>CM052541.1:120963274-121031128 GCA_028533065.1 Trachops cirrhosus | reverse complement strand
CCTTTGTAGGCTACTATCCCCTTATCTCTTGCTGCTTCTAGGATTCTCTCCTTCATTTTTACCTTGGCTAATGTAATTATGATGTACCTTGGTGCAGTAAAATGACAGCAAACTCACAATTATTAACAACCATACCTGAAACAAAAACAAGAAGAAACTAAGCAAACAACTAGAACAGGAATGGAACCACAGAAATGGAGATCACATGGAGGGTTAGCAACAGGGGAGTGGGAGGAGGAGAAAGGGGTGAAAGGTATGAAGAATAAGTAGCATGGATGGTAGGTAGAAAATAGGCAGGGGGAGGGCAAGAATAGTAGGGAAAATGTAGAAGCTAAAGAACTTATGACTTTAGTTCACATGGACATGAACTAAAGAGGGGGAATGTGGGTGGGAGAGGGTGTTCAGGGTGGAGGGGAATGAAGGGGGATAATAGGATAACTGTAATAGCATAATCAATGAAATATATTTTAAAAAAAGAAGCAAGGACACTAAAAAAAAATGGTTTGGAGGTGGGTAGCTGCAACGCGAGATACTGGTGATGACAGCTCATAGGGATTTTCCTGACAACTTGTGTGTATTTAACTTCACAAAGTCTAAGTTTGTTAGATATATTTTCATTATAATTTGAGGAAAACTCATTATTGCTGTACTGGCCAAACCACTCCTTTGACCTGATTTCACATTTGCAAAATACGCAGATAATAATGTCTTTCCTAAGATAATTTGGAGGAGCACTTTTATTTGGTGAAGGTAAACCAGGCTGTAAAACATTTTTCTGTTGCTACAGTCCATTTCATAATCCTTGTCTACCTTCTAACTATTTCAACATTGGCTCTATCTCACTCTTAATTTATTGTCACAAATTTGTCATTTAACAGTAGTAGAGTTTTTCATATTTATAAATCCTCTTGAAAATATAAATTGCAAAATGCAATTGTTATTGTTTTAGAGTAGCTGGAAAGTAGACATAAAATTAAGGAAATATTTTAAATGGTTTTATTATCCTATTAATTACATTGTATAATTAAAATTTTCAAGGAAGATGCATTAATAGGAAATAATACAAATATTTTTGGAAAACGGTCTTTATTAGTGTGGAATCTAATAAGGATAGGATCCAAATAGGCTTGAAATCTAATTTAGGATTCCATGTTCCTTTATATATTCATGAACTCATCCAGCAATATTTCTTGAGCACTTATTATGTTCCCAGCATTATTCCAGGTCCTAGAGATGTATCAATGAACAGAATAGAAAAGTTCCCTGCTTTCTAGGTGCTAAGATTGGCAATAACCCCCATACAGGAGTAGAGAGTGAAAAGTCTTATGTCTAGAGCCAAAGGTGTTTCAGATGGTGGAAATACCAAATGCAAAGGCATGAGATAGACATACACTTTCTGAGTGAGAGGGGTTGTTGATGGAAGATAAAGTTAGACAGAATTGGTGGACCAACACTGAGTTCCAAACAAACCAACAAAAATATCTGGAACTTCAAGGACACTGTGTGCCCTCTGCTGTAATAGGCGCTTCTCCACTGCTTGAGCCCTTAGTGCCCCTCCAGCCATTGTGATAGGATTTACTCTACTGATAATAGGTGCCTGAGTTTTTATCATAGAACTTATTATGTCATTTCAGTAAATACCATGATAATTAAACACATTTTACCCTCTTTTTTCACTCTCTGTGCATGGCTTGATAATTTCAAAGAATTTTACCACCTTATTCATAAAGGTCAGGATTTTTATCACTTTTTCTTGAACATAAATTACATTCTAGGTTAGCATATTGCTTGCTCATATTTATTGAAATATTTTATTTCAATTTATAGCCCTATTTCTTTAGTGGACTAATATGCTCTATTTTTAATTTTTTGTTCCAAATGAATTATGACAAGAAATGTTGATACAGATTTCATACATATTTAAATCACTCAGGCTTATAAATCACACCTTTGTAAAAGACTAAAAGTTATATACTCCACTCCTACCTACATAATATTAATAGATGAATAAGTAACAATTTGCATATATTTCTTGATTCATGGATATGATTCTTAAAAGTTGCAATACAAATATACATAAGTATATATTTTTTTCATAAGAAACATATGCCTGTTAAAAATGCAAACAGTTTGAGGAAGAAAATATTCAAAATTAAACAGGATAAGATTTATATTTATAGTCATTCACATTATTGCCTATGCATAAATATATTTAAGTACATATACAAAGTTGTATTATCCTGTATATAATATTTGGTAACATAATTTCTAAATGAAAAATATATTTTGAAATACCCCAATAAAGTGAATGATGTAAAAAGATTAATTGAACTTATCAGATTTCAAAGCAATACAGCACAAAAACTGATACTATAATATTAAACCATTTATTTAAATTAAAATTTCAAAATCATATAATATATGGCACACAGAATAATAAGAATAAACGATACAATCAGGAAACAAACATAACAGTGTAAGGGTAGGAGTGAACGGATATGGGTAGTAGTGTATGGATAAGGAGGAAAGAAAAAAATAAGTGGTAAGAGTGATTTTAAACTGTATTTGTTAAGTTTTATTTCTTTATTAAATAATCTGTGGGACACATTGCAAGAATTTAGCACTTAAATCTGACTACAGTCATGGATCACTGAACAATGGGCATCAAACTCATAAACGCGTCTCGGGGGGATTCCATCACTGCAGGCTCCGTGGCCGGCATAGCCCACTCACACCCAGGCCGCATGGTGCAGCCTATTGTTACCAGGCTGCCAATCAGTACAACCTGTTACTGTACTGAACGCTGCAGGCAGTTGTGACACCAATCAGTATTTGTGTATCTAAATATTTTGAAATGCAGAAAAAATAATGGTATAAAAGATAAAAAATGTTACACTGGTATAGGGCACTTTCCATGAATGGAACTTGCTTGCAGGACATGAATTTTCTCTGGTTTAGTAAGTTTCAAGGCCTAGGACATTACTGTACACTTTATAAATACTAAAGACTTAGGTTACACTAAATTTATTTAAAATAGATTTTTTCTTTAATAACAATAATTTTATCTTACTGTAATATTTTTACTTTAGAAACTAAAAAAATTTAAACTTTGACTCGTAATAACACATCTTAAAGCACAAACACATTGTACTGCTGTACAAAAATATTTTCTTTTTTATATTCTTATTCTATCAGCTTTTTTAATTGTTAAATTCATTTCTATATTTTTACTGTTTAAACTTTTTTGTTAAATAAATTTTTGTTAGATACTTTTTGTTTATTAGTACACACAGGGCTGGGATCATCACTATTGCTATTTCCCACCTCTATTCCCTGTCCCACTGAAGAGTATTCAGGAACAATAATAGGCACAGAGCTGTCACCTGTGATAACAATGCCTTCTTCTGGCACACGCCCCAAAGGACCTTCTTAAGGAGGTGTTACTCCTTTTAGAAATATATTAATGATGGTTTGCTTGTTTTCTTTTTATCATATCTTTGCTTGTAAGCAGACAATTCACCATGGACACTTTTACTAATAAAAACCTTTAAATGCTGGGGTCCATGTTCTCAAACATTTTAAGAAACTTGTTGAGGTCTGTGATAGCTTCTGCTAAACCCTTCACTATGAATTTTCTTGGGGGTTCTTTTTCTTCTGTTATTTTCATGTCTCTTACCTCTTCTTCAGCCATGCTTTCTTGTTCTAGTTCAAACAACTCCTCATTAGTCAATTCCTCAAGAACCACCTCCAGAAGTTTCTGAATGTCATCCTCACCCATACCCAAGTTAAAGCTGTTTGCTCTCTCAACCACAGCCCTGTTAATTTTTGCAACCTTATCATTCTTGGAAAATCCTTTGAAGTCATGGGGGAACCTCCTAAGTGTCTTCTTCTAGAATGCCTCTCATACACTTCTTGGTGACATCACCCCAAGCCCAAGCAAAGTTTTTAATGTAATCATAGATGTTGAAATATTGTTAGAATTGCATCAGTGTCTCTCTCAGTTGCGGCAATAGCCTGGGCAAAGATCCTTCTCATTTATTATGCCTTAAAAGCTGATTAACTGAATCATTTGGATCAAAGAGGTGATATTTAGGGGGAGAAAGACTACTTTGATAGTGGGATGGAGACCACTGATAGAACAAGGATGTACAGGAGCATTATCAACCATAAGCAAATTATTAAAATTTGCTTCATTCTCCAAACAGTATTCCTCCCTTTCACTGGCACAGCAATTCAGGAGGGCATCTTGGAAGAGGAGCAGCAGCATTGATGATGTCCTACTGCTCCTGTATACACTGACAGTGTGTGCATGTCTATATGCTTGAAATTCCTGGGGGTCTCACTCTGCTGGGTCATAAAGTTTCAACTTGTAGCTCCTAACAGTGGCCCTAAGCAAGACTATTATTTTGTTCCTAAAAGTCTTGACATCTTGGCCTCCTTATAAATCAAAGTCCTTTCAGGCATCCATTTCCAAAACAGTGAAGTTTTATCCATATTGAACATTTATTCTTCCAACTAATTTTGCTCCACAATCAGCTCACCTGGAGTTTCTAAAAATTCTTCAGCTGCCTTCACATCAGCACTTGCACACGCACAACTCATTTATACATTATATAATCAATAATGATTCTTTTTTAAATTTTTAAAATTTAATTTTAGACAAAGGAGAAGGGAAATAGAAAAAGAGGGAGAGACACATCAATGTGCGGTTGCCTCTTGCACTCCCCTACTGGGGACCTCGCCCGCAACCCAGGCATGTGCCCTGACTGGAAATCAAACCAGTGACCCTTTCGTTCACAGGCCCGTGCTCAATCCACTGAGCCACACCAGCCAGGGCTCAGTAATGATTCTTGAATTATTTAAACAATGCAGAGTGAGCATTACAATTAACATGAGTCTTTCAGCATCAGAGTCAGTCTCTTTTTTCAATGTCACACACTTGTTGCTTTGGCAGCGATTGTCCTGGTGGTGTGAGGGATATGCTTGTCTGTCTGGTCTTCATTCCAGGTCATTAGAAATTTCTCCATGTCTGATATGGGCCCTTCTCAAATTTTCATAAGACTCATTGCTGTCAACGAAGTGGACTCTTTTAACAGCTTCCGTCACTTTTTTTCTTGTTTTTAAAGGTCATAGCTATGGTGAAATGGGATATGCCTGCCCAATGAGCAATAACCTTCACTGATTTTCTACCTTTGTAATCTTTAATCACTTTTCATTTTATTTCTAGGTCATTCACTTGACATGGCCTCTTACTGGCAACAGTAGAAGTCGATTTGGCATGCTAAGGGGCCATGTTAAAGACAACAATACAAGATTAAGACAAGCACAAGAGAAAATGATGCAATCAAGTGATGTAGTAAATGTGGGAAACATTATGCTGCTGCCTCAGTAATATAGCATACTGTTTTAAAGCAAACCTTTTCTTAAGTAGAAAGGGCACAGTCTAAAATAATATTAAAACATAGAGTAAATACATGAACCAGTAACATGGTCATTCATTATTATTATCAAGTAGTATGTACTGTGCGTAATTGTATTTGCTATACTTTTATATGAGAGGCAGAACAGTAGGTTTGTTTATACCGGCACCATCATAAACTTGTAAGTAATGCTCAGCACTATGACATTATGATGGCTGTGATGCCCCTAGTTGATAGGAATTTTCCAGCTCTGTTACAATAATCTTATGGGACCACCATTCTATATGTGCTCCTTCATTGACAGAAACATGGTTATGTAGTACATAAGGGTATATCAATCTGTTTTTATGCCAGTACCTTAATTTTTTTTATTACTATAGATTTATGGTATAGTTTAAATGAGTGGGTATGATGCCTTTAGCTTTGTCCTTCTTTCTCAAGATTGTCTTGGGTATTTGGGGGTCTCTTTTTCTTCCATATGTATTTTAGACTTATTTTTTCTCTTTCTGTAAAAATGCCTTTGGGATTTTGCTAGGGATTTCACTGAAGCTGTATATACTTTTTAAAGGTCCACAGAAAGTGGATCTTTAAAGGGTAGTGTCCTGTAGAGGGGAAAGCTGGGCACTTACTCATGGGAAAACATTATTGGCAGAGAGGATGTATCGTAACACTGAGATGTGTCACCTTGGGGGATGCGGACAAAGTGAAACTTCTCTTACTCTCTTCAGTGCATCTATTCTCAGATTTTTGCTCCAATTATGTGTTAGAGCTTCTCCACTGGACTCCTGAACTCCCACAAAAATACTCTCATCTGTGCGTGACTGTGAAATTTGCTCTCAGGCAGGTGTGGGAGGGAGAACGACAGTAGAAAACTCCTATTGTGCTATCTTGCTGATATCCCATTCTCAATCCTTGTCATGACATTTAAAACTTTTCACCAACATTTTTAAAAAGAATATATATTTGGCTTTTTTTTATCACTTTTAATGACAAGGCAAAATTCCATCATATGGATGCTCCACAGTCTATTTAAATGTCCCCCTATCACTTATCTAATATTTGTGTTGAATGTTTCCATATAGTCCTATAAACCATACTGTAATGATCAAATACTTTGCACATTTATAATGACATCTTATGATAAATCCCTTCTGAGTGAAAAAGATGAAATTTTCTAAAGATTTCTGTAACTTATTTTGCAAAGTCATCATATCATAAGTGAGTTTGTGTTAATTTATGCACCAAACAATAGTGGGAGAGAATGACCAGTACCCTATCTCCATCTGTAATTTTTATTATTAAAATATTTTCCATTGATAAACACATATTATTTTTTACTTCTTTTGATTCTTAGTTATTTTTGTGAGTTTTTTTACCCTTTTCATATCCTTAATATAGTAGACTTGTTAAGGTCATAGCTTTCAGCATCAGAGAGAGCCGAGCTTGAGAACGAGCTCTGATATCATTGGGTGTATTCCCTTCGACAAGTTAAACTCTCTAAGTCATTATTTTCTTTTATGTATAAAAAGTATGCTAGGGTTGCTATAACAAAGTATCACAAATTGGGTAGCTTATAAACAGAAATTTGTAATCTCACAGTTCTCAAGTATAAAGATTTGAAATCAAAGTATCAACAGCATTGATTCTTTTTGAGTGCTGTGAGGGAAGGATCTACTTAAGGACTCCTTCCTTGGTTCATATGTGACTGTCTTCTCTGTGTCTCTTCACATCTTCTTTCTAATTGTCTATTTCTGTGTCAAATTTCTCCTTTCTATAGGGCTACTGGTCATATGGGGTTGGGCCCTCCCTCGTGATTTTATTTTACCTTGATTAACTATAAGGACCCTCTCTCTTCAGAGCAGGTCTCGCTCTAAAGTACTAGGGGTTAGGACTCCAATATGTTTCTGGAGGAGACACAATTTAACTCATAACTGGTATAATAATATTGTCTCAGTCATCATAATTGTTAAAATTAATTGATAGCATGCACTTACACAGAATGTGGTAGAGTGAAATCAATATCAATATTGATCAATATGATGATATTAACATCAGCTAATAGTATGATGTTATAAGATTTGTTCACATGATCATTCTTTTTTACCATTGAGGATATTTTTTCTTATTAACTTGTAAAATGTTTGCATATGAACAATTTAAATGATAAATTTAAAGTTTTTTAGCTTTTAATATTCTTTTATCTTTTTGAGTTATAATTTATATAATTAAGAAGTACTTAGCAAACAATATATTATCTTCTTATTTTATAATTTCTTTTCTTAACATTCAGAGAGTGTCTTTTTTCTTGTAATTCTTTAATTATTTGATTCCCCTGTACATACACCCCCCCAACCCCTGCCATATGGGTCCTATGTAGTCTTAACTTTTGACTCTGGGTGACACCTGTGACTATGATGAGAAAGCTCTCTAAAGATTAAATTAGGTAACAAGGTAAGATAAAGGTATTTTACAGATGTAATTAGGATTCCTAGTCAATTAAGTTAATCAAAAAGGAGATTACCCTGGATAAGTTTGACTCAAGTGAGCCCTATGAAAGAGAATCTAGAGGTCAGAGATGGAAAAGGTCAGCTTCAAGGAAGGAAGGTGTTTGCCGACTGTCCTTGAGTTAGCAACCCGTTTTCCTGTGGAGAGGACCAACATGTGCCCTCTAGGAGCTGAGGACCTGTCCTACTACTGCAAGGCTTTGCTCTGAGCAGAGTAACCAGTGAGCTTGGAAGAGGGCCATGAACTTCAGATAAGACAGCAGCCTGGGCTACACTTCCAATTCAGCTTTGTGAGATCCTTAACAGAAAACCCAACTTATGTGAACCCAGACTACTCACTCATAGAAACTGTGAGATAATACATTTTAAAGCCACTAAATTAGTGGTAATTTGTTACATAGTAACAGATAACTAATATTCCTTAACATGTATTTTCAGGACCATGTACAGATTCCTAGTAGATACCTAACATTCCATGTTTTCCATTTCTAAATACTTATATATGCTTGACTCTCTTAGAAAATCCAACATGTTTAAAGTTTTAACTTTATAATATGATTCTATCTGGTAATTCATATTTCACCCATTTTTATTTTTCCAAAATTCATAGACACTTTTCAACAGTCTATTAGGTATCTATAAAAAGTGAATTAATTGTTCTTAAGAATTAATAAATTTTGTTTATCAAGAGGTAGACTTAAGAAAATAAAATGCAATCATGGACAGAGAGAAGTTATTTCCAATATATATGTGAATATTTGCTAACACATTTAAAGGTAACATACAGAGGCTTGTAAATATTTGTACTTAACAAGCTGGCATCAATAATTGTCTTACTAGTTGAACTTTATCAATGATTTAAGAAACAACCTGATTAACATGATTGACAAAGTGCTTCAGTTTTGACATCAAATTCCTTTAAAGTCAATTTAAAAAGAAATCTTTGTAAAAGATTTTTAAAAAATCAGTTGCTAATGTAAGAAATGTGTCATGGGTAAAGGAAAAATGACCAGAGTCTCACCTTTAGCAATGTCCTGGTGTCCTGGAATTAGAATAACTAAGTTTCTCTGACATCTGAAACAGATAAAAGAGGAAATGGTAAAGGAAATGACTGAAGCCAAGAGAAGATTATAAATTAGAAGATAAGATTATGGCTCTGGATTTTTACAATACCTTCTGACTGGCCTCTACCTTTCTCTAATAAAGATTATTTTGTGTTTTCAAGCTAATTTTCCTAAAACATTATTTTTAGAATGTCATTCCCCAATTCAGAAAATTTTGTGTATCATAAGTATACTTCTCGGCTAGCCTTTTAAGATGTTCTATAACCTTACTTCACCTTATCTACCTAGACACATTTATGTTTCTCTTGAGTCAAAACTATTTATTTTATCAGCTCACAATTGCACCATGATAATTTCACTCTGCAATTCTGTTTTTAGCTTATTTTCTAGCCATACATTATATTGAATTTAATAAATACACTCACTGAGCTTCTCCTTTATATAAGATACCATACGAGATGCTATAATGAATGCAAATACTTCCCTTCCTGTTGCAAAGAGTTTCTTTTACATGCTAGATCCCAAGAAGATATACAAAGCAAGGGATTAATAAGTGAATAGTGCTATTTTAAATACTTTTCTGATCCAAAGAGCAGAGTTTATTAGAAATGCAAAATCTAGAGATCACTCTAGACCAATCTAATCATAATTTGCCTTTTAATAAGATCCTTGATGATTCATAGGTACATACATTTATTTTTAAGGATCACAGGTTTATACCATGAAATTTGCCATTCTTTTTTGTAGATCATCTATAAGATGGCCTACTTGCCTGAAAAACTAGTTAATCTCTTAATTGATAAGCAAAGAGGTGGTGACATGCCTCTGAATCCTTCTGTGGCAATTATTGACTTGGTATAAAATAGGCCTAAATAAATGCTTCTTTATTGATAGTATTCAGACATTTCTAAAACTTTGATAATTCATAAATATTGTATTTTACCTATAATACTTAGTAATGATGGAAAATATAGTCATATAACTCTACTATATTAGCCAGAATAAAATATTTAATATTCATACAATAACACATAATTGATACTGAGACATTTCTACTTTCTGTGACTTTCATGATACTGGCATTTATAAAAATTTAAAACCAGTTGTTTTATAGAATGTCTTTCAACTCGGATTTGTCTGACTAGTAACTCATTATAATATTTGGGTTAAACATTCTTTGGAATGTTTAACATTAAATAACATTAAACATTCTTTAATTTTATTCTTTGGAAATAACATTAAATAGGTGCTCTGTCCTCTCAGTGTATCGCAGCCGGAAACACAGTGTCAGTGTGTTCCGTGACAGGAAGTTTGTGACTGTGAAGGCTTGATTGAGATGTTCAGCACAGTTTGTTGACTGCTAAGGTATCCTTTCCTCTTTTTAATTAATAAGTAATATATTATTGTGAAATCATTAAGACTTTGTGAGTATCCCATTCCCAATCATTCACCTAATGGTTTTAGCATCAACTGATGATTCCTTTCTATATCATTTCTTATTTTAGTAGTTTTTTAAAAGGTAATTTTTAATGTCATTCCTTCTACATTTATTTTCTATCATTCTTCCCTAAAAAAAAGCTTCATCATATCCCTTCCACTGCATTTTTTACTATCTCTAATAACTCATCTAAAACATACACAGCACACATTCATACACTCTTAATATGTGTCATTCTACTTCTGTCATTATTTTTGATGCTCAAATTGTTCCAAAAAGTTACTTTCAGGCTGGCTTCTGCTTTGTGATACACGGTCTTGAGGTTTTGAGTGCTTCCTTACTCTCAGCACAGCAACAAAATATTTCAGGCTTACCTTACCTGGCACCTATAGTAGCCCAGTTCTGGAACCTGCCATTTCTCTAGTAATTCTTCCTCACCCTCTCTTTTGGTGAAAGGCAACAAGCAAAATATGAGCACTGAATATGTTCATTGCTATGGAGATATAATTGTTCCTAGACCCTTTTAGTGATCGTAGCTGGCAAAGTCATACCTTCATGTTAATATTTCCAAGTCCAAAACCATTCACTGGGTTCTTTCTCTCTCCCCGACATTCCACATTTATATTTTGCTTCTTTCACACTGACAGCATTGGTTCTGAACAATATCAATATATTTATTCATTTACTTTAGTTTCATTACAAAGTGGTTGGAGGATTAAAACACCCTTGCCCAGTCACTATATAGTTCACATATTTCTTCATTTTCTGTCCTTAGACTAGTTTCCTTGATGGTGTGCAGTATGAGGGTTGTGTCCACAGTTATTTGTACACAGTACTTGTGTACAAAATTACTCCTGTGTATGTTAGCAATTTATGTGCAGCAGATTCATTTGTTTTGCTTTGATTCAATTTTAAAGTTCGCCCATTTTTGTTTATTTTATTTTTTAATATATACAATTTTGACATGGTTAAAAGTTACTATATAATAAGGCAAACAAAGATATCTCATTATTTTTCCTGTCCTGTCCTGTTAATTTTCACAAACTTTCTGTAGATAACTAATTACATTAACTTCTGGTTTGATTTATCCTTCTTGTATTTCTTTTTGAAAACTGAGCAAGGGTACACATATAGTTTCATCCCCCTTTCTTTGTTATACAAAAGGCAGCATATTATATAAATTATTTTGAATTTGGATTCAAAAAGAATTAATGATATATGATGGGTACCATTTCACACCAATTCATAAAAGCTCTTTCTCATTCTTTTTCAAAAATATTTTATTTATCTATTTTAGAGAGGAAGGGAGAGAGAAAGAGAGGGAGAGGGGAGATAAACATGGATGTGAAAGAGAAGCATCAATTGGTTGTATAGGTTGCCTCTCCTGCACACCCGCATTGGGGACTGAAACTGCAACCCAGACAGGAGTCCTGACCAGAAATCTAAGTGGCGACCTTCATTCACTTTGTGGGACAACACCCAGCTAATTGAGTGACACTGGTTAGGGGCCTCATTATTTTTTTAAAGCATCTGCATAGTATCTGCTTGCATAAATATTATACTTGTTACCCATATGTGGGCAGTGATATTTTTTTGATATTTTGCTATTACAAACAATGACACAATAAACAATCTTGATGTTGTGATTTTTGAAAACATAGCTAGCAGTGTATCTCCACGGATAAATTTTTAGAAGTGTATTGCTGGGCCAAAGGATACATGCATTTGCAGTTCTGTTTGATATTTTCAAAGTCCTCTTCTTAGGGGTTGTTATGGACTGAATGTTTGTGTCCCCCCAAAACTCATATGTTGAAGCCCTAACCCCCAATATAATATTTGGAGATGGGGCATTTGAGAGGCAATTAGGTTTAGATGAGATCATGACTACGGGACATTCATGATGGGTTTAGTGTCCTTATAAGAAGAGAAAAAGATTGGAGATTGCTTTTTCTCTTTAATGTGAGGACACAGCAAGAAAGTGGCCATGTGCAAACCAGGGAGAGAACCCTCACTGGAACCTGAGCATGCTGGGTTCCGATCTCAGACTTCCAGCATTCCAAACTGTGAGAAAATAAATTTCTGCTGTTTAAGTCACCCAGCCTATGATACTTTGTTATGGCAGCCTGAGCAAATTAAAACAAGGGCCTGTTACATAATTAATAAGTTCCTTATCTTATGTTAAAGAATCATGTTGCAAACCTTATATATTTCCCATGAGAAGTATGTACTTTCACTTCTCTGTGCCTAATTAAGTATGTAACAATGATATCTCTGAGTACTTGTTTCAAAATATATATGTAATAGTTTGGATTATTGTTCAGAAAATATGTACTCTCCTCCTGCTCCCTCCTTGCATGGAATATACTTCTTGTTTCAGTATATGTTGAATTTGGCCACATGTTCTTTTGGCCTCATGGTAGGCTGAATCTGCCTCTTGACTCTGGGCTTGCCCATGGGGTTTGCTGTGACCAGGGGATTACAGCAGTGGTGATGTAAGCAAAATTTGGATTGTGCTGGCACAGTACAGCTTGCATCTTATTTTTCTACCACTGTCATGCAAACAGCCTCCCCTGAGCTGCTGTTCCTTCATCCCAGGCCTCTGAATAAAAATATATTAAGTAGAATAGGAATGAACAGACAGTGAGGAGCCAACTCATCTGGAATTTAAGTTTAAAATAGATCCTGAGATGTATGAAGAATAATGCTTATTTTTGTATTCCACTGAGATTTTGTATTTGTATATATGTATCAGTAGCTGCCTAATAATATTAAGGCATCCCTTCATTTGGAAACAATTTAAATTATTTTTATTACATTTATCTTTACCTAGTCCAATATCCTACACATATTAAAACAAATTCTTAGTTTACAAGCTTCATTGAAAGAATTTGTCATTTATTTGCATTGTGCTGGGGAAAGAGATCTCCAGAAAATCATAGTTGAAGAAATGTGACACCAACTACTCTTAAACTTCAGAACAAGACTACGTGTTGTCTCCAAGTACCAAATTTTATGGTTTGTTTTCAATTTATTAAGGGAAGTGCTAAATCTCAAGAATCCAAAGCATATTTCAGAAAGCTTAAGAAGATGTAGATTTTCTAGAAAAACATAATAATCTATTAGGTGTATTTAATCGTTTTTGTTGAGATAGAAAATATTTTATTATTTCTATTCTGTATACTCAATTAAATGGAGAAATGTAGGTTTTGCTACTTAAGTAGTGTTTATCAATTATAAACTTCATGTCAGTAATTCTCTAAAGTTACATACAGAGACATACCAGAGAGAATAATTAGTCAACAATCAATGATTTATAGAATTCCTTTTTGATTTGTTTTCTTTTGTTTTGGCAAAGAAGTGTTGTAGGTAGCAGATTAAAGAGAATGGGAAAAGAGTGTGTTCATTTTGCTTTATATTACATATTAAGTACTCACTAATAGTCTGAAATAAAAATTTGCTGAATTAAAGAATAAGTAAATATAAGAATTGAATATTGATGAAGATCAATATATTTTCAGTAGGTGCTATAAACTTGGTGAAATATCAGCTTCAGCTACATGACAAGTATGAGAGGCAAAATGATGGTAGCTCAAAGATGATGCCCATGTTCTAATCCCCAGACCCCATAAATATGTTAGATTACATGTCAGAATGGAATTAAGATTGCAGATGATATTAAGCGTGCTCATAATTGACCTTGGGAAGAGAAGATGAGCTTGAATTTTCAGGTGAGCCCAGTGAATCAAATGGTACTTAAAAGTGAAAGAAGGAGGCGGAAAATTCAGAGTGATGTGATGGGAGAAGGGCTCCATTCACCTTTGCATTCTTTGAGGTTGGAGGAAGGGGAGCCATAATCCAAAGAATGAAGGCAACCTCTAGATGCTGTAAAAGGCAAGGGAATGGAACATACCTATGCAGAGCCCCTACGAAGGAATGCAGCCCTGATATCTCTGTGATTATGTCTTGATTTTTGCTCTGTGAAACCTGTGTTGGACTTCTGACTTTCAGACTATAAGACAGTACTTATGTTGTATATTATACCAAGTTTATAGTAATTTGTTAAAGCAGCAATGGGAAACTAACACAGCAAACCATTTGGTTCAGTTGACTGTATCTGATTGTTGGCATAGGCAATTTGTCTTAAGTTTGCTTATAAATTCTATGAGGGAATCGCAGCTGCTGTTAGTCCCTTGACCAATAAGCAAGTATGCCTTTAAATTAAAGACCACTATCTTTAAGGAAATACTCAATTTCAAGAAAAACACATGCAGCTGTGATGGCAGAAGGAGATAACCTCTTACATGTTATCAACTAACTAAGCCTGGGAAGTAGTAGAAGTCATGTCTTAGTCACACCGAACTTCCAGTGAGAGCTTTTCTTTCTCCACTAGAAGCTGTGTCTTGGGCTTGGAAAAGCCAGAAATTGCTTTAAAGTTACCTCTTTTCATTTCACAGATAACCAAGAGGGTCATTCAAAGGTTACAAAAACAAACTACAAACCAACAAAGAAACACCACACACACACAGATACACACACACCTATGGAAAGCTTGTGCTTGTAGAAACCTGAAAAGAACAAATGTAAAAAATAGAAATTATTACTTTACTTAATTGTCACATTCCCTGGTTAGTAAAAATATAACTCCCCAACACAGGGAAAGAAGCATACAATCATATAAAACATTTCAAAATATCTGGCATACAATAATAAGTTTGTGATTGGATATTAATAATTATTAAATTAATATATTTAGCTTGGAGTTAGAAATTTAAAGTAATAAAATACAAACACAACTATTTTAAAGAAATACTTTATTCCCAAAGTAGATTCTTTATATTTCTATGCTTATTAAGCTATTTTAATTTTCCTTCTAAATTAAATAGAAAACAAATCTAACAATGGGAAACTAAATGCCCAGTTATTATAATTTGCCCTTATTTTTTAACAATTACAAAATTTAGTTTAATTTTTTAAACTAAATTTACTTTTGAAATACTTTCTTCTAAAATTACACTGTTTCGCAACTTTAAAGAATCACGATGATCGTTGATGTTTCTTTCCTGCATGCACAGATAAAAGTAAAATAAACTCTGTGTGTATATGAGAAGTTTAGCTTTGATAAAATATTTTAATAGTTATTTTGATATTTTAAATAATAAGGATTATATTTCTTATAGTCAACAGTATTTCATTTTTTTGTATATTGAGCCAATTCATTTTTACCTTATTTTTATGGCCAGTATAGAATGTTGTGTCAGTGTCAATGAAGCATCGATGTTCAAAATTTGATCTGATGAAATGTGTGATCCATTACCTTTCAAAAATAAAATGTCACCAGCTATGTCAAGGTCTAAATAATCACTTAGATATGATATTTAAGATTATCAAGGAACGTGTATAAATAACACATGGACAAAGCCAAAGGGGGTAGGTTTGAGGGTAGTGGGGATGAGTGGGGCTGGGAGGGTGTGGTGGGGTGAAAATGGAGACAACTGTAATTGAAAAACAATTAAAAAATAAAATCTATCATTATATTAGGAGGAATGGTTAAAAAGTAAATTGTCATAACAGTATTATATATAGTAGTATTAACTTTTCATTCATTCTAAATGTGTATGTTAGTTAAAAGGAGTGGGGGTATGGCATAGTTGAGGGGGTAGAGTTAGGTACTTATTCATACCAAGAAATATACATGTAATAAGGAGTCAGCTTTCTATATAATATTGTCACCACATACTGACTGAAATCTGTTTGAATTTCAAATATATAGTTCTTTGCAAAGTGTCTTTCTCTTTGTTCTATTTTAGAATACATCTTGACAAACCTGAAAATAAACTTACTTTAAGGTGATATTGTTAAAAATAATTGTCTCACCAATTTGTTTTTTCTGACATGAATATATTTTTGTCAGTTATTTTAACTTGCTCTTCTGCTTTCTTAATATTTCATTCTCACTTTTATACCCATCTACTCTTCTGAGACCATTGTATGTTTTAGACAAAAATGTTCATGGAAAAGAGGACTCTAGACGGCTTAAAGCCCAGTAGGTGCCATGTTTGTATGACCAATGTATGGGAAAATATTAAGTAATCCTCAAACTCACACATCATGAGGAAAATATCAACCATTGGGGTTATGTAAAATTGAGGACTTTTGTTCAGTGAGGAAAACCACAGATGACAGAATGGGAGAAGACATTGCTATAACTAACACTGTGTTTTATATCTTGAATATACAAGCGATTTCTTAACTAAAATGAATAAATCAGCCAAAGTAGAAAAATGAACAGATGATTATTAAAAAGCAATGATCAGAAAAATAAACCCCAAATCTCAGCAGCATAAGAAGAGATTTCAAAATTAGTGTAATCATACAAATGCAAACTAAAACAACATGATTTCACTACATCACTTAGCCTAATCCAAAGTGGAGAGCATTGGTACCTGTACGGGATTTGGAAATGCTCAGGTCCCGCTGGTGGGATTAGAGATTGGTTCAGCTATCCTGGAGAAAAGTGTACTATTTCTCCATCATCAATTACCTTCCTTAATGTCAGTCCCAGAGTAATTTCTGCAAACTCATAAGGGATTATGTATGCATATGTTTCTTACAGCAAGTTATCTGTAGATATGAGCACTTGGAAGCATTTGAGGTCTCCAGTAAGGAGAGAGTGAGTAAGTAAAATATGCTCGATGCATACCATGACTGCAGTCAGTAGCAACTGATTTGATGTGTGTGTGGCAACATAGGCATATCTTAAAACATAGTGCTTAGCAAGAAAGCCGAGAGAGTTATCTACACAACACACTAACCTTTATAAAAATTAAAAATGTGGGGACACAAACCCATAATATACATTTTGAAAAACCACATGCAGACATGAGTAAATGGTTGTTCATGGGCAGAAGTTGAAGAAGGGTATAAGGAAGGAGAATATAATTCAAAAAGGAAAGATAGGAAAAATAACAAAACCTCCCATATTAACTATGTGGTTTATATTGAAATTCAATGATTAATCAAGAATGATGAAATAATAGGTAGCTTCTTATATATTTCATTAACAAAATGTAGCATAAACACAATCATGAAATTAAATGGCTCTGAATAGGTAATTATCTGATACCTTTTATAAAACAGAATGGAGCAAGGGATGAGGTAAAATATGTAAGATTAAGAGTGAGTCAGCTTGGTAGAATTGTAAACTAAGCCACAATCTGTCAAAAATACTTATAATCTAGTGGTTTTAAGTATCTAAAAATCCTACATCTAGAACATGAATCTCAAAAATGTATATGCTGCTCTGACTCCAATCAAGATAGTTTCTGAGTATGCATTTTGCATTGGTCTCTCATAGAAAGATAGAGCATGGATTTGTAACTGATAGAAAATACATTTCCCCAGAAAGAAGTCTGATCCATGTGGAGTGGTACCTCCATGATGATCACCCTGTGGGTGAAAGATTTTTTAATTCTCATTTATCATTTGAATGAATGGTATTATCATTACTTAAGAAAGGGGGAGGGGATACCTCCATGAATATACACTACCTACTAATAGACAGGAAAATTTTCCCTTCTTCATAGATGAACACTGATTAAAAGAGAATATGATGAAGGGATGTTATTAGTAACAATCTTGGACACAGAAAGTAATGGAGCTTTCATCAGAGAGTATCAGGCAGCTTGTCTCTTTCTGTCTAGGTACTCCATGTAGGTGCTTTTATATTCATTTAGCTTTCAGTTTAAAGAATTACTGTTTTTGTTATTTCATTCCAGCAACTGGAGAAGTTAATAGTTGTCACCTCACTTGAAACTTTTTTCCTACTGATTTATGGAAATAATCAAAATATATCATGATACTCACTTCAAAACTGTAACCTAATTAGCAATGTTCATTAGGAAGTTCATAGGTTTAAACCATGTCCAGCTGTTGGAAACAACTGCATCATTACATGTTGTTCTAGTATACTGTCCTTACTAAGAGTCAATTTGAACTTTAGCAAGGCCAAAGTACTGAACTGTGTGACAAAAACATGTTAGAAAAACAAAAAGAATAATTACCCAATTTCATGACCAGAGGTAGAAAAGAACTTGTGCTGAAAATAATTAGATAGAGATGAAAATCCTCTACTTGACCTAATGTACTATTTTTCTATCTCATGGTATGACATAAAACTTTAAAAAATATACCACTACACCACTATAAGCTCAGTTTCATGCAGAATAAAATTCTTAATGTGCTGTGCTTGCTAATTTAAAACTAAACCAAAGGACTTTGTATAGACTGTAATGGAAGTACCACTCCACTCCTCAGCTAGGATGGGCACAGGGGTCTGAAAGGCCAGTATCAGAAAAGGAGATTCTAAGGTCACCAGGAAATATTTGTGTTCTCCTTAGGATTTAACAAGCAAATATAACGTGTCTTTTAAATCCTCCCTCTCAATTACAGAGGAAGAGGGCAGAAAAAGACTATATTCTGGAAGTTAGAACCAGTATTTCCCTTCTTAGATATATGTTTATTTTGAAGATTATTTTCATTTCAAAACAAAATGCTTGATTTAGAAGAGCCATTTCTTTGAAGAACACAGAGTAGTATCAACCTTTACTTATGTTAGCCATTGTAGAATTATCATATTCCACAGAATTAGTCTCCTTTCTGTAATATTTGGCATTATGCCTATGGGAATTTAAGCAACTAATATGTTGTGACACAGTGATTATTTCATCTCAGTGAAGGCTAGCTTCAATCTTCTTTCTTTTCTTTCTTTCATTAAAGCTGAGTTATGTGTTGTATTGCAGTTTGAATCACCAACCATAAAATTTAAGATGGCAGGCAGTAAGAACATCTTGAGTCATTTGCATTACCAGCACAGCCATTCACTGCTGGGTCTAATTCAGACAAAAAGGGAACCAATAGGAAGTATATTCCAAGTGCCGTCAATATATGGGTGAAAGGGAAATATTTTCTTTTACCACTATATTTCTTTAACTACATTATATTTAGATAATTGACTTTTTATTTTCTTTAAGCCAAAACTTATACTTTATTTTGATAAATAATTTCAGAAATGGTTAATTTACATTGCTTTTGAGTAAAATACTATGTTTGTATTAAAATATTTTATAAATGTGACAATTTATAAAAATGTACTTTCATATTTTAGGTATATTGACACAGGCAAACAAATTTAGAGTCAATGATGGCTTGTGATAATGATTAGCTCAGCTCAAAAAGTTGAAAACTTTTCATTAAACTGCAGAACTTCTGATAAAGAGATTAAGAAGGAAAATGTTGCACTGTCTCATCTAGTTTATAAAATCTCTAACTCACTGTCATGGGGGAAATGTAATTTATACTGGGCATGTATTATAAAGATGGTAGTTTTATTTGTTCTAAAACTTCATAATTTATTTTATTTTTACCTTTGGAAAAATTTTATAAGCATTCATATTTTATAACTAAAACTGTGATTATGAATTTTAGTTGCACTTTTAATTGAGGTCATATGGAAACTTAAAAAGTAGAATATAAAAATTTTCGTCAGAAAAATAGAGTTAAATGGCACCACTAAACTATGCTACTTAGGCAGCAAATGATGCATTTATCCTAAAAAAAGGACAGGAAAATTCATCAAGAAAGTTCAGAACCTGCTCTGGGCCTCAGTGGGGTGTCTGGCATCAAAATGGCATTAAGCCCCAGGCAGCAAAAGAAAAGTCAAGTTTTATTGTCATTAGCATGGAAAAATACTGTCTGATCATAAACCTAGGTCTGTAGTTCTATCATCTATGAATCTTAAAACTTTCTGAATAATAGATGATATAAAGGTTTAGTATAATGGTCATCTGAAAATAACTGTGTATGATCATAGATTATCTAGTCTTTTCCATATGATGTTGATGATAATAGTAATACATTATAGTATTTTACAATGTGCAAATATGTTACCTCCTACAGATATAGACCAACCAACTTTGAGGCAAAGATATTTTTTTTTTACCTGTAAGTTACCATGGGCATAAAATAAAATTCAGTATGAATTGTCTATGATCATGTAGATAATATGTGATAAATGTAGATCTTGAACATTGTTCCTTTGATTCTAGTTGTTTTGCCTATTATTTCACTAAAATTATATCCAAGTGTTATTTGGAAGGGTGAAGTTTTGGCATGCTTGAAGAAAGATTTAAAAAAATAAGGTTTAGGAAGTTGAAACACTCTTTAAACTAGAGATTGTAACAATGTGGGAAGAACACTGAAATATAAATTAAGAGTCTGGGTTCAAGTTTTGAATGTACCATTTATGAGTTGTGTAAGTAGCATTTAGTGTATGGCTTTCTAGGTTTTGGTTTGTCTATTTAGAAAATGATGATAAATACCCATCTTATTTCTCTGGATCATTAGGAGTTTCAAAAATAATATCTGTATTATCATAAGATAGATGTATGCATGTATATAAAATCTACATGTGGAAATCTGAAAAATGCTCTACATAGAAATGGGTCACACAGAGCAGAAAGTCTGTAGACTAGACACTTTCTCTCTCTCTCTTTTTTTTTTAGCACTAAATGCTTAATAAGCACTGTTAAGTCATGTTACTGAGAAATTAGGGTTGGAACCTGGAAAAATTACTTTAGGAATACAGGAAAGATATTCCTTTTCCTTTCCCACGCCCTCCCCCTTTCCAAGCTGCTCAAAAATGATTTCACTTAATTTTTCAGAGATTTTTATAAGAATATATTTGGCCCTGGCTAGTATAGTTTAGTGGATTGAGCACCGGCCTACAAACCAAAGGGTTGCTGGTTCAATTTCCAGTCTGGGGCACATGCCTGGGTTGTGGGCCAGGTCCCAGTGGGGGCATGGAGAAACAACCACACATTGATGTTTCTATCCCTCTCTTTCTCCCCACTCCCTCTCTAAAAATAACTAAATAACAGCTTAAAAAAAGAAAAGAAAAAACTCTGACATGCTCCCAAGAACAGCAAGTAAATAAATAAATTCAGATCACAGAATTGTAGGATAAATGAGTATCGGTTTTAAAAAAGAATATACTTGATAAATTTTTAGATTATTTTGACAATGGTTGTAGCTGACACTATTATTGCTGTCTTGCCAGATTCCTGGGGGATCCCTTTTAACATCAGCTGCAGGCTTTGGTAAGGGCTCAACTTTCTGCACCCTTCCCTGTGGTACTCCCTTTGGAATTTGGAGCTGGCTCACTCTCCAGGAAGCCAGAAAATGATTGACTGGTGCTTAGATACAGAGGCCCTTGCCTTGTGGGACACAGACTCTGTAAAGCAATTTCTGCTCTGGAGTTCAACGTGGTTGCAGGCTTTGGGCAGGCTTCCCCTGAGCCACACCCCTACTTTCTTCTTCCCTTTCCCAATGACGCTCCATTCACAATCTCACAGGCTTCGAGAACACACCCACAGGAAATCACAGGTGTAAGAATCTCAATCTCAGGCTCTTCTAGAAACTTGACCTAAAAACAGGTTCTGATCCCTGGTACATAATTCAAAGCTACTTAAAGACTGACATTCTAGGTGGCTTTTAGTAACTTATTTATTGATCACAAGGCCAAATTTTGATAGGAAGTAAAAAGGAGGACTGATTGCTCAAATGAAGCTGAAGATTAAAAGTTTGAGAGGAAAAGTCTTCATTTATTTTATAATTTTGCATAGACTACATAAAGCCTGATAAAGAGTTCCCTAGGCTGTGTTGCTGAGGTGAAAATTAATCTTCACATCAAATATTATAGAAAAGATGGGTCATCCAACCTCACAAATGATCATTTGCATTTTAAAGTAATTTAAAGACTTTAACAAATTTAAATTATTCCTATATTTTGACTTCTTTTCCTTATAAGATTATCTTGTGAAATGATTCTTGTGTATCCATTTTTCATATCTGCTTTTTCTTGTCATTTATTTATGCTTTCGTGTCTGGTAACTATAGATATGGATGGCCCTATTTTCAGTGTGTAAATAGGTCATTAATGTACATACTTCAGCTTTTGTCCTGGAAGCAAGGATGGATGTTTGCTGTCACAATTGTCCTTTGTAGTAAGTTTCCACAGGAAACAATACCTGTTTTTGGATGGAGTAATATTATACACAATTTTATAATTGCAGTGTTACAACATATTTTAACAGTAAAAATAAAACACAAAATTCTTTGTTTCCAAAGTCCTGGACTATTTGTGACCATTCTTCCTGTTCTGCCTTCATGCCTAGGGATATACTCCTCAACTTCACCAGGTCATCCACTGAGCACTTTCTCTAACCTCTTGCCTGGCTTTGCTGTCTGCAAACTACCTGGTCAGCCACTTGTACCATCATAACGTATTATGCGTAGTCACATTAGTAAACCTTCCTGGGTTCCTCATAGCTATAAATGACTCAAGCCTACCAGACAGACTTGCTTATTCACTTTAACACTTCTTTCCACCCTGCTTTTAATTGTTCTCTGCATCTCCATAGGTAGTGGCTGCCCATGAACTCACCATGAGAGGGCAGAGTGAATCAGAGCTGATATCTTATATAGGGGACATTAACAAAGGAAAAAATATTTTCAAAAATGGATTGACTATGCCACAGGGAACAAGATGGTGAGGGATACTAATTTTACTCTTCCTTATTCCTTTGTGCTATAATTTCTTCATTTTTTTATTTATTCAATTGAATAAACACCAATCACAAGGAAAATATTATTATTTCCATTTTAAGGTAAGAAAACTGTGTTCAAAAGGCTTAAGTAATTTAATAGATAGTGTTGCCAAGATTAAAGCCCATATTGTCTCACTCCAAAAATGCCCTTTCAACCAATATACATTGTAACATCTTATTATATAATTGACCCATCAAATATGTCTGAAACAAGTATTCGAGTTGTTTATTCTTTTGACATAGCTGAACTTAACAGCTGAAATATAGAGGCTTCATACAAAGGATTCTTAGGTGTGAAAACAACCTCTCACAACATTTTTCTGCATTTTTAAAACTTTTGATGTAGGGTTGGGGAGTATTATGCATTCTCCTGCTAATTATTTTTCCACTTTCTAGAGTCTTTATCTTTTCTCTTTCACTCATTCTTTTTTCAACATATTCACTGTCCCTCCTCTTTTTAATTCATCCCTTCTTCTTTCTGTTTCTTATGTCACAGCACAAGATTTTGTCTTATCAAAGGGCTTTTTAAAACCAGACCTCTTTTTATCCCCATTTTCTCCAATCATTTTTCAATGCCTTTACATTTTTAACTTTTCAAAGGTTAGTGTTATGAGGATAAATGATAGTGGCTCTGTGAAAATAGAGATGTACAATAATACCTCCACTCACTTGGAGTATTTCTGTCTTATAAAGAATTACTGTCTATTGTGTTCTTCTGCTAGTTGGCAGTTCTCTTAATGAATACAACATGTTCCTTCAATCCACCTCATGAGAGAGTGAAATAGTCTTTAGATCACAGATATTATAACTCCCTGCATAGCCTTTACAAAACAAATAATTAAAAACAAATTGTAGCTGTTTGGAAAGGAGGAGAAATATAGTGGTTATTGAATGTGATAATTTAAGAATAAAGCATTAAATTAGAATTGCTAGGGTGAGAAAGAAATCAGATTCTCCCTGGATATGCAGAAAACATACACTATAGAGATTGTCATATAAGTTCTCTTCAGCTAACTCTCACAAAGAACATAAAGTAAGCCAAATACCCATAAATAAAAAAGTACTGGCATTTAAAATGACCATTTATTTTTCTAAGGAATCAGTCCATGCTAATTATAAGACTTGCTTCAAGTGGAATCAAACTACAATGAAGGTAAAAATATGATATGAAGTCATTACTCAATTCAAAAAATATTTCACAAGATAGAGCACATACTTTGACTCAATGTGAAACAAGACACCCAGGAAGATACTAATTTTATATGTGTCTAAAATAGAGATGTAATCGAGACACCAACCTTACTGGGTTATCTGGGGGACATTAAAATATGTACAAACACATTGCATGGTGCTTAGTGAGATTTTCCCTTTTGTATTAGGTAAGGTATTGCTATTGTAATCATGGTCTGAAAGTTTTATGAGTGGAGTAAAAACTCTGATTTGTTCATGATTACCAACTATTTAGATTTGAATAGTTTTTCATACAAAGTACTTATTTGGTTAGAAAGGTATTTCTAAATACAATATTTCAAAATTTTTATCTTTAGAGTGAAAACAGGAATATTTTTGGAGAGCTGTTTTGTCCTTTAATAGAAAAACTGTATGATTTGCAACCATCAACAGATCAGAAATGGGATCTGTTTTTCCAGCCAGTTTTGAAGCAGTTTCACACCATTACCATCAAGGGTCTGAGTCTATCACATGTCCATTAGTGCACTTACCAAAGATACAGCAAGGAATTATTTCCACAGTTCATTCAGATAATGGATAAAAAAAACTCAGAGGACTTTCCAGAGTATCAAGATTCTGCAGGGAAGGAAATAGTTAGGTTTTGAGAATTTAGACTCCTAAAGGAGGAAAAACATAACTGGGTAACATGATATTGTTCTAGAAAATATGAATACACTACATGAATTATGGGCTGTCAAGGGGGAGATGGCTACTAAAATCTTTCAGAATCTTATACACTTGAAGACCTATTGCAACTTTATTTTAAATATTATTTTGACTTCTACTTCTATTATAGATGTATAAAACTGAGTCTCTGATTTGAAATAACAGTTGATCTTGACAAATGTAAATGTAAAAGTAAATATCTTTCCATAAAACACCCCATTGCAGTCAATCTGCCTGAAGCATAATCTCATAGATATGTGAACTCTATAACTGAAACCACTAATTTCTATTTGACCAAATTCAAATGACACTTCCAGCCATGTTCAACACACCTCAAATGACCATTGTCCATTTAGTTATTCCTTTTATGAACAAGCATAGTAACACTAATATGCACAAATATCCCCCCCCATTTTGAGTTTGCTGGGATCAAAGGGCCTCTTTTTAAAATAACTTCAACATTATGCTCATTTTCTATGTGATATACTATGTATGTAATTCCAAGGTATTATGTATTTTCCTTGTTGTAAATGAAGCTGAAAAACATATATCATGTTACTGTGTTGTGGGTGTTGAATTGTGTAATGTCGCAATAAACTGAAATGGCAACAGGCATGGTTCTGGGCCAAAGCACAAGGCTGTAACCAAGAATAAATTTCCTGGAGGCCTTAGCACAGGCTAGTTGGATCACTGTAAATTTTCATATCTTTCATGAACAATCTTTTGTGGACTTCCAAATCCCAGCCTCTGATGGGAGTCATTGGAAGGTTGGGATGAGTGCTGTAGGAATCAGGAAGTAACATCGAACAAAAAGATTTACCTATTAGCAATTCTTGCTCCTAAAGAGACAGGAGGAGGCTATAAGTTTGGGTAGTGTTTGTGTGAGAGACTTAACTAAAGCATAGCAAAGATCAGGGTAGAACTGTAAATCATTATCTTCTGAGCCTTCCTGTAACAGATGTTGAGTGTGAAATATGACTAGAGATGAAACACCATTAAGTTAAAATGACAGTGAGAAAGAGAATTTGTGTGTGTGTATGTATTTGAAGATGTCTTGTCTCTTCTGTATTTTTGTTTTTACTTTTCTTTTCTCTTTATAAGAATCCCAACTCTTAATCATCTTCCCCCACCTGCTGCAGACTACCTTGCACCATTTAATTTTCCTCTTTCTCAATAAAATTTTCATCTTATTATCCCTAAATTCTTTACATTCTCAGGTAGAGCTCTAAAATCTTGTAATTGGAATTATGTTTTTGGAAAGTAAATACATGTTTGCAAGTCTTGTCACATAGTTGCTTGTAGAAACTACTTATGACAGATTTTCAGCTTCTAATGAGCTTAGAAACATTTTAAGGTTTAATTTTTGAATAGTTCTTAGCATAATGCCTCAAATTCAGTGCATCAACTGGCTGGTGATATGAAATACCACACATTGTATTGTATGTATTAATAGCTACTTTTCTCTCTTTTTTCCAAGAATTCTGTAACTCTTACCCAGAAAAAAAAATAAAACTTTGTAGCTAAATATGGACATCTTTATTCTTAAATTTTGACCAGTTCTTTGTTAAACTAGGAAAAATATTAACTTTAAAATAAGTCAATGATCAAAGTATTTATTTTTAGTATATGTTAAAGGATATAAAATACAACCAGTTGTTCATTGTTTGAAAGATACAATTCCTTTGTTATTTAGTATAAGTTATTGGCTTAGTAATGAGTTAACTAAACAAATTTTGTTTTAAATGAACAAATAATTTCAATGTGGAAAGGAAAATAATTGAACAAACTATGAAAAGACAAAAATTACATACCAATCCCTCCTCTTCTTACAGTAAATGTCAGCAACACATGTAAAAATGTATCACAGTACAAAGTGCTGAAATCGTTTTATAACATAATGGCATGGAGGGCCAAGAAAATACAAATGGATAGACAAATTTTTTCATGGGTGAGCAAAGCCTGTGCTTCCACTGACTGATGAGAGAGTTTAACAAAATACATTTTTAAAAGGTACCTCTTCCTTCTAGGCCAATGCAACTCCATGCCAGGACCCATACCCTCAAGGGCAGAGTGAGGGCAGATTTCAGCCCACAATCCCTCCTCTGTTAAGTTCCCTTTGTGCACAACACAACCTGCGTACCCTCTGAAGGCATCCCTGGTGATATGTGTACACTAGTGTGCATGTCTTAGGAGTTAAAGATTATCAGCAGTATTCCCTCCCTACCTTCTCACTCCAGCTTATATTCACAAGCAGATATTTTATGTAAAACATGGAATGATATGGATGGCAATCATTTCTTTTACACAGTCTAACACTATTATCACAAGCTTTGGTAATTCAACTCACCAGGTATTGTTATGAGTTGTAATTTTGGGGGGCTAGTAGTCTGAATATTATTGAACAAGTTTTACATTTTTCACTAAGTGAAATTGTGACACCCTTTAGTTCTTCAAAATTCAACTTTCCTTCTTTCTGGTAGATACAGGGGAAAGACTTTAAGATATTTTCAGAACATGAACCTAAGGTTAGGGCTCAGCATTTTTAGGAAATAGCACCAGTTGTAAAACTCTATTGGCTTTGATTTTACTCTTTTACTGTGCCCTGATCTCCTTGTCTGACTTGTCACTTACTAAACTCTCCCATTGCTTAGTTTGGTTTTTGCTGCATCTTGTCTTGTGATTGCTACAAAACAGCTTCATGCTACTTTGCCATTTATCAAGCTTAAATTAAACAACCAAACTTAATAGGAATAATTTTCTGTCTTCCTTGTGCTAATATATTAATTAACATACCTGAGACTACTCCATTTCTAACATCAAAGCAAACAGTTCATAGTAAACCAGATTCCCCATTTTTTGCTGGCATTTGTGACATGGCAGAATCAATATATTACACCTCTTGATTCTCCTGAGTTAGGAATCCTGTCATTTCATCATAAAAGAGAATTTGATCAATTTGAAAAATATGGTTATGCAGAAGCTCTATTCTATTCTTCATGCTATTACAAATTTTTTCAAATTGATTTTGCTTGACATGTTCATATATTTTTCAACATAAAATTGTGACAGATGGGAAAATAGTATCTTTTATGTTGTTAAAAGAACAAGGATTTAAGGTAAGAACTATACCATGTACTTCTTCTGCACAGTGGCAAAGTTTGAGCCATAGAGTAAGTGCTTCATGAATTTCTTTTGAATTAAATTTCTTAGCCCTTTTCTAGATTATAGTTTCATACTAGCTACTCAGGTCTAAAAAATGATTTTAAGTTAATAATTTTATTGAAATTCTAAAAAGAGGCATATATTTAAATATAAATACATAAATACTTAAAGGAGTCCCCCTTATCTGAAGTTTTGCCTTCCACAGTTTGTTATCTGCAGTTGTATGTGATCTGAAAAAACATTAAATGGGAAATTTTAGAGAGAAAGAATTCACAAGTTTTAAATTGTGCAGCATTCTGAGTTGTGTGATGAAATCTCTTGCCACGCCTTTGTCTTACGTATCCACACTGTGTACCTTATTGGCCTGTTAGTCACCCAGTAGCTACCTTGGTTGCCAGAGGGACTGTCTTGGTATTGCAGTGCTTGTGTTCAAGTAGCTCAAAAAAGTGCAAGAGTAGTGATGGCGCAATTTGGATACTCCAGATGGGAGCAGTAAAGTGTATGTATGTGTGAGGAAAAAACTGTATATAGGGTTCAATACTACTGTGGTTTCAAGCACCACCTGGGGGTCTTGGAACTTACCACTGTGGGTACAGGGGGACTGCATAGTGTACACTGAGGAGCATAAAATAGGAATCTTGCTGTCAAATACCTAAAAATAGCCCCAGAAAATTCTTAGGCCTTAAATTCTACATGAATTATACCTTTGGTTTCAGGCAAGAGTAATTTTCTCATACTGGAAGGAATGTGTGTGTGTGTGAATGTGTGTATGCATGTGGGTATATATAATATTTTGGGATTATATATAGTGTATTTTACTATATGATTAGAAAATGTATCCAAAAAACTAAGAGGCCATTTTCAGTCTTGCATCTGTTCATATAATGTGTAGCAATGGGGAAAATAATCCATTTTAAGCTCAAAGAATATGAAAAGACATTATTTAGATAAACAACCTAGAGCTTAATTAGAAAATAGTGTTTAACCTATAGGACTAGATAAAGGAATATTGTATATTGCCTTATTACTGAAGCAACAAAAACAAAGAGTGATTTGGGGGGTGGATGTGTGAGGGCCATGTGTGGACAGGAATGGGTAGTATTGAAGCACATTTGAACAATGTAAATTTGCTTTGGGGTACAGCCTACTTACTAACAGGTCCAGATAGGAAAAACATAAAAATTATGCTATTTTTTCGTTAATAACAATGAAAACAAAACATTTGGCTTGCTTTTAAAGATCAGTTGCTTTTTAGCTGTTGCTAGTTTTAAATGTTCATTTTCCCTGAATTCATTTCACTGACATTTAACTTCACTCTCTCTATATAGTTTAGAAAAAGGTCTGAAGACACTAACAGCTATAAACAGCCATCACACAAAGCAAAGCCCAACAATTACAATTCGTCACTCTTTTAGGGGTGACTTGATTTTTAGGTGAATTTTAATGGCATGACTATTTTTTTACCCTGGAATTATAATATTTAATATTGTTATCACAACAAGAAATAAACAATTGCTTAAGGAAATGGGTGATCCTCCTTCTCTGAGCTACAGTGCTGACTCAGTCATGCAGAACTAATTTCCTGGCGGTCTCTGAATGCACATAAAGCTGCTCTGTAGCAGCCGCTGACAATGAACTAGTGACTGGAAAAAGGAATCTTAAACACAGTCACATCTCCTGACTGTTACAATCCTGTTCACAAGGCACGCTGATCTAATACGCTGCACAACAGGAATAACGTTTGCTAAAAAATGGCTAAAGAGTATACAAAGTGCCTCATTTTCTATTTTTGGGGGGTGTTGCTAGGCAACGAATTCATTTTTACATACATTCCTCAGAGCACCAAAATTCTATTTTGGGTATTTCTTTACCATGAATAATTAAATATTGAAAAATTTGCTAGACACATGATTTTATAATGAATATTAGTCATAATACCTTACATGAGGCACTTATTTAGCTTTTGAATGACCATTTTAAAGAAAGCCCTAAAACAATTTGAGTAGTTCGTGGAGTATAATATCTGATACTTAAAAAGGCATATACCATTTTAACTGATCTGTAACCTAATTGTAATGATTAGTTTCCTAATTAGTCTTTATTGACTGGGATGGATCAAGTGATTGGGTTTTGTTTGAAAGTGTAAATATTAGAACCAAATTGATTTCTCAAACAGAATTTTCTGTTCGGCAGAAAATAAAGCTAAAGTGGTATCTTACAGTTGCCCCATGTGGGTTTGCAAGGAGCTAATTGTACGCGATCTCCTGGGCATTTAACAAGACTTCGCTGCCCTCTAGCAGGTGCAGGGTTTGCCAGATTCACTGGAGAACTTCTATTTAGGAATTCAGAGGAATAGCATTAGTATCTAAGAATAAATATTAAAAGTGTTAAAGTTGTAGATAACTCTCAAAACATGTTTCTATCATCTTTATGTTAATCATCACTATACAATTCAATTAAAATTTTAGTCAAGTTTTATTGACCTTTTCATAATGTGTGATACCTTCTAATCAACATCAAATTTTGAAAGAGTTAAATATGAAGAAATACATTTTTTTGTCATATTGGAAGACATGATATGGAGTAAAGTGAGTTGAGGCTTTAAAAAATAAAACTAAGTTGATTAAAGTAGAGTTTATTAAGTTCAAAACAATCATTTAACATTTTTTGTATTGAATTGGTCATTAATTTTAAACATAAACAATGATTTTACTTAATTTAAAAATAATAGAGCTCACTGACTTAATATGTTCATATTACTATTTTTGACTCATTCAATTCTAAAAACTTAGAACTAGAAGTAACTTCTTTATCTTATTTGGCCCAATAATTAATTCAAGAGGATTTTTAAATTTTCAAGTGTTTAGAACTCTTACAATGTAAATATATGTTATTATGGTCTATTTCTAGGCAGTATAATTTCTGTTTTGGAAGTTTAAAAATTGTTTTTATTTATGTTTTAGTTAATGACCAATTTCTGAAAATGCTTTATGGGAAATTAAGTCACATTTCCTATGTTAGGGTAAGAAATTAAAATACACATTAAAGTTTATCCTTACTTTATGGTTATGGTTATGTTGTATGGTCTATCTGGTCTTCATATTTCTACTTAATCTGACATACAATGATTACTGTATTTAAAATTTTACATCCTAATTGTGCCATAATTTCTCTCACTTTATCATTATTCTTAACAGATTTTCTATCTATATTTTCTTGATGTACTATTCAATTAATAGAGGCTCATACCCATTATTTTTTTATTATGTAGTTAACTTTTATTAGTATAAGAGTTTGTTGCATTTGTGCTTTTTATTTAAATTATTTCCTGAGGTCAATATTCCAATTTTACTTTATGTTTTTGTTATAATTTTTCTCTTTTCATTTCTTCCTTTTGTGAAAGCTCCCTCCTTTGCTTGTGGAACTATTGCATACTCCACCTTGGCTGCCACAGGAGTGGCTCTGTGATTCTCACACACCTGGCTACAGTGGTAAGTCAGAAAGGATTTGTAGCTTTAGTTAAGCCAATCAGAGTTGTTCATTTCTTTGTGAATCACTCACTACTAGGAACTTTTAAATCTCATTGTGGTATGTTTACATCTTTGTTACTATATGAAGAGAGCATTTTGGTGAGTGAAATCAATGCTAAAAACTTAGGTAAAAGAAGAGCCACAGAATCCCAAGGCTTCCTTTAAACCACTGGATCCTATCACATCTGAAACCTGTCACACCACTTGTACTTTGCAATAACACATGCCAGTAAATTTCATATCATGAGTTAGATTCTGTTTTAAAAGACAAGAGTCCTGACTAAAATGGAAATAACAGTTATATAACTTTTATATCAGTCTGGGAATTTGTCTAATATTTGGAAATTAAAACCATTTTTATTTTCACTTTTTAACCAGAATGTATTTGTTTTTAATATCTTTCAATCATAACTTATTTGTGTTAAATATCTATAAAGGCATTTAAAAGCAAATTTAGATGATATGCCACAATGGTCAAGTTCACAATATTTGGAACATCTTGCTTTGTTTCAAATTCTGGTTTCACCACTTCCTGGCTGTATAAAGATAGGCAATATGTTATTCAACTTCTGCACACTGAGGGGAATGATACTACCTATGTCACAGGATCCATGTGAGAATTAATATTGTATGTAATTTTAATAAGAATTGAATTTATATATATAGTGCTTAGAAAACAGTAGGCCATATAAGTGAATATACATGTTAGATGGTGTTTTTATTTCCTTTTTATTTTCCTCATTAGAATACTGTTTGTATTTTCTGTGAGAGGGAGAACTTTTCTTCTTTCCATCTACTTATTTCTATATTTATTTCTCCCTGTGTCATCCATCCATCTATTTAAAAATTTACCTGTGGTTTTTATTTTTTAATAGCATACCTAATTCTATACAAGCCTATTTTATTTGTAAGGATTAATTTTTTTGTCTCCTAACATTATGAGCAGAAATATCTGCAGATGATTTTCTTCCACAGGGACTGTTTTTTTATGATGTTGATCACACTTATGATCATTACTTCTGTTCCACTTGTTCTCCTTTCTTCCTGAGCAGCACCTATAATTCATCAGTTGGGTCTCCATTCCCTCCCTACTTATGTATCATCTATTTTACATTCATCAATATTTCATTTTCCTTAGATTCCTTCCCTTGGACGCTTTTTCATTTTGTCAGTCATTCACCTCTCTGCACTGCTGAGTCTCCTTTTTATGGACTCTCCTACTGGAGAACTTACCTCTGATGTTCCACGTAGGTACTTTCCATATCTTTATTGGAACCCCATTGCGTTTTCTTATCCTGAGCCATTCAGTCCACTGTCTTTTAATCTCCTTTTTAATCTCATGTTTCACAGTACCACAGCTTGTGTTTGTCTTATAGTTGTACAAAGTAGTCGCTTTCCAAGTTTTCCACTTTGTTTCCCAGAAAAAAAAAAACTTTTTTAAAATGTACAATTTATCTGTAAATCTCTAGGGAAATTCTTCCTTTCTCTGAGATTGTAAAATTTTTTCTCCTTTTCTCTGTTGTTTCTAATCATTTATTCATCTTAAATGAGGATAGCTATATGTATGATTGGTGTTTGCCAACAGAGAGCGTGTGGATTCTTTTTTATACACATTAATATTCAGCAGAGCATGGACAGAATCCTTATTCTCAGCTTCAAACTACAGAATCCAGATGTGTACATACCCTCAAGAAATTCCCATGACCTGACAGCATTAATATAAAAGGGCTTTAGTGGTTAAGAAAGAATTTTTTCCTTCTCATATTGACTGGTTATCTCCGTGAAGAAAAATGTATTCCTGTATAAAAAATAATGCAATTTGTACTAGTACTTGACCAAAAGAAATACATACAAACACAACTGATGAACTGTATGCAGGACATACAGACTTCACCTCTAAGACTATTTTTTTTGTGAGAAACAGAAGAAAAAGAGCACTCCCCTTGTCCCATTAGCTTACTTAATTCATGGTTTAGTTCAACCTTGGGAGCTGTAGCTCTGAGTGAATGAAGGGATAAAGGTACCCATGATGGTTGGATGGTTGTGAGAAGTGGCAGAACCAGTGTGGAATGAGGGGTTATAAGAGTCGATGGTTCTCAGAGAGAGGCTCTGATTGAGTAAGGAGTGAATATTGTTTCTTTATTGATAAACTCTAAGATTCTGTTGTAGTGAATCTTAAGAGAGTTGAGTTTAATCAAACAGTTTTCATGTTTGACCCTGTTAATCTAGTTTATAAACCAAAGCATTCATTGATCATTGGTAATTTCTCAAAATAATTCCTCTTTGAAAGTCTAACACATTCTTACATGTCAGTGCTATTATGATATTTGTGATTTTTTTTGTCTCTTCATGGCTGTTCATATTAATAGTTAATTGCTGTTTTATTCTGAAAGTACTAGCATACATAAATAGATTTGTAATTCTAGCAGCAATGTTCCAGGCAGATTAATCTGAAAAGAGCTGCTATTGTAAAATACATATAAATTTTGGGTAACATTTACCAAATACATACATACATACATATTTATTTATTTGTTTATTTATATTGAGTTTGGGGGGATTTATTTATTAATTTTTTTATTGTTCAATTATAATTGTCCCCATTTTTATCCCATTACTCTCCCCTGCCCTGTCTACCACCCTCTCCCACATTTGATCCTCGCCACCCCCCAGTTGTTCTTGTCCATGGGCCCTTTATATATGTTCTTTGACTTGACACCTTCCCTTCTTTCCCCAGTTATCATCTTCCAGCTTCCCCTCTGGTTACTCTCAGATTGTTCTTAATTTCAATGTCTCTGGTTATATTTTGCTTGCTTATTTGTTTTGTTGATTAGGTTCCACTTCCACGTGAGATCCTATGGTATTTGTCTTTCACTGCCTGGCTTATTTCACTTAGCAAAATGCTCTCCAATTCCACCCATGCTGTTGGAAAGGGTAGGATATTTTAAATGACTAACTACTTAAACATTCAGAAAACTAAGGACAACTCTGAGAGTCAAAACTAAAGGTGGAACTAAAATCACAGTGGTTAAAAGTCTAAATTTATTCTTAGGCCACTCTAGAGGCTTTCCAGTTTGATAACTTAGGGGCTTGGTTTGTAACATCTTCCTAAGGAGACAGACCAGACCTTGTGTGCATGTACAGAAGATAATAAGAAGGAACCAAAACCAAAATCTCTGAAACACTAGGATTTAATCTGTAGCTTCCAGCAGAGCAAGGATTTCATATTTTTCTGTAGACTCTGGGTCAGAGAAAATATATTACTTATTAAAGTGTAACTAAGGACCTAAAACTGAAATATGTTTTGATTTTAAATTTAAATTGTGGTGGCCAGAAAGCAACAAGCTGAGACGTTATGGTGAAAATATATCCCAAACCGAGAAGCACCTGATACAAGCAAATGTAAAGATGCTCTAAAAGAAATCAGATTCAACTCAATTCTTGTAGGATCTCTATAGAGAAGTTTTTGTTTAAGATTGGCTTAGGGATTTTTGCTTCTAGTAATGGTGAACTGTACTACCCAGACTAATCCTTTAACTAAGAATGAATGAAAAAGTGGGATAAGTATAGATATAGACCTAGACCTACACTGATGCTGTTACAGGTAGATACATGAAGGTACAGAAAAGTACCAAGACAATGAAGAAATACTTGATCGAGATCTAGGAAAGGCTAGTGACTCAGGAATATGAGAAGAGCCCGTGGGTCTGCTTTTACTCTTGAAACACTTGTCTATTTTGAATGGGACTGATACTCTGAGAAGCTGGGGAACAGTTTTGACAGTCCCATATTGTTAGGGGTCAGATGTTGAAGTCAAGAACCTGCCAAGTGGTTCAGGCTAATAACCATGCTTTCTGTGAGTTGAGACAATTAGACTGCACTCCAGGTATAACAGTGAAACCAGAAGCAGAAATGATCTGACAGAAACTTTAGCTCAGCTTTAGATCATCTCAGTCCTGAATTGGACTGTAATTCTCTCAGAATGATTCTCCCCAGGCACTTGGCAAACGCAAAGCAAATTCTCTGTGGAGGAAAATAACATTGTCTGGGCCTGAAATTATTTCTACAATTTTTATACACAATATCCACCACTCAATCAAAACTAACCAGACACATCAGGAAATAAGACAATGTAATTCTAAACCATAACAACAACAGATAATTGAAACAGAACCACAGGGGATCTAGATAATGGAGTTGTCAGAAAAAGACATTAAAGTAATCATGTTTAATACACACAATGAAATATAAGTAACATTGAGATTTGCAGCAGATAATTGCAAAGTATAATAAGAACCAAATAGAAATTCTATAACAGAAATACAATAACCAAAATTAAGAAAAGAAAGAACATGGTATAAATAATATGAACTCTTGATTCTGCCTTCAACCTGTGCCTTCTTACACTGGATAATGTTCTAGGGTTATGGTATATATTGTTTTTATTTTTAGTCTTATAATATTTTTTGAGTAGACCCCAGTTAATTTTCTTTTATTATTTAAAAATATATAATACAATGGTTTCATTTGCAATGTATCTTACATAGATTGATCAACTTTATTATGTGTGTGTCGATATGTGTATACATGTATATATGAGGACTGTCTGGAAAAAGTCCAGCCATTGTTAATATAATGAGGACAGTTTGTGTGACATAGATGTAACCTGGCAGCCAAAGAGAGTGGGCTGAAATGAGCATGTGTAAACAATGATGACTTTACTGTACTTCTCAGAGGGGGCAGTAGAAGCCATTGAGTGAACATGCGTACTGTGTGGCTGGCACATTCAAAATGACTGAGTGAGTAGAGCAACAAATCTACATCAAATTTTGTGTTAAACTTGAACATTCCTCTGCGAACTACTTGAATGATGCAGAAGGCCGCAGCAATGGGCAACTGGCGATTGGCAGTTTCATCATGACTGTGCACCCTCTCATGCATCACATCTCGTGCAGAGCTTTTTGGTGAAACATCAAATCACCCAGGTAACTCAGCCCCCTGCAGCTCAGATTTGGCACCCTGTGCCTTCCGGCCTTTCCCAAAACTAATATCACCTTTGAAAGGGAAGAGATTTCAGATGGTTGATCAAATTCAGGAAAATATGATGGGGCAGCTGATGGTGATTCCAACAAAGGATTCTGCAGAGTATTTTGAATAGTAGAATAGATGCTGGAAGACCTGTGTGAGGTCCCAAGGTGCCTACTTTGAAGGGGACTGAGGCATCATTGTCCTATGTACAATGTTTCTGTATCTTGTGTCTTCTTCAATAAATGTCTCTATTTTTCATATTACATGGCTGGATACCTTCTGGACAAACCTTGTATATTTTCATATTTAATATGTATATTTTTCTATATCTAATATTCCCCTGTTCTTTTTACCCATTGATTGTGTCATTGGGCATCTAAAAGGGGTTTTAATTAGGGGTTTTAATACTGCCTCAATCTTTCATGAGTATTTTAATGAATGTTGAAAAGAAAAGTAACTGATTCTGTCTGCATTTTAAACTTGAATGCCGTCACTTGACATATTTTTGATAACTCATTCTATCTTCTAATCTTAAAGCTTGTTTTCTTTGTGCCAGTAATTCATTGCCACCTTCAGAAGTTTCAGTGATGAGCAAGAAAATATCCCTTCTCTCAATGAGCATATGTACTAAAGCAGGGGTGGTTAAGTAAATAGGCTATTGAAACTTAGTATAAAAAAAATTCAGAAAACTGTAATAGAACAATAAAAAAGAAAAAGAAAAAAGGCTCAGTATAACACTTTTAGGATAGAAATAAGTGCAAGGGGAGAAACATTCAGTCTGGAGAGAATGAGAAAATCTTCTTGAAGGAGTTGCATTTACCCTAAACTTAAAGGATCAGTATTTGATGATTGAGGAGGAATAGTATTTCCAGTGGGAGTTATTAAAATCTGTAAAAAAGTACTGCATGAATGTATCAATAATTTATGGGCAAAGGGAAAGTGCTAATATTTAGGGTAAGAGAGGCAAATTTGGATATGTATCTGGAAAAAATACATTAAATTTTTTTTAAAGGGCAGAGAAGGTATAAGGGGATTAAATGGTAATGAAAAAATACAGTCAAATTTTTTTTTGAAAATTTGGATATGATCATTTAAGGTATTATCCCAATTCTAAATACTTTTACTGTTAGCAATACAGGACTATTCAAGACTTGTAAAGATGAAAATATACTATAAATACTGCATTTTTAAAAAATTCAATCTGGCTGCAATATGGTAAAAATACTGTTTTGGTGTAGTTTAGAAACTAAGATATTTATAGCAGTAATCCAGAGTAACTTTTATAGAGCTCAAAGATAACATTAATGGAAATAAAGAGAAGAACATGCCTTCAAGAACTATTAGATCTAGATTTTATGATTTTAGACTTAAGAGAGATTTTTAAAATAAATTCAAATTTGTGTTTAATCAGCTTATAGATAAAACTAAAATCATTGTAAATAAGAACACCTCAAGTAGTGATTTTAAATCATGGGCAAAGACCTCCCTGTAAGTAATGAATAAATTTAGAGGAACCAAAACTTCATTTAAAAAATAAAATACCACAGAATATAAAATATCAGAGCACTGAATAGTTCAAGTAAAATTTTCCAAGATCTTGGGTTTTAATTATATATAAATGCAGACAGATGTGCTTGGTTGCAATGTAAAATTTATTATTTACTGTGGGCCACAGTCAAAGTCTTTCTAAGCCATTGACCTAGAAACAATAGATATAATACTAAGATGGAGGTTTAGAACTCTTGTAAAAATTACAGTCAGAGAAGTCAGTAACAGAGTTGGAGAAGAAGTAACTGGAGGTAGGAAAGAAAGGTGCTGTCCTGAAATATAATCATAGAGAATGTGGCAAACACTGTGACCTATTGCTGAGGGCTTAAGTAAGAAACCTGACAAAAATGTCGGGAATAGCAGTGAGCGCTGGCTCCAATGTCCTTCTTGTTATTCAATGGGGACAGAAACCTATGAGTCATAATTGACAGCCTTGTCTCTCTCACTCTCACTTCATCAAATTCATTGATTTAACTTCCAAATATTTTGAGGTTCTTTCTACTCCTTGCCATTGTCACTACCAAGCATGCTAGTCCCAGCAACCTCCAATGTTGGTGTAATGGCCTCTTAACTCTTCTCTTTGTGTATACCCTTATGTCCCTTTATAGTCTGTCCATGCAGACCCCAAAATAATCCTTTCGAACCATAATGCGCATCTTATTCATTCACCACTCAGGTTGATCCAGTGTAATAATTTTGATACGTTGTTTATCAGTCATTTTTGTAAATTATGTGTATGGTTATAATTTTTGTAAGTATTTTAATTATACCAAATTATATAAATAACCATCTAAAGATATTTATATATTAATACTACATTTCACTTATTATTATGCACTGATAACTTATTCTGTGTTAGTACATACTTTCTGAAAGGAAGGGTTCCAGTATTCTTATAACTACAGAATATGCATATATTCTTATTTAATTATTACACCAGTAAGTCAACCTTATTTCTAATTTATCAACCTTTACAAAAATAACTATACATACATGCTTTTATCAAATTTTATATATTAAAAGAAATTCATAGAAGCTATATTATATAAAGATTACTTAGTATAGAACCACATAAATTATTATAAATCTACATAATTATTTCTATATAGAAAAATAATATTTTTGTTTATTTTTTAATGATTTTTTTTATTTATTTTTAGAGAGAGGAAAAAGAAGGGAGAAAGAAAGAGAAGGAGAGAAACATTGATGTGAGAGAGAAGCATCGATTGGTTACCTCTCAGACGTGCCTTGACTGGGACAGAACCAGCAACCCAGGCATGTGCCCTCACCAAGAATCAAAGCAGTGATCTTTCACTTTGCAGCATACTGCCTGACCAACTGAGCCACACCAATCAGGGCTATTTTTAGTTTTTTAAAAAAAATTATAAATTGTTTCTTGGAAAATTGTACCAATCTGTATTCCGACCAACAATGTGTAGGTATCCTCTTGTACTGTTGTTTCTCTTCTGTGTTTTATTTTTCCCATTGTAGTTAGTTTGCTTTTCTTCACTCTCCCTTTTAATTTTTAAAAAGTTTAATTTTTTTAAAATGCAGATTTAGGCTTACAACAAATTCTGAAGGAGGTATGGAGATTTCCCATATACCTTCAGAATGCTCCCTACATGCATAGCTTCCTCTATTACCAACAGCACTCATCAGAATGGTATAATTTTCACATATCATACTCACCCAAAGTTCATAGTTTATCTTAGGGTTCACTCTTGGTGTTGTATATTCTATGCATTTGAATGAAAAATCAAACAAATGAACAAATGAATGAATGAATGAATATATAATGATGAATTATATTAACATACAGAGTATTTTCTCTGCCCTAAAAAGCCTTTGCATTTCACCCATTCTTCTAACTTCTTCTCCAGTCCTGTGCAACCACTGAAATTTCACTGCCTCCATGATTAACTAATACAAAATTTCATATGGTGACAGTTATACAGTATGTAGCCTAATAATACTGGCTTCTTTCACTTAGTATATAAAATATATGAACTGAAGCCTTTTCATGGCATGATAGTTCATTTTTACTTTTTGCTCTAAGTAATATTTCAGTGTCAGGATGTACTATAGTTTATTTTTGCATTCACCTATGGAAGGACATCTTGGTTGCTTCCAAGTTTTGGCAATAATGCATAAAGCTGCTGTAAACATCCACATGCAGATTTCTGTGCAGACACAACTTTTCATTACTTTTATGTAAGTACTAAGGAGCAAGATTATTGAATCATGATATAAGTATTTTAATTTTGTAGAAAAGTGCTACATTGGTTTTTGAAGTGGTTGTACCATTTTGCATCCCCACCAGAAATATATGAGAGTTTCTGTTGCTCCGTGTTCTCATCAACATTGGATGTTGTCAATGCTCTGGATTTTGGCCATTCTACTAAATGTGTTGTGGTATCTTACTGTTTTAATTTCCATTTATGTGATGACATAGGATATGGAGCATATTTTCATATGTTTATTTGCCATCTGTATATCTTTTTATAGGGTATCTGTTAAGGTCTTTGGCCTATTTTTTAATTGGGTTGTTTTCTTATGGTTGAATTTTAAGAGTTCTTTGAATATTTTGGGTGTCTTTTATCAGATGCATTTTTTGCAACATTTTCTACCAGTATGTGGTTTCTTTTCTAATTCTTTTAATATTATCTTTCACAGAGAAGTTTTTAATTTTAGTAAAATCTGGCTTATAGATGATATCTTTTATTGATTGTGTCTTGGTGTTTTATCTTAAAATACATCATCATGCCCTAGGTCATCTTCTATATTATCTTCTAGGAGTTTTATAGTTTTGCCTTTTACATTTAGGTCTATAATTCATTCTGAGTTAAGTTTTGTGAATGGTGTTAGTTGTGTGTCTAGATTTATTTATTTATTTATTTATTTATTTATTTATTTATTTATGCCTGTGGAAGTCCAGTTTTTTTCAGTACTAAGAGACTATCTTTGTTCCACCGTACTGCCTTTGCTCCTTGCCAAAGATCAGTTGACTATATTTATAAGGGTCTATTTCTGGGCTTTTTTCATCTATTTGTCTGTTCTTTCACTAATATCACACTGCCTCAATTCCTATAGCTGTGCAGTAAGTCTTAAAGTAGGGTAGCATCAGTCCCCCAACTTGTACTTCTTTAGTATGATATTGGCTATTATGGGTCTTTGACTTCTCCATATACACTTTAGAATCCATTTGATTATATCCATAAAATAACTTGCTAGGATTTTGATTGGGATTTGTTGAACCTAGAGATCAACCTGGGAAGAACTGACATCTAGAGAATATTGTCTTCTTATCCATGAACATAGATTATCTCTATTCACTTCTTCGATTTGATTCATCATAGTTTTCTAATTTTCCTTATATGAGCCTTGCACATATTTTGGTAGATTTATGCCTATGTATTTCAGCTTTGGGGGAACTATTGTAAATGCCATTTTGTTTTTACTTTTAGATTCCATTTGTTAATTATTGGTATATAGAAAAGCAATTGACTTGTATACAATAACCTTACTTCCTAACACCTTGCAATAATTTCATATTAGTCCTAGGAGATTTTTGTAGACTCTTTCATGTCCCCTGTGAAAAAAGAGAGTTTATGTCTTTTTTCCCAGTTGGTATTCCTTCCCTTCCCTTCCCTTCCCTTCCCTTCCCTTCCCTTCCCTTCCCTTCCCTTCCCTTCCCTTCCCTTTCCTTTCCTGACTTAGTGAATTAGCAAGAACTTCCAGTATGAAATGGAAAAGGAGTGGTGAAAGGAGAAGGTTCTTGCCTTCTTCTTAATTTTACTGGTGAAGCTTCAAGTTTCTCACCATTAAGTATAATATTAGCTGAAAGGTTTGGGCAGATATCCTTTATAAAGTTGAGAAAGTTCTCTCTATTCCAACTTTTCTAAAAACTTTTAATATGAATGGACATTAGATTTTGTCAATTACCTTTTCTGTATCTATTGATATAATGTGTGATTTTTTTTAGTCCGCTATTATTGAGTTACATTAATTAATTTGTAATGTTAACACAGTTTTGTATACCTGGTATAAATCCAACTTGGTCATGTGTATAAATATTTTTATACATTTTTGTATTTAATTTGATAATATTTTTGAGAGGATTATATATATGATTATGAGAAATATTGGTCTGTAGCTCCTTATTTTCTAATGTATTTGCCTGGTTTTGAAATTAGGGTAATGCTGGCCTCAGAGAATAAGTTAGGAGAATCCCCTCAGCTTCTAACCAATTAAAGCAATTATAATAAATTGGTGTAATTTCTTCCTTAAATATTTGATAGAGTTCACCAATGAACCCATCTGGTCATGATGCTTTTTGTTTTGGAAGGTTACTAATTATTGATACAATTTCTTTAATATATATAGGCCAATTCATATCACCTGTTTCTCTTTGTGTGAGTTTTTGCAGTTTTTTTAAGGAATTGGTTCATTTTATCTAGGTGGGGACATAGGTTTGGGGACATAGGTTGTTAATAGTATTCCTTCTTTATTCTAATTTCCACAAGAATTGTAGCATATCTTCGTTTACATTTTTAATCTTACTAATTAGTGTCCTCTCTATTTTTCTTAGTTTGTTCTTTTCAAAGAACAAGCTTTTGGGTTTGTTGATTTTTTTCTATTGATTTCCTGTTTTCAATTTCATTGATTTTTGCTTTAATTCTTATTCTTTTCTTTTGCTTATTTTGGATTTGATTTGTCCTTCTTTTTGAGTATCTTAAAGTAAAAACTTAAATTATTGATTTTAGCTCTTTTCTAATATATGCATTCAATGCTGTAAATTTCCCTCTAAGCACTGCATTCACTACATCCACAAATTTTGATAAGCCGTGTTTTCATTTTTATGTATTCAAAATATTTTAAAATTTATTTCAAGAATTCTTCTTTGACTCACATATTATTTAGAATTAAAAGCTTCTGCAAAGCTAAAGAAAAGATCAATAAAATGAAAAGGGAACCAACTGTATGGGAAAACATAGTTGCCAATGATATGTTGGACAAAGGTTTGATCTCCATAATATTTAAAGCGGCAAGTCAAGGAACATGAATAAAGGATTCATGTGCACAAACAATGGGGTGGGAATTGACTGTGGGAGTGGTGGGGGGTGGGGCAGTGGAGAGCAATGTGGAAAAAGGTGGAACAACTGTAATTTAATAATAATAATAAAGAAATATGTTATTTAATTTTAATGTATATTGGGATATTTAATTTTTCTCTTTGTTATTGATTTCTAGTTTAATTCCACTGTGGTCTAAGAGCAGTCATTATACTGTTTCTATACTTTTAAATTTGTGAAAGCATCTTTTTGGGTCCATAATGTGGTCTGTTTCGGTGAATGTTCCATGTGAACCAGAGAAGAATATGCTTTCTGTTGTTAAATGAAGCAGTATACAAAGGTCAATTGCAGGGTTGGGGAAAAGTATGTTGACTATCGTGAGTATGTGTAACAGAGTTTATTTTTGTTTTATTATTTATTAATTAATTATATTTTTTCCATATGAACAACCATAAGCCTACTTTTACCCCATCCTGTATATTCAGCTGATTGGTGGTGTCATGGAGTTCAACTATATTCTTACTGATTTTTTGCCTGATGAATCTAATCTTTTCTGATAGACAGGCATGAAAGCTTCCAATTATGATAGTGGATTCAATTATTTATCTTTGTAGTTCTATCAGTTTTTGCATCACATGACAATTATCTGCTGTTATGGGTATACACATAAACAATTTTAATATGTTCTTGGAAAATCGACCCCTTTATCAATTTATAATGCCTTTCTTTCTCCATGATATCTTTCCTAACTTTGAAATCTTCTGTGTCTAAAATTAATATAACTACTCCTGTTTTTTATTAGTGTTGGCATGGTATATTTTCTCTCTATCCACTTACTTTTAATCTGTATGTGTTTTTAAATAGCATATAGTTGAGTTGGGTTTTTGATCCACTATTTTAAACATATAACGGGGTTGTGTTTTTAATCTACTGGTTTCAGATCTAACATTGAAGTTTTTTATCCATTTTGAATTTATTCTTGTGTATGGTGTAAGAAGGTGGTCTAGTTTCATTTTTCTGCACATATCTGTCCAATTTTTCCAACACTATTTATTGAATAAACTATTTTTATTTTATTCCAATGGTTTAGTTTAAACCATTGTATGTGCCTGCTTCCTCTGTTAAATATTAATTGATTATAAAGGTGGGGGTTTATTTCTATTCTGTCTAGTCTGTTCCATTGATTTATTTATCTATTTTTATGCCAGTACCATAATATTTTGATTACTATGGCCTTATAGTATAGTTTGATATTAGGTAGCATGAGTCCTCCAACTTTGTCCTTCTTTCTCAGAATCACTGTTGCTATGTGGGGCCTTTTGTGGTTTCATATGAATTTTTGAAATATTTGTTTTAATTCTGTGAAATACATCATTGGAATTTTGACAGGAAACATGTTGAACCAATAGATTGCTTTGGAAAGCATGGACATTTAATGATGTTAATTCTTCCTATCTATGAACATGGATGTGCTTCTATTTATTTGTATCTTCTTCAGTTTTTTTCTTCAGTGTCTTATAATTTTCAGAGTACAGGTCATGTACATCCTTGTTTAGGCTTATTCCTAGGTATTTTATTCTTTTTGAAGAATTGTGAATGGGATTATTTTATTAATTCCTTTTTCTGTTCATTCATTTTTGGCATGTAAAAAATAAAACTTACTCCTGGATATTAATTTTGTGTCCTGCTATATTGCTAATATTATTTATCTGTTCTAGTAGTTTTTCAGTGGGAATCTTTAGGGTTCTTTATGTATGGTACCAGGTCATTTGCAAATAAAGACAATTTTACTTCTTTCTTTCCAATTTGGATGCCTTTTATTTCATCTTCTTGTCTGATTGCAATGGCTAGGACTTCTAGTACAGTGTTGAATAAGAGAGGTGAAAATGGACATCCCTGTTTTTTCCCAATCTTAAGAGGACTCTTGTAGTTTTTGCCCATTGAATAAGATGCTAGCAGAGTGTTTGTCATATGAGGTCTGTCCAGGAACTATCCAGTCATGTAATAGGATAAATAGAGACATTTATTGAAGAAGACACAAGATACAGAAACATTGTACATAGGGCAATGATGCCTCAGTCCCTTTCAAAGTAGGCACCTTGGGACCTCACACAGTTCTTCCAATTGCCATCAGCTGCCTATCATATTTTCTTGAATCTCAATGATGGAGTGAAATCTCTTCCCTTTTGAAGGTGATTTTAGTTTGGGGACAGCCAGAAGTCACAGGTGCCAAATCTGGGCAGTAGGGCAGCTAAGTAACTTGGATGACATGATGCTAGCCAGAAAACTCTGCATGAGGTTCAATGCATGAAAGGGGACATTGTCATGATGAAGCTGCCAATCACCAGTTGCCCATACCTGAGGCCTTCTGAATCATCCAAATAGTTTCTATGGAGGAATGTTCAAGCCTAATGTAAACTTTGATGCAGATTTTTTGCTCTACTCCCTCAGTCATTTTAAATGTGACATCCACACAGTACACATGCTCACTCAATGGCATCTACTGCCCCCACTGAGTAGTACAGTAAGTTCATCATTGTTCACACATGTGCATTCCAGTCCACTCTCCTTGGCAGCCATGTTACATCAATGTCACAAACACTGTCATTGTTATATTAACAATTGTAGGATATTTTCTGGCCAGGCCTTGTATATGGCCTTTATTATTGTTAGCTAGGTTCTCTCTTTACCACTTTGCTAATAGTTTTTTCATAAGTGGGTGCTGGATTTTATCAAATGCTTTTTCTGCATTTATTGATATGATTATGTGGTTTTTGTCCTTCATTTTGTTTAGGTGGTGAATCACACTTATTGATTTACTAACCTTGCTTTCCCAAACAAAAAAGTTCATACTTGATATTGGTATATGAACTTTTTGGTATATTGTTGTATTTGATTTGCTAGTATTTTCTTGAGGATTTTAGCATGTATGTTCATCAGAGATATTGGTCTGTAATTTTCTTTTTTGTAGTATCATTATCTGGTTTTGGAATTAGGATATACTGACATCATAAAATGAGTTTGAGAGCCTTCCTTCCTCTTGCATTGGTTGAAATAGTTTCAGAAGGAGAGATGTTATTTCTTCCTGGAATGTTTGGTAAAATTCACCTGTGAAGCCATCCAGTTCAGGACTTTTGTTTGTTGGGAGATTTTTGATTATTGCTTCAATTTCTCTAGATGTAACTTGTCTATTGAGATTTTCTCTCATTTAATTTTGGAAGATTTTATGTTTCTAGGAATTTACCCATTTCATTCAGGTTGTCCAGTTTGTTGGCATATTTGTTTGTGATATTTTCTTACAATTTTCTGTATTTCTTTGGTGTGTGTTATTATTTGTCCTCTTTCATTTCTGATATTATTTATTTGGGTCCTCTCTCTTTTTTTCTTCCTGAGTCTGATTAAAAGTTTGTTAATCTTCTTTATCTTTTCAAAGAACCAGCTCTTGAATTCATTTATCTTTTGTATCTTTTTTTAGACTCTGTTTCACTTATTTCTTCTCTGGTCTTTATTATTTCCTTTCTTCTACTCCTCACTTTAGGCTTGGTTTGTTGTTCTTTATCAAGTTCTTTTAAGTGTAAAGTTAGATTGTTTACTTGAGCTTTTTCTTTTTTCTTTTTTTAGATAGGCTTACAATTACATAAATTTCCCTCTTAGGATTCCTTAACCTCTGTTCCACCAATTTAGTTGCATTCTCCTTTTCATTCATTTCAAGGTGTCTTTTTTTTCCCTTGATCTCTTTGTAGACCCATTCCTTGTTTAACAACATGTTATATAGATTCCATATCTTGTGTATTTTTCAGTGTTTTTCTTGTAGTTGATTTATAGTTTCTTAGCATTGGGGTTAGGGAAAATGCTTGGTATGATTTCAATCTTATACTTATTGAGACTTGTTATATATTCTAACATGTGATCTGTCCTAGAAGTGTTCCATGTGAAAATATGTACATTCTGCTGTTTGGGGTAAAATGCTCTGAAGATATTAATTAAATCCATCTGATCTAGTGTACCATTTAAGGCCACTGTCTCCTTATTGATTTTCAGTCTGGAAGATTTATCCATGAAGGCAGTGAGGTGTCAAAATCCCCCACTGTAAGTGAATTTTCCGTTATCTCTCCTTTTATCCCCATAAGATTTGCTTTACATATTTAGGTCCTCCTGTGTGAGTACATAAATATTTATTAAGTTTATATCCTCTTTTTGAATCATTCCCTTTATCATTATGAGTGTTCTTTGTCTTTTACTAGAGACTTGGTTTTAAAGCTTATTTTGTTGGATATAAGTATTGCTAACCCAGCTTTTTTTTCTTTCCATTTGCATGAAATATATATTTTATAGCCCTTCATGTTCAGTCTGTATGTATCTTTTGATCTGATGTGGGTCTCTTGGAAACAGCATATACATGGGTTTTGTTTTTTTATCCATTCAGTTACCCATGTCTATTGATTGGAGCATTTAGCCATTTACACTTAAGGTGATTATTGATAGATACATATGTAGTGCCATTTCATTGTTAGACTATTTTCCTCTGTTTTTTTCTCTCTTTTTCTTCTTATTTCTCTTAAAGTAAATCCTTAACATTTGTTGCAGTACTGCTTTGATGTGAACAAACTTCTTTAGCTTTTTCTTGTCTGGGAATCTCCTATTTCTCCTTTGATTTTAAATGATAGATTTGCTGGGTAAAGTTGCCTTGGTTGTAGGCTCTAGCTTTTCTTCATCTTGAATATTTCATGTCTATATCTTCTGGAATGAAATGTTTCTATTGAGAAATCATAGGAGTCTTGTTGGGGCTCCCTTGTAGGTAACTGCCTGCTTTTCTCTTGTGGCATTTAATATTTTCTCCATGCCTTTTAGCCTTTCCATTTTAATTGTGTGTCTTTTTAGTTCTCTTTTCTTTTTTTGCTGCTCTGTTTGGGATCTTCCAAATCACTGATTTAATCCTCTGATTCATCCATCCTACTTTTTACTCCTTCCAGTGTATTATTTATTTCATATATTATGTTCTTTATTTCTGACTGGTCCTTTTTTATTGTTTCTATGTCTTTTCATGCTGTTGAGTATCCTTATAATCATTACTCTAAACTTCATATTTGAAATTGCTTGCCTCCTTTTCATTTACTTCTTCTGAAGGATACTCTTGTTCTATCATTTGGGGCTTTTTTCTTTGTCTTCCTATTTTGGCTGTCTCTTTTTGTGTGTATTCTTTTCTATGTATTAGGTAGATCTGCAAAGACTCTGTTTTAGACCTATGCCAGATGATGCCTCTGATTGGCCCTGGGCAAGCTGTTTTGAGCTATCAGCAATCCACAGCCTGAGGTTCTTTGTGTTTGTGTGCAGAAAGAACCAAGCTGTGCATTGACTTTTACCAGTACTAGGCAAGGGGAAGGATCAGCAAAAGTCTCTGAGCTTCCAGAGATCTACGTGAGTTGTTAAACTTAGTCACTGATATAGTATCAAGCTCTATTCAGTATCCTGGGTTAAGCTCCACAGGATGGGTGGAGTTTTTCATGAGTGTGTGGCTATTGCTTCCCCTCAGGCTGACGCTACTTGGAGGCCAGTGGTCTGCCTGAGCAACATGGGCTCTGCAGTATGGGGAATGACTCAGCACAGGGATCCTCATGGTCATTTATTTAGTTCTCTCCCTAGAACCACGAGTCCCAGACTCTCCTCACATGTCTCATTTTTATACTTCTTTCCCTCTGCAGGAGGCCAGGGTAAGTGACTACAAACGAAATTTTGCATGTTGGCCCTTTAAGAGACTATCTGTGTATCCAGCTATCTCTCCCTAGTGGAAAGAAACCCCACTGCTTTTCACAGTTGGGTGTTTATTATCTGGGTTTCTTTCCCAGTTCTGGTGTTGTTGGCTGGGAAGCCCAGTTTGGAGTTTAGACTCCACACATCTCAGGGGGAAACCTCCAGGCACTGAAACATCCCTGTGGAACTTCAGCAGCTGCCACCCGTGAGAGCCCAGCCAGCCCTCCTGCAACTCCTCTGACCTCACTACCAGTCTCATTGTGTTGAAGTGGTTTCTTCTGTCTGTCCTTGGTTATGTCTCCTCTCCAGCTAATGTTCACTTGGTTATTCAGGATTATTTCTCTATAATGTAGTTGCAATTTCAGTTTGGGCCTGGGAGGAGGTTAGTGTAGCTTCTACCTATTCCTCCACCATCCTGGATCCTTCTCATTCTGACAATGTCTTCTAATTAGTGCAATTAGACCATTGACATTTAAAGTGATTATTGATAGAGTTGGGTAAATATGTAACCATTTTCATTACTGGTATCTGTTTGTTCCCTATGTTCTTTGTTGCTATTATTCCACCCTTATTCTGCATTTTGTAGTTTTCATTGAGCATTTTAAATGATTATATTTTCTGTCCTTTCTTAGCATATCTGTTTTAGTTTTTTTCAGTTGTGCCCTAGAATTTGTAATATACATTTACAATTAATTCAATCCACTCAAATAACATTATACCATTTTATGGGTAGTGTGAATACCTTATTATAACAAAATAAATCTAATTCTAATTTTTTTTTATATCTTGTGTTACTGCATTATTCATTTCACTTACATATAAGCATGGATAAATATATATATATAAATACACATAAGATTAATGTCACTGCTATTATTATGAAAAGAAATGTTATCTGTTAAACCTATTAAGAATAAGAAAAAGTAAAAATTTTTATTTTACCTTTACTTATCCCTAGTCCAATGCTCCTTCTTATGAAGATGTAAGTTTCTGACCTATATTATCTTTCTTCTTTCTAATAACTTCTCTTAACTTCTTTTTTGCAAGTCAGATCTAACTGCAACACAGTCCCTCACATTTTCTTCTTTTAGAAAGTCTTTATTTCTCCTTCAGTTCTTAAGAATAATTTCACAGGGTACAGAATTCCAGATTGGTACTCTCTCAACACTAAATATTATACTCCACTATCTTCTTGCTTGTAAGGCTTCTGAGGAAAAATGATATGTAATGTGTATCTTTCTCTCTAGGTAAGGGATCTTTTTATTACCTCTATAGATAAGGCTTCTTTTGGTATTTTTTAATATTTAATTTCCTATTATTTAAAGATGTGATACCAAGTATAGTGTTTTTGTAATTATCCTTTCTGGGTTCTCTGATCATCCTAAATCTGTGGTTTAACGTCTGACATTAATTTGGGGGAAATGTTTAGTCATTATTTCTTCAACTATTTCTTCTGTTTCTTTCTCTCTTTCATATCCTTCTGGCATTCCTGTCATGTGTACATTACAAATATTATAGTTGTCCCACAGTCCTCAGGTATTCCGTTCACTTTTGTTCAGTCTATGTTCTCTTTGTTTTTTGATTTTTAAGGATTCTATGTTCCCTGGCCCAGGGTCTTTCCTCAAGTATGTCTAGTCTACTAATAAGTTAATTCAAGTTATTTTTATTTTTGTCAGTTTTTTTTAATGTCTAGCATTTCTTCTTGGTTCTTTTTTAAGGATTTCCATCTCTTTGCTTATATTGTTCATCTGTTCTTACATGATGTCTATTTTATCCATTAAACCCTTAACATACTAATCATGGTTGTTCTAAATTCCTGGGATGACAATTCCAACATCCTTGCCATGTCTGATTCTGATGCTCACTCTGTCTTTGCAAATTGTATTTTTCCCTTTTAATATCTTTTGATAGCCAGATATGCTATAAATAGGCTTTTATTAATGGGGTGGTAAAATATTAGGAGAAGTAAAGTGTTATTTAGTCTTATGATATAGTCTCAGTCTTTTATTGAGCCTATGCCTCTGGTTTGTAAGTTTCACAAGTACTTCTCAGATTTGCCTGAGACAAGAAAAATCTGAGGGACAAGATAGCTAGAGCTGGTTGAAATTGGTATTTCCCTCCCCCCTGGTCATTTAGTTTCTGATAATATCCCAGCATGTTCACCTCTCCTTAGCTAGTCTGCTCTGAGAGGAGACCTAGTTAAGAAGAACAGGGTGCTATGGAATATTTAAAAACAATTCCTTGTGCCATTCTCCTTTCAGAAGCACATGAAGATTTTTCTCTGATATTTATATTGAGAACCTGATTGAGCTCCTGGAAATAAATCTTAGAATACTGTGGGCCCTCCTCTATGACTGGGACACCCTGGAGTTTTAACTTCCAGAACTGTCCACACTAAGCCTCCAGCAACTTGTCAATTACAGCTCAGGGTTTCCTACCCACTACTGGTTTCCTCTCCTGAGTCTCTGCTCTGCTAAGCCACAGCTCTTTGCATTTGCCTGTCAGTCTCTCTAGTCACGGGGGCAGCAGTTTGCTCTATGTCCTCCCTTGTCATGTGGATGCAGGAAGAATTGTAGATATTTTAGTATGTTCATATTTTTATTTGTTGTTAGGATAGAGTGGCAACTTTCAACCTCCTCACATGTGCAATTGGACTACCTTCTAATTTTTTTTAAATTAGCATATTACATTCCTTGATCTTCCCAAGTCTAAAACAATGTCTTTTTAAAAAAAAAAATCTGTAAAGTCTCCCTTTTTTTAGCCACCAGATACAAAACTGTTTTCTATGTATTCATTGCCAAACTACTGAATGAGTTAACTTCCCATTACTCAATGAAATCTACTCTCTACCCCATCACATTATTGAAACGGCATTTATTAAGATAACCAATGATCTCCTAATTGCCAAGTCAGTGGCATATTGTAAGCATTCATTTTATTTAACCTTTCCAACTCATGAGATAATGCTACCTTTATCTTCTTGAAATTCTCTTCTTTATTTGCCACTAATCGACAATTTCCCATAGGGTTTCATATTCAAGGTATCAATTTTGTACTAGATCTTTACCTGAAAGCCATACAATATTTAAAACTCAACACAATCTCACAACTGTATGATAATCTGCTCTCATCCTTGTCCCGCACCCTTACACCTCCTCCTCCTTTTATATCCTCCTGTGGGCAATGGAAACATGTGTCAGCCTTTGCCTGGTTTCTTTGCTGTTACCAGTCCTTTCCCATTAGAACTGGGTCCCCGATTTCCTCCCACCTGCAGATTCTGCTCTAATTAAGGACAGGAAACTATCAATAGCCTCAGAAACATATTGAGGAAGTTCAAAATAAGACTCTTCAAATCTGGAATCCAGTGTCATAATTATCCCTTTACCTAAGTAAGAGTCTCTGTAAAACCCTCTGTGTTGATCTTGTCCATAGAATTGGGCAACTATTTTTGTCTGTTTCCTTATGTTTCCCTAGGCTCTTTTCCAAGATTTTCTCCTACTTTATTCCTCCATTTCCAACCCCTTCTTTATAGAAACTTTCTAAATTAGACATTCTTCCATGTTATTCACCTGTTTAAAATTTTATGTAATTCTCCATTTCTTATTGTCAATGTGCGTTTAAGAAACATAACAATTTTAAAGAGTTGTGTATACACCTAGTGGTTCTCCTCCCTAGGCAAATTCCCTGATATCTAATACACAGTAGTCACTTACTATATTTTTTTGGTTTGGGTGTGTGTAGTACGCATATCTAGGAACATGATATTATTAAAAAGTTGCTCCCCTGAAAAAAATGATACAGTATGTACAGTTGGTGTATTATAAACACTTTAATAACAAATACATTAAAAGTGATAGTTATTTATGTTAGGACTAGGGATAGACTCTCATTTAGGACCTTGCAGATCATATAGTGGCCCTGTATTGGACAGTCCCTGTTAACTAGACATTGGGTGAAAATGGCGAGCAATTTCAGATTGACAGGTAAGCACTTATATTTAAAATATGTAAAATATATAGTAAGAGCAGGCATAAATGTATGTAGTAACTGCATGACTAGACATAGCATTGATATCAGGAGGTCAGAGAACCAGGGAGGAGCCTGGGCCAGCCAGTGGAGGTAATACATCTCCAGCTATATGAAAAAGAGAAGGCATTGATCATGAGAAGAAGGTATAACTTGCCAAGGTGAGGCTGGATGGTATCTGCAAATTAAAAATAGGAAGCACAGCAGAGACCTAATTAGTTGGGTAAAGCAACGATATGACAGTAAAGAAGCAGAATCTGATGAAATCTGTGAGCTAGGGCTTGTGATTCAATTTAACCTTTGCAAATCATCATGTCCGTGGGATAGGGAAGCAATCTAATGAGATCTGCTAAAGTTGGCTTTGTAGGAGATTAATGGCTAGGGCCTAATGTATCAAAATGGGCTTATTCTAGATGCTACTTTTTCCTTGGAAAAATCCCAACTTCTTGCAAAATAGCAACTTTTTTTAGTGTGAAATATTAAATTATAACACAGAGGTTTCCATCAAATAAGCCTGAAATGCAAGGTGAATCTAACCATGTGCTTAATTAAGTCCTAAGTTCTATGGTATTTAAGTAAATATATAATATGCACTAAAAGCACATTCTTTAGAAATGAAATTTACATGATTATATTTCACTTAAAATTGTAAAACTATATCCTGGAAGTTTTTACTTTATAAGAATTGCTTGCCATATATTTATCATTGGCAAAGAATAAACTATTGAGTTTGATACTATCTAAATAAACATGATAAGGATTCTAGAAGAGTTAACCCATGAGCTATTAGAGGCAGAAGGGGAACTGTTTAATTGGAAGAAATTTTATTGCACATTTTACAAAACTATATGTGTTGTCCATTCCAGGGATGGGAATCAAATCTCCTTCAATGACTATAATTTTAACACATGGACTTTATCCCCTAAAACATCTATTGGTGATTACTTACTTACAATGGAATATTCAAACTTCTCATGGCAACTCAAATACTGACCATTGCTGGTTAATGCTTATTTACATTTAAAAAATCACATGGATAAATAAATAATGTGTTTTGGGCCTCTGAATACAAAATGAATGGATATTTCAATAATATACTACCATTTTTATTTTAAAGTTATGGACAGCTGGAAATGGTTAGATATATACTTGCCATACATTTATTTATTGCCATTAAGTCACTGATTTTGAAAACTCTTAGACTGATGTATACATATACCATGTAGAGTCAACTGTGTTATGAAAAATGCGATTTTTCACTAGATAAAAACTTCAGTATATATTTATTCTATGCTTCCAGAATAAAATAAAGCACATTTAAGACAAAAATCAAAAGATTTTGAAAATATAGAATACTACATGCAACACTTTACAAATTTCCTCTCTAAGTTTTTCTTAATATGTAAAGACTAAAGGTTCATTGCATGAGAGACATAGTGGTTGAAGATTAAAACCACAATGAGATACCACTTCACACTGGTCAGAAGGGCCATCATAAACAAGTCAACAAACAACAAGTGCTGGTGAGGTTGTGGAGAAAGGGGAACCCTAGTGCACTGTTGGTAGGAATGCAGACAGGTGTAGCCACTGTGGAAAACAGTATGGAATTTCCTCAGAAAACTAAAAATGGAAATGCCTTTTGACCCAGCAATTCCACTGCTGGGATTATACCCTAAGAATCCTGAAACACCATTTCAAAAGAATGTATACACCCCAGTGTTCATAGCAGCACTATTTACAATAGCCAAGTGTTGGAAGCAACTTAAGTGCCCATCAGTAAATGATTAGATGAAAAAACTATGGTGCATTTACATGATGGAATATTACACAGCAGAAAGAAAGAAGGAGCTCCTATCCTTCACAACAGCATGGATAGATCTGGAGAGCATTATGCTAAGTGAAATAAGCCAGGTAGTGAAAGACAAATACCATATGATCTCACCTATAAGTGGAACCTAATCAACAAAACAGTCAAGTGAGCAAATTAGAACCTGAGACATGGAAATAAAGAACAAACTGACAGTGACCAGAGGGGAGGGAGAGGGAAATAACAGGGGAAAGAAGGGTAAGGGTTGCATCAAGGAACATGTATAAAGAACCCATGGACAAAGGCAAGTGGGGGGTGTTGAATGTGGGATGTGCGGGTAGGTAGGACAGGGGAGCAGAATAGGGAAAAATGGGGACAACTGTAACTGAACAACAATAAAAAACTTAAAAACAAAACAAAAACTTTTCTTGTTGAAAAAAATTGTTTCAGATCTTTAGTTTGCTTTGCATCAACTAAAATCAAGCTTGGAAACACACTTACATATTTCAATAGTCCAGTCTTTTATTATTTTGACAGCCATAATATTTGTCAGTTCTCTCATTAATTAATGGTTGTAAATATCAGAATACTAAAAAGTACTGATACAGCAACTCATCCCAGGCTGTTTTTCCTAATGTCCAGGTTTAATATGCTTTGCAGGTATTTGCATTCTTTGCTGCAACTGGCTTTTTAAATAACACTTTATAATACATACACAAAGCACTTTCACGTAAATTACTTTATTTAACTTAAATCTAATTTCAATTTGTAACTGAAATAAAATCTAATTTTAGTGCAATATTCTAGTTTTGGCTTTAGAAGACACACTGAGGGAAGGTACTGTACCCCACATTAGTTTAATATCAGGGTTATTTTTAAAGTGCTACCAGAAAACAGAAAGTCATAAACAATTACAGGGAAACCAGACAAGCATGAATTATGTGGCCATGAGTTCTTTATTACTTGTCTACAGTCATTCTGCCAAATGACATCCAAAGTCATGGCCAAATACACCTTGATATTCAACTTGCCTTAAAATTACTTAACACATGATTAAGGTAAGGATATAAGATATGCATATGAATAATGAATAATTGAAGGTTCTAAAACCCTTTGGAATATTAAATAAGTGCTACTCACTGGTAAGAAATAAAAAAGAAAAAAGATTTTAGTATGACATCGTGGATGTCTTTCTTTTTAAGCCTACCAGGTGTTTTAGTTGCAGTAGCTCTCAGCTAATTCACTTTCTCTGCACACTGTTTATCAGGTTTCAGTATTTTTTTTTTGTCCAGACTACAGAGAAGTAGTCTTCCTAATTGTGCAGTTAGTTAGGACAAAAATACTCACATGTGTGTACACACAAATGCTGTTTACTGTACAAATCACAGAGCAATTCAAAATATCTCATTGTTGGATGAGGAAGAACAAAAAACTACACTATTTCATGCGTAACTAGAGGTACCTCTGTTAAATCAGTAATTATCAGTTGATAAAATAATGCAAATAGCAATTATAGACATAATAATCCAATTTCCCCTTTAAAGAATATAAATTCTTCAGAGGGTGCTCTTCTGGATTGAGTGATGAGAAATCAATATTTCTGATCTGCTTAGAGCAAAGAACAAATTCTTCTGTTCAATGCTTCTTAAAAAAAACATATATTCATTTATCTTATTAGAGTAGAATTAATTTTCCTTCTACTATTTCTCATACAGTGGCTGTATAGCAAAGACACTTTCATGGCCAAGATAATGTCTGGTAACATATTTTGCACATCCTTTCTAAAGCTAGTTTTCCAAGCAGAAAATATGGTTTTGAGGGATAGAAGAAGACACATGTGGAGACACTGTATCATCTGGGGAGGATAGTTAATATTTGAAAAATATTTAAAAAACAGTGTATAGATATGTGTTTATTTCTTAACATGAGGACAAATATGTTGTGCAAATATCTCACAAAAACCCTAGATACAGAGTTGGGGTTTTTCATTTTTAAGCCAGTTAATTGTCAGTGGATCAACTTCAAGATGCTCATTCCCTGTGAGTAACAAATCATCAAAAGAAAGGCAGTAATTTTTAAATACTTTCATTTTCAATTTGAATTTGAATTATTTTCACATATATATGAACATGAAAGCATTTTATATATTATTTAAACATTTATAAATTTAACTTTTGAAATAAAATAAATTTCTTCAGTGCCTCAACTTTGAAATGACTAGACATAATCACTGAACTGTAGTCATATTCGTATCCAAAAGGTATGCTATATTCCTTGAAACAGAAGGCATTAAGCCATCTTCAGTTTCTAATTCAGTAGTTTAATGATGTGGGGGTTTGAAGAGTGGTGATGTGCCTTATAAATTATACTTTTCATGGTACACATAAATTGATTAGTCAAAAACTAATTGTATTAGTTTCCTATGGCTACCAGAACAAAGCGATGAACTGGATGGCTTAGAAGAACAGAATTTATGCTCTCTTGGTTCCTGAGGCTGGAAGTCCAAAATAAAGGTGTCAGCAGGGCCATACTTTTCCTGGCTTTAGAGGAGGAGTCTTGCCTTGTCCTAGCTTCTCACGCTTGCCAGCCATTCTTGCTCCTCCTTGGCTTGTAGGAGCCTGCAGCACCCCAAACTCTGCCTCCATCTTCACGTGGCCATCTTCCTTGTGTTTCTGTCTCTGTAGTTTTCTTTTTCTTTTTCTTTTTCCTTTTATTCTTAATTTCTTAATTTTATTGTTTTTTCCATTACCTTTATATCTCTGTGCTTCTTTTTTCCCTCATATACAAGCAAGAACTTATGTAAACTGAATTAATTACATATATAATGACATAGGTTCCAAATAAGATCTTTTTCTGAAGTTCCAAAAAGAACATGGAGTTTGGGTGGATATTATTCACTATAACACAGTACAATAAGCAATGCTTATCTTCATTTTATAACTCTCTTCCTTAGGAAAAAGATCTTGAATTGAAGAAGATATGATTAAATATCAACAGATTTGACTTCTACTTTAAGTTACAGTAATTCTGTTTTCCTAAAATTTATTGAAATATTTAATATTGAGATGGTACCTTACTTGATATGGACTGATAAAGTCATTGATATAAATGGAGAGAGACATTTACTGCAATTGCCTCTGCATGTTTGATAAAAGAGAAACATAATTTGGACAAAAGGATGGATGAAGTAGTGATTGGATTAAACAGTGTACTTATGTGAATAGTTACTGAAATAGCAATAAACTGTTTTAGCAAGTAACTGTTTTGAAGCAATAAATACCTAAAAGCAACTATTTGAAAAATATCTTATTTTTAAGAATTTATGCAAGGTATTATTAAGAAATTCAGGTGTATGTCAATGTAACTACAATTACTCATTATTTAATATACAATCATTAAATTTCAACTGCATGCATAGCTCCATGTTCATACTATACAGTAAAGAGCACAAATATCTATTTCTAGTGTAAAACTCTGAGGATAGAATTTCCAGTGAAAGCAATCTGAATTATGAGGAGATTATAATGCCTCCATAGTCCTTTGACTTAGCATTTTTAAGAATTGCATATATAAACCTAAAATATGAAAAGTCAGTGGAAAGCAGCATGCCATTCAATCTCACAAGTTTTAATTATGTGCTTTAGTTGAAAAGCAGGACAGTATGTACAGCTGTCTAACAGTATCATATTGAATTAGTATAGAATTTTAAAGCAAACTGTACTGTATTCTGCTGTATTTCTTTCTTTGTGAATAATGTACTGGTCAGAATACTGAGATCAATTTCTCATTGTTACATTAACACACTTATTATTTAATTCTAATAGTTCTCACTGAGGGAATTTAGATTTCAGTAGTGAATTTGTGTTGACTAAGCAGTCATATAATTATTTAAGAGGTCAGCAGATTTTCTAAGATTTTCAGCTACTTCTTTCAATTAATGAAAACTTTTTGGAAGCTTATTAGTTATTTCAGGTGTTCAGAATATTGTTTAGGAAGTTCCTGCTTCAGTCCTTTTACTTGAAAGAATTAATCACTTTGCTAATTTGACATATTTTGGATAACTTTAAAGAGAATTGTTTTCAAATAATGTAACAAAATAGTGGTGAATTTTTTCTTCTTCATATGCAATTTGAGGTTATGTTCATAAAAATTGCTCATGTAAACAGACCAGAACAATAGCAAAATTATGTTCTAAGCTCATAATCAAGAAAATATTGTCAGATCCCATATTTGTCATGTTACTTTAATGTGAGATTAATTTCAGGGAACTTCATTTAAATTTATTGTTAATTAATTTATTATTAATTATTCATTAAGTACTTGACTGTCTGTTCTGAAGCAGGTGCTGTTCTGCACTCAGAATAAATCAGTGAAAATGAGACTGAAATTCTTATTTTTAAGGAATTTACCTTCCAGCATCTGTGAGGCAATGAATAATAAATATAAAAAGTAAAATTATAAATTCATAAAAATATTATGTTACAGAAAAAAGCATTGGAATAGGTTAAGGAGAATTGGATATAACAACTATAGGACTTCTTGCTTTATTTTATGAAATAATGTGATCTCAGAATTAACGGTTTGAAAAGGACTGCATTGAGAATTTGAAATTTGAGCATACACTTGGAAATCTATTGGGAAGGAGAGCATTCCAGGTAACAGGGATAGTTGGAGCAAAGGCTCTAAGGTGGGGTATTTGGGGTCAGAAGGGAGACCAGTGTGACAGATACGGTAGGTCGTGGATAGACAGCAAAGAGGATGTTGTAAATGTGTTTGGAGAAACAGACCAAGTAGGTCCTGCTAGATAGACCATTGTAAATACATTGCTTTTACTCTGAGTGAATGTTTTAAGTAAGTGATCTTATTATAAGGTTTTAAAAGGCTAACTAACTCTTTCTGGGTGACCAGAGAAAAGCAAGGATGGATGAAAGGAGACTATAGGATATTTCAGTAACCCTAGTGAGAGATAATGGTGCCGTGAACCAAATCAGGAGTCATGGTGGATAAAGGAAATTGTGACCAGTTCTGTACATACTTGAACATAGAACTAACATGATTCCCTCACACAGTGGGTATTGCTGCTGGTGAGAAGAGTTTTAGATGCCAATTAAAATTTTGAGTTAAGCAACAGAAGGGACAGATTTCTATCAACTGAGGTGGAAAAGTTGGAGGAGGAGCAGGTTTTGAGGAAAAGATACTCAACTTTGAAAATATTATTATTTTCCAAGGGATGATACCATCTTGGCAGCTGAATTTTAGTTTAAAACTCTGGAGAGAGGAGTAGGAAGTTTATATTTTAAAAATCCACAAGAATAAAAGGAACAAACAAAATATTTTTGAATAGAAAGTGTATTTGAATCCTAAGAAGTGAGTAAGATAACTGTATGAGTTTCCTGTGGCCATTGTAACAAAGTATTATGAACTTGATGGCTTAAAATAAGAAAAAAAAATTCTCCCATAAGTTCTGGAGACCAGAAGTCCAAATTTAGTTTCTCTGCATCTAAATCAAAGTCAGGGGTCATCTCCCTCTGGAAGACAGTGGATGCTTCATTCCTTGTTCTTTCGGGTCCTGGTGCCTTGGCACGAGGCCTCATCACCGCAGGCGCTGCCCCCCTGTTTGTACTGCCTCATCCTCTGTGGTCTCTGTCAAGTCTCTCTGTGGAAATGTGAAAAGGAGAGTAGAGAGGATTCCTCCATACCCTGCACCGTGGTCCCTTGTGTTCCTATAATATAAAACTATAGTATACTTATCACAAGGAATAAAGAATATTGATACGTTACCATTACCAAAGTAAATACTTTATTGTAATTTCCTTACTCTGCTGTGACCTGATGTCCTTATTCTGTTTGAAGACCCCACCCAGGATATCACTTTACATTTGGTCGTCATCCCCTTGGGCTCCCCTATACTCTGTCAGTTTCTCATTTCTATTTTTATTTGTATTTTTCATGACCTTGACAGTTTTGAGGCATACTGGTTAATTATTTTGTGGAATGTCTTTCAATTGGGGTTTACCTGGCAATTGGGGTTTACCTGGCATTTTACTCATGATTAGACAGGGGCTATGCATTCTTGAGTGTAGATCATAGCACCAAAGTGCCATTCTCATCACATTGTATAAAGAATACATGCCATCAACATAACACCACTGATGCTGTTAAGCTTGATCACAAGGCTGAGGTAGCATTTGTCATATTCCTCCAGTGTAAAGTTAATTTTTCCTCATATGTAACTGTTTTTCCATTTTTAAAAATTTTATTGTTGTTCAAGTATAGTTGTTTGCCTTTTCCCTCCACCCCCCCTTGGTTTTGTCCATGTGTCCTTTATATATGTTCCTGGAATTCCTTACCCCCTTTCCCCAGATTATCCCCTTGCAACTTGCCTCTGGCTACTTTCAGATTGTTCTTAATTTCATTATCTTTGGTTATATTTCACTTGTTTGTTTGTTTTGTTGATAAGGTTCCACTCAAAGGCAAGATCATATGGTGTTTGTCTTTCACTGCCTGGCTTATTTCACTTAGCATAATGCTCTCCAGTTCCATCCATGCTGGTGCAAAGGGTAGGAGCTCCTTCTTTCTTTCTGCTCTATAGTATTCCATCATGTAAATGTACCATAGTTTTTTTGATCCATTCATTTACTGATGGGCACTTAAGTTGCTTTCAACACTTGGCTATTGTAAATTGTGCTTCTATGAACATTGGTGTACATAGGTTCTTTTGCATTAGTGTTTCAGGGTTTTTAGGATATAATCCCAGCAGTGGAATTGCCAGGTGAAAGGCAATTCCATTGCAAAGTAGGAGTGATCACAATACCTAATATCAAACTGTATTACAAATCCACTGTAATCAAAACAGCATGGTACTGGCATAAGAACAAGCACATGGACCAATAGAACAGAATAGAGAACAAAGAAATAAACCAAGTCTCTATGTTCAATTAATACTTGACAAAGGGGGCAGAGGCATAAAATGTAGTAAAAATAGACTCTTCAACAAATGGTGTTGAGAAACCTGAAGAGCTACATGCAAAAAAAAAAAAAAAAAGAAAGAAAGAAAGAAAGACAGACAGACAGAAAGAAAGAAAGAAAGAAAAGAGAAAAACAAGAAACTCGAGCACCAACTTACACCATACACAAAAATAAATTCAAGGTGGATGAAAGATTTAAATATAAGCAGTGACACTATTAAAGTCCTAGAGGAGAACATAGGCAGGAAAATCTTAGATACTTCATGCAGAAACATTTTTATTGACATGTCCCCTAGAACAAGGGAGATAAAGAAAAGAATAAACAAATGGGATCTCATCAAAATAAAAAGCTTCTGCATAGCTAAAGAAAACAGTATTAAAATCAAAAGAGAACCAACTGTATGGGAAAACATATTTGCCAATGATACCTCAGATAAGGTTTGTTCTCCAAAATATATAAAGAACTCATATGACTCCACTCTAGGAAGACAAAAAACCCAATTAAACAATGGGCAAAGGACTTGAACAGACACTTCTCCAAGGAGGACATACAGAGGGCCCAGAGACATATAAAACAATGCTCAACATCACTAGCCATCAGAGATGCAAATTAAAAGCACAGTGAGATATCACTTCGCACTGGAGAGAATGGCCATCATTAACAAATCAACAAACAAGTGTTGGAGAGGATGTGGAGAAAAGGCAACCCTAGTGTACTGTTGGTTGGAATGCAGACTGGTGCAGCCACTGTGGAAAACAATATGGAATTTCCTCAGAAAACTAAAAATAAAACTGCCTTTTGACTCATATGTAACTTTTAAAGACAGCATTATATTTTTTTCCAAAGTGATTGTAACATACTACTCTCTATTGGAGTTCGTTCCTCTACCACCTTGTCAACACTAAGACTAGTCACACTTTAAAATGTTAGCCATTCTAGAACATATGGAGTTGTTTTTCATTTTGGTCTTCATTAGCATTTTATATGTATTTTCCTAATGGCAAATGATGGCCAGACTCTCCTTATATATCTGTTTGCCTTCTGTGTATCTTCTTTGGAAAGTTATTTATTTTTTTTTCAAATTTGTAAAATTAAGTTGTCTGTCACCTTACAATTGAGTTGTATGCTTTCATTATATTCTGGAGATGACCTTTATCAAATATATGTTCTGAAAATATTTTCTCCAATTCTGTGTCTTAACTTCATTTTTCTTAAAGCTATGATTAGAAGAGCAGAAATTCACAAGTTTGATAAAGGCTGATTTATAAATTTTTTCTTTTGTGCTTTATATATTTGTTACTACATTAAGAAATCTTTGCCTAAGATCATTAAGACTTTTTAAAAAGATTTTTTTAAAGTTTAATAGCTTTAGGACTTATATTAAGTCTGTGATAGGTAACAGATTATTACATAATCTATAATTAAAGAGCTGAGGTTTTTTATATTAGATATGTAATTTTCTTCCTCTTATAATATTGTCTTTGTTGAATATCATTTATTAAAATTTGTCTTTGTCACCTTTGTTGAAAATCACTGTATTAGTCATGTATGGATCTATTTCAGGATTTTGTTCCATTATTCTCTGTCTATTTTTATACAAACATTATACTCTACAGAGTATTGTACTTTTATATTGTCTTGAATTAGTTATTGTAAACCCTCCAACTTAGTGTTTTTCAAAATTAAATACTCTATTACATAAAAACATATAATTTGCAATAAATTTCTATGCAATAAAAATTTACAGACTTTCAAGAAAGATGAGACACAATGGAAAATATGAGACACAATACAGAGAAAAACATTTAGAAAAATCTAGACATAACACTCATAGTAGAATTAGTGCACACAGGTAGAAGAAATCTTAAGCATGACAAATAGATATGAAAATATAAAAAAGACTTGAATAACTTCTAGAGATAACCAATATACTGTGTTAGATAAAAAACTGAATGGGATAAACAGCAGCCTTTATACCACAAAAGAGAAAATCACTGAACTTAAAACCATAACAACAGACTATTACAAAAAGAAAAATATCAAAAAGACTGAAACAAATGAATAGGGAACAGGAGTCACGAGGCACCCAGCACTGCTGCTTGGACACCCTCCCCAGGCAGGTGGCTAGGGCAGCTAAAAGGCTTGTATTTTTCTCTTCTTTCCAGGACCATTTTCTGGAGCCACTTGTTCAATATCTGGAAGCTGTTGTTTCATATATTTTGTCCAGTTTATTAATGTTTAAGACTGAAATATAAATCTGGTCCCTCACTGTTACATTATGGCCAGGAGTGTAAATTCAGAACGTATCAATTCTGACCGAAGTTCTTACTCTTTGGCTTATTTCTGGTGACCAAACTCCTGCTCCGTCTTTCAGCTGCTTTCCACCTCTGTTCCCTCAAGCCCAAAAGTTCCTAATTAGTACTCTAGTTATTTCAGAGATAGTGGCACTGCTTTTGAAATTACTAATGTTCCTGTGTTACATTTTTTCAGTTCTCTAAGTCTCTGCTAACCACCTTCAGGCTCTAAAACAATATGCCTGTGAGACTTCACTAATACCTGCCATCTTCCTGGCTTCAGTCTCTTCTAGCACCAGCTCATGTGCCTAGTTATCTCAGTCTCTCAGTCTCTCTAACCTCCTCCTCTTAACCCAAGTCGTGTGAGATCTCTCTTAGTGAATATAAATCTCTGGTCCTGGCCAGGAAAATAATTTGTCTAAAAGTGTATTTATTTTCTACAGTACTTACCATTTAGGGAATATTATATCCTCTGAATTTTGAAGTGTGTTTTTTTTAAAACTTTAAATATCCCATCTGGAGATCTAGAGAACAGTCTATAGGAAGGACTTAACTTCTAAATAGATGAAATATGGGGCTTTATTTTCTTGTGCCCAAAATTGTTTTCTACAACTTCAGTGCTAGATATTGAAAATATTTTTATACATTAATTTGAAAGAAAAAGTCTTTAGTTGTAAAAAATATTTTACTTATGTATTATAAATTAAACAGTCTGCAAGGGATAGAAACAAACTTTATCAACAATCATTTTGGCAGAATTTAGATTCTTGGTTTACTTTTGGTACTTACCAAAAAAGTTTCAGAACACTATATAGTAAATGAATAGAGAGACCTTCAGGAATGGCTGATGGGAAGAGGGAAGTCCTGCATGGGGAGTAAAGATAAGCTAGCCATTTTACAATTTTATCTGAATTTGGCCCTCAATTTAGCATAAAATACTTGAAGTTAAAGGTGGTTGTTTGTAGCCACGTGGCTCAATGAATCTAAAGTGGCACTAAAGGGGCCACTGACCAATCATATTCAAATCCCTGCATAATTTCCCTACCTAGTTATCTATATCCTCTGTCTCTCCTGGGAAAGAATGAGCATTTGTCTCAAAAGTAGACAGGTTTTAAAGATGTGCTCTGTCTATGAAAGCTTCTATTCTAGTTTCTATTTTAGCTGTGCCTGGTTATTTTAATAAATGTTTTCAGTTCCTTAAAAATGCACAGATGACAGAAGCTTTTGTTTAAGAAATGACTATATCTTGAGATACTCTGTCCTACTTGGTCAAGGGTCTTCAAAGAAGAATTGAGACAAATGACTATGGAAAGTATATTCCTTATTCCTGAAAGGTATTGGGGAAGGAAAGAGGGAAGATGCAAACAATAGCAGGAGCCAGCTGCTCTAAATGGCGATCCTATTTCAGGAGCAGACCCAGACTTCCCTGGCAGGGCTACTCAGAAAGCATATGCTGACTTGAATCTACTCATGTTCAAGGAACACAGATTTTTTAAAATGACACATGTGGCCGCTAAATGTCACAAAGTCAAAATGCCTACTTTCCTTTTTGCAAAACATCTGGCTCTGTGGCTAAAATTTCTATCCATTGCTGGCAGATAGTTTCAGTTATCTAAAGAGATCTCACAAGTAAGACAAGAGAAGAAATGAAATCGAAAAGGAATTTCATTATACAAACTATATATTCATTCAGATAGAAAAGCCCCATTTTCTCCATGAAGACCTTACTCACTTAAAACCTCATTAATGATAACTGTAGACATGTTGGAACTTATAATGTATTCATCTGGGATGTGCTATAACTTTTTCCTGTTTCTATTTATAACCTTGAGGACAAATACTTATAAAAATTTTGAGAGTGACATCAGAAAATGGGGAAAATAGAAGATTCTCACTTTTATTTCCATCTCAGCAACAAAAATTTGGCAGACGCATGGACAAAAGTGCCTTTGTGGGAGTTTTAGGATCCAGGTAGCAGATTGTGAAAACTTGGCAGAACCCAAGACTCAGGAAGTCCATTTTGAGAAGACAGGCCGTGTTCAGGTGGCAGACTGTGACTGTGGACCCAGCTACTGACCCAGAATCAGCCCTACCACTGTGGGGACTAGGCTACAGTGCCATTTGGCTTTGGTGCTGACATTGGCACCACTCACTAAGGGACTTGTCAGCAGTAACACAATGTCCTGAGTTATAAGCCCAGGGACCTGGTTTCTTACTCTGGACCTTGAGGTACCTGATAACTCAGATTCAGCCCCTCTTAACCTCTTGTCCTGCCAACCCAAGACCAGGTAGGAGACAAATCTGCTCATGCCCTGAGGCAAGCCCTTTGATCTTTGTCCTGCCCTAAAGCAGATCCTGAAATGGCTTTGTAACTCAGCTCCAGCCCCTTTCAGGTACCTTCTGGGAGTGGTCCAGCCTGCTCAGAGATTCACCGGGAGGCCTGCTCCACTGAGCTTTAGGAGTAGGCCTCCAAGCTCAGTCTGAATGATGATCTTGAAGCATCCCTGTGACTTGAATCTAGTGCCTTGAAACTGTTGTCTGGGGCCATTCTTGCCTGCCAAGGGTAACCCCAGGTGGCCTGTTAGGAGCTTTTCCAGGGACCTGGAAGGAGCCATACCTGTATGTACACCTGGTAACAGTCATGCCATTAAAACATTAAAAGCCACAGAGTGGCTGAATGGATTAAAAAAAAAGGATACAAGAGTGTGCTGCCTATAGTATACTCATTTCACTTTAAGGACACACAGAGGATAAAAATGAAGGGATGGAAAAAGATATTCCATGCAAATGATAAGAAAAAGAGAGCAGGGAAGGCTACATTTATATCAGAAAAGATAGACTTTCCATCAAAATAAGTCATACAAGACAAAAAAGTCAATATAAACATAAATGGGCCAATTCATCAAGATATACCAATTATAAATATAGAAGCAGACAACACTGAAGAACCTAAATGGCATATTAAGCAAATATTAACAGAACTGAAGGGAAAAGTGAAAGCAATACAATAATAGTAGATTACTTTAATATCCTACTTTCATCCTTAGATAGTCTTTTAGACGGAAAATCAATAAACAGAGGACTTCAATAACATTGTAGTTCAAAATGGATCCATTAGACATATATAAGAGCAGATCATGCCAACAGTAGCAAAACATACATTCTTCTCAAGTAGACAGAAAACATTCTGCAGGATAGAACATACTTTGGGCCACAGAACAAGTCTTCACAAATTGAAGAAAATTAAATTATATCAGGTATCTCTTTTGTTTACAAAACAAGAAAAGCATAAAATTCACAAATACATACAAATGAAACATCACTCTCCTGAACAAATAACAAGTTAAAGAAGAAATCAAAGGGGAAGTATCCTGATACAAACAAATGGAAATACAACATATGAAACCTCATGGGATGTAGCAAAAGTAATTCTAAGGGGATTTCATAGTGATAAATGCTGACATTAAGAAAAAAGAAACCTCTCGCCCTGGCTGGTGTAGCTTAGTGGATTAAGCGCGGGCCTGTGAACCAAGAGAACACGGTTCGATTCCCAGTCAGGGCACATGCCTGGGTTGCAGGCCAGTTCCCAGCAGGGAATGCACAGGAAGCAACCATACATTGATATTTCTCTCCCTCTCTCCTTCCCTTCCCCTCTGAAGATAAATAAATAAAATCTTTAAAAA
>CM052541.1:120942849-120962774 GCA_028533065.1 Trachops cirrhosus | reverse complement strand
CTGGCTGGTGTAGCTTAGTGGATTAAGCGCGGGCCTGTGAACCAAGAGAACACGGTTCGATTCCCAGTCAGGGCACATGCCTGGGTTGCAGGCCAGTTCCCAGCAGGGAATGCACAGGAAGCAACCATACATTGATATTTCTCTCCCTCTCTCCTTCCCTTCCCCTCTGAAGATAAATAAATAAAATCTTTAAAAAAAATAAAAAAAATAAAAAAAATAAATAAAAAAAAAAAGAAAAAAGAAACCTCTCAAATAAACAACTTGACTTTGTACCTCAAGGAAATCGAGAAATAAAACTACTAAGTTCAAAGTCAGCAGAAGAAAGAAAACAACGATCAGGACAGAAGTAAATGAAATAGAGACTAGAAAGACAAAAGAACAGATGAATGACACTGAATTGGGTTTTTTGAAAAGGTAAAACAAAAATTGACAGATTTTTAGCAAGACTAAGAAAAAAGAGAGGACTCAAATAAATAAAAATATAAATGAAAGAAGACATATTACAACTGTTACTACTGACGTACAAAGGGTCATAAGAGCTTACTATGAAAAATTATATGCCAACAAATTGGATAACCTAGAAGAAATGTAAATCAATTCCTAGAAATACACCACCTAACAAGTCTGATTCATGAAGAAAAAGAAAATCCTAACAAGTCAATAATGGGTAAGAAGACTGAAGCTGTAATCAAAAACTTCTCAACAAAGCCCAGGATGAAAGTGCCTTCTTGGGTAAATTCTCCGATCATTTAAAGCTTTCACATATATCTCTCTCAAATCTTCTAAAAAAATGAATACAAAGAAGTTCCTCTAAATTCATTTTATGAGCTAGCCTTATTCTCACCAAGAAGCCAGATAAGTATTACTGCAAGAAAAAAATGAAAAACAAAAAACTACAGGTTAATATTCCTGATGAGCATAGATGCAGAAATCCTCAACAAAATTCTAGTAAGCCAAATTCAATAGCACATTGAAAGAACCATACACAGTGATCAAGTGAGACTGAGCTCCAGGATGCAAGGACATTCCTACACAAAAGAAGTCAATAAATGATACACAACATTAACAAAATGAAGGGTAAAAACTTTATGGTCACCTTAATAGAAGCAAAAACACTTGAGAAAATTCAACATAAATTCATGATAAAAATTATTGACAAATTAAGTATAGAAGAAATGTACTTCAACATAAAAAATACACATATTATGAGTCCACAGCTAACATAAGACTCAACCATGAAGAGCTGAAAGCTCTCATGAACAAAAAAAAATGCCCACTCTCACCAATGTTATTTAATACAGTATTGGAAATATTAGAATAATTTGGCAAGAAAAAGAAATAAAAAGTATCTAAATTGCAAAAAAAAAGTTTTTCTCTCTTCATTTGCAAATGCCATGAATTTACATATGGAAGAAATGAAATATGCCATCAAAGAAGTGTTAAAACTAATACAATTAATTCAGTAACTTAGCAGAATACAAAATCAATATACAACAATCTATTGCATTTCTATTTATTAACAATGTACTATCAGATAGAAAATTTAAGAAAACAATTTCATCAACAATAATATCCAAATGAATAAAATATTGAGGAAAAAATTTAACCACAAAGGTGAAGATAGATATGTATACTGAACACTATTAAACATTGAAGAAAAAAACTTTAAAAATCCCCATGAATGAATGGAAAGTTACCCTGTGCTCATGGTTTGAAAGAATTAATATTGATAAAATGTGTACACTACCCAAAGTTACCTGCACATTCAGTAAAATCCCTTTTAAATTTCAATTGGCATTTTTCACATAAGTAGGAAAAAAAACTAATTTTTTTATGAAACATCAACAACAAAAATACTACCAAGTAGCCAAAATAATCAAGAAAGAACAACAAGGCAGGTATCATGCTACTTGATTTCAAACTATATTACAAAGCTGTGCTAATCAAGACAGTATGGTACTGACATTAAAAAAATAAAACAGATATAGACAAATGAAACAGATGTAGAGAGCCCAGAAATAAACCCTTGCATATACAGTCAACTAGTCTCTGACAAGGGCACCTAGGATACAAAATAGGGAAATGATAGTCTCTTCAATAAATAGTGTTGGGAAAATTGGATATCTCCATGCAAAAGAATGAAACAGTATACCTTATATTACACCATACATATCAATTAACTCAAAGAAGATTAAGTACCTAAATGTAAGACCTGAAACCATAAAAATCTTAGGAAAAAAAACGGAAAAAATGCCTTGACATTAGCTTTGGCAGTGAAAGACTAATCATTGGACTTGGCATGAAAGACATAAGCAATATAAACAAAAATAAGTGGCACTACATTTTACTAAAACACTTTGTATAGCATAGGAAACAATCAACAAAATGAAAAGGCAACCTATGGAATGAGGAAAAATAATTGTAAACCATGTATCTAATACAGGGTTAATATCTAAAATATATGTGGAATTCACACAATTCAATAGCAAAAAAAAAAAAACAAACAACAACAAAAAACAAATAATCCAATTGAAAAATGGGCAAAGGACCTGAATAGACATTATCTCAAAGAAGATGTAAATTACCAACAGGTATTTGAATAGGTACTCTAAATCACTAATCACCAAAATTCATATCAAAACCACAATGAGATATTACCTCACACATTTAGAATTGCTATTATTTAAAAAAAATCAGGAAAGTAACCAAGGGATAAATGCTAGCGAAGATGTGAAGGAGAAGGAATTCTTGTGCACTGCTGGTGGGGATGAAAATTGAGAGGTATGATAAAAAAGATTGTAGAGATTAGTCAAAATTAAATATAGAACTCCCACATAAACCAGTAATCCTAGCTCTTGGTATAAATACAAAGGAAATGAAATCACTCTCTCAAAAAAATACCTGCACCACCATGTTTATTGCAGCACTATTCACAACAGACAAGACAGGGAAACAACCTAAGTGTTCACTGTTAGCGGCGTGGATAAAGAAAGTTCTGTGTAAAATAGAATATTATAGTATTAGAAAAATAAGGAAATCTGGCCCACTGAAATGGGAGGACATTATTTTAAGAGAAATAACCTAGACAAAAACAACAAATAAGTCTGTATCCTCACTTAAGACTACATTTTATTTCCTCTGGAAAATTTGCTTTTAAAGTGTGGCCATAAACTGAAACTAATTTATTTGACTCAATACATATATATTTTTTCAATTTAGAATGTTTATTTGTTTTTATTGTTTTCCCCATTTCCCGCCCCCACCCCTCTCCCCTGTCTCACCTTCCACCCTCAGTCTTAACCCTGTTGGTTTTGTCCATGTGTCCTTTACGCATATTCCTTGATGACACTTCCCCTTCTTTCCCCTGTTAATCCCCTCCCTCCTTCCCTCTGATTACTGTCAATTTGTTCTTTATTTCAATGTCTTTAGTTATATTTTTCTTGCTTGTTTGTTTTGTTGATTAGGTTCCACTTATAGGTGACATCATATGGTATTTGTCTTTCACCACCTGGCTTATTTCACTTAGCATAATGCTTTCCAGTTCCATCCATGCTGTCACAAAGGGTAGGAGCTCCTTCTTTTTTCTGCTGCATAGTATTCCATTGTGTAAATGTACCATAGTTTTTGATCCACTCATTTACTGGTGGGCACTTAGGTTGCTTCCAGCACTTCACTATTGTAAATTGAGCTACTATGAACACTGGGGCATATTATATAGGTTCTTCTGAATTGATGTTTCAGGATTCTTGGGCTATAATCCCAGCAGTGGAATTGCCAGTATTTAAGTTGTATGTTTCTACTTTTCAGATTTGGTTTCTATGCAAAGCTGTTTTGCTTTAATTTTGAACGTATTTTGCCTGCAATATAAATTAGAAAATGTCTTTCATTTATATAAATTCATGCAAGAAGTTCTTGATGGAGTTAAAGTCTATGCTTTTAAAAACCAGAACACCTAGAATAATACTATTATAATAGCACTCAGAAAATTTTAAGTTAATGATTTGTTGAATGGATTCAGAGAAATTGGGCTAAATTATATATATAAAAATATATAGTTATATGGTTATATACATATTATATATATAATTATATGTATAATTTTGAATGTTTTATTGTTAACACTGTTACAGATATCCTCCATTTTCTTCATCTTTTCTCCCCTCCACCAGGCCCCTGCCCCATCACCCCCAGCTTTCACCACACCCTATCTGTGTCCATGGGCTATGCCTATATGCATATATGTTCTTTAGCTAATCTCTTCCATTATCTCTCACCCAAATCCCCTCTCAGATCTTTCAGTTTGTTCTATGAGCCCATGCGTCTAGTTTTATTTTGTCAGTTTATTTTATTCATTAGATACCACACATAAGTTTTATGATATGGTAATTGCCTTTCTCTGACTGGATTATTTCATTTAGCATAATATTCTCCAGGCCCATGCATGCTGTCACAAAGGGTAAGAATTCTTTCTTTTTCACAGCCACATAGAATTCCACTGTGTAAATGTACCACAGCTTTTTTATCCACTCATCTACTAATGGGCACTTGGGCTGTTTCCAGATCTTAGCTATTGTAAATAACACTGCTCTGAACACAGGGGTACATGTTCCTTTCAATTAGTGTTTATAAAAATTCTTAGGATATAGTCCCAGAATTTGGATTGCTGTGTCAAAAAGCAGTTCCATTTTTAATTTTTTTGAGGGAGTCCATACTGTTTTCCATAGTGGCTGCACCAGTCTGCATTCCCACCAACAGTGCACTAGGGTTCCCTTTCCTCCACAACCTCAGCAGCACTTGCTTGTGGATTAATTGATAATAGTCATTTTGACAGGTGTGATGTGATATTTCATTGTGGTTTTAATATGCACCTCTCTGATGATTAGTGACACTTAACATCCTTTCATATGTCTATGGGCCGTCTACATAGCCTTCTTAGAGAAGTGTCTGTTCAGGTCCTTTGCCCATTTTTTAACTGCATTGTTTGTCTTTCTAGTGTATTGTTGTATAAATTCTTTAATCCCTTATTAGATACAGCATTGGCAAATATCTTCTCCCATATGGTGGGCTTCCCTTCCCTTTTGTTGATGGTTTTTTTATAGCTGTGCAGGAGCTTTTTAGTTTGATGCAGTCTTATTTGTTAATTTTTTCCTTTGTTTCTCTTGCCCTAGAAGACATATCAGCAAAGATATTGCTATGAGAGAGATCAGATGCTATGAGAGATAACTGCCTATGTTTTCTTTTAAGATTTTTATAGTTTCATTACTTATATTTAAGTCTTTTATTCATTTTGAGTTCACCCTTGTGTATGGTGTAAATTGGTGGCCCAGTTTCATTTTCTGCATGTGCCTGTCCAATTTTCCCAACACCATTTATTGAAAAGACTGTCTTTACTCCATTGTATGCTCTTGCTTCCTTTGTCAAATTGGCCATAAAGATGTGGTTTGATTTTTGGGCTCTCTGTTCTGTTTCATTGACCTATATGACTGTTTTTTTTTAATTGTTGTTCAAATACAGTTTTCTGCCTTTTATACCCATCCCAGGCCACCCCCCAGCCCTCCCCACCTCCCTCCCATTTCCACCCCCCCTTGTTTTTGTCCCTGTGTCCTTTATACTTGTTCCTGCAAACCCTTCCCCTTTCCCCCTGGAATTCCCTCCCCTCTCCCCTCTGGTCACTGTCAGCCTGTTCTCAATTTCAGTGTCTTTGTTTATATTTTGCTTGTTTGTTTTGTTGATTAGGTTCCTGTTAAAGGTGAGATCATATGGTATTTGTCTTTCACTGCCTGGCTTATTTCACTTTGCATAATGCTTTCCAGTTCTGTCCATGCTTTCGCAAAGGGTAGGAGCTCCTTCTTTCTTTCTGCTGCATAGAATTCCATTGTGTAAATGTATATGACTGTTTTTATGCCAGTACCAGACTCTTTTTATTACAATGGACTTGTAGTATAGTTTGATATTAGGTATTTTGATCCCTCCAATTTTGTTTTTCTTTCTTATATTTGCTGAAGTTATTCAGGGTCTTTTTGGTTCCATGTAAATATTTGGAATATTTTTCTAGATCTATGGAATATGTCATTTGTATTTTAATAGGAATTGCATTGAATCTATAGATCGTTTTGGATAGCATGGACCATAATTCTTAAAATATATTTATGTAAAAACATGTTGGTATTTTGGGGGGCAAGATGACAGTAGAGTAGAAGGATCTGCCTCCCACCGCATCCCAGATCCAAACTGGAAATACAAATAAAGAGTGAACTGACACCTAAAATAAACAACAGAAGACTATTTGAAGAAAAACTCCTAACCAAACATGAGAAGAAACCAATTTTGGACAGGTAATAAGGGTGCAGATGGGAAAGGCGCTAGGACTGCTCCCATAGGAGGTAGGCCAAGGTTATGGCACAGCTCTGGGAGCTTTCCTCTGAGAGAAATGAAGCCTGGACCCCAGATCAAGCTCTCAAGAGCCAGTGTTAGGATCACCTGCCCATATAGCATCCAGAGGTGAAAGGCCATAGGATTTTTGTCTGCTGGGGAGAGAAGGAACCCACTGGAGACAAAGCCACTGTTACTTTCCTAAGAGTCCAAAGGACAAGTTTCCTGCTTGCAGACACTCAACTTGGACTCAGGTGAAGGAAAGGCAGTGAAGACTGGTGTTGCCTGAGGAGTGTCTGGTGTGAGAAGCTTTGGGGAGAGATGTGGGGGAACAGCTGCTGGGTTCCCTTTGATGGAACATACCTCAATACTGCAGTAGCCATTTTTGTTTTAGAAGAGCAAGGCACTCCCAGGCAAAAAACAATTACCCCACCCTCCAGGAAACCACCTTCCTCACCCTCTGGAATCCTGCTTGCCCTACCTTGCATCTTTATTTGTTGTTGTTGTTTGATTTTTTTCTTACTTTTCCCCACCCTGCATCTTAAACTCTGCTGAGGAGACAGCAACATAGGTAGACTTGGGTGTAGCAGAGACTGGCTTTAGGGTGCAGCCATTCCACAGACTTTCCCAAGAACCAGACTGGCACTTTCCCTTCATGGGAGCACCATAGAAACACCATCCAGGTTTCTGGCAGACTCAAACTCTGGGCTCTGGAGGCCCCACCTGCATTCTTGCTAGGGGCTCCATCCTGCTGAGTTCAGGAAAATAACACAGGAAAGGCTCAGATGTATGGTGTTGGGACAGGGAACACATCCAGCATCTTCCCTGATTATTGAGTCTCCCATGGGAGATTCAGGGGTCCTATCCTCACGATTCCACCAGAATCCCTCTCAGAAAGATTTGGGTCAGTGGCTAGACTAACACTGACTCAGGCCAGCAGGCAGACATAGGTGGAGTCGGATCCTGTAGTACCTTTGTTCATTTGTTTACCCACCCCTGGGTCTTATGCTGATAAAAGCCAGGCTCTCAGTGTAGTAAGGCCCATCCTAAGTGCAGCCAAGCCCTCAGGGGACAGTCACAAACTAGAGATTGCTTGTGGTGTTGAACAGGCTGTCAAGGGTTAGATGTGGACAGCATCTAACATTTGCTTACACTAGATTTCATCAACACCACAGCCATAGACAAAGGAAGGACCCAGTAGGCAAGTATTAAAATCTGCTGAGATGAATTCCATTTCATTCTTTTTCATTATTTCTGTTATTTTCTCTTTTGCATGGCATTTTCATAATTTTTTCTATTTCTTTAATTTCTTTTTTCATATATCTTATTTTACTCTTCTCTTTCTTGTTCCATTTATTTCTTCATTTTTCCTGTTTCTTATTTTTTCATTCTTTCCCCTTCTTTATTCTTTTTTTGGCAAGTTCATTTTCTCTTCCTTAGTCTTATCATTTCTCTTCCTTCTCTCCTCTCATAATCATTTTTATTTCCTTTGGTCTCGTAATATTCTTTTTTTTCTGTTACTACACTATTCCTCTTTATACTTTTATTATTCTTTGCTCTTTTGTGATTGATTTTGCTGTTGTCATTGGGGATCTTTTTTTGTTTTGCTTGTTTTGGTTCTGTTTTTTTTTTTCCTCTTGTTTTGTGCTGTCAGCACCTGTACAACAGCATAAAAGATGTGGTGGAGGTTGAGCCTCATAGCCAGCCAGCCTTAGGGGTGATCTCGCCAATGAATGGGCCAACACCAATTAAGACAAAATATAATATGAGGGCCCACATAACCCATGTAAGGGACATCATCAGAGCATCCAGCTGAGAAGATCAAGAGATTGCACCTCTGAATCCCACAGGACTCTTACCACATAAGGCCATTCCCCCAAAGACAGAATCAAAGCAGAGTTCTCTAATACATAGAAACAAAGTAACAGAGTCAGCTAAAATGTGGAGACAAAGTAGCAACCCTCAAATGAAAGAAAAGAAGGAATCCTTAGAAAAAGAACTAAATGAAATTGAGGCAGGCAATTTATCAGAGTTCAACGTAATGGTTGTAAGGATCCTCAAGGAACTTAGTGAGAACTACAAGGAACTCATATCATCTCACTTTTAAGTGGAGTCTAATAAAGAATATAAACTAATGAAAAAAATAGAATGAGAGGCACAGAAAATGTGCAACAGATTGACAGCTGTAAAAGGGGGGAATATGAGGGGACTGATAGAAAGAAGATCAAGAGACTAGTCAAAGAACACATCTGCATAACCCACAGACATGGAAATGGTGTGGAAATTGACTGTGAGAATGTGGGGTGTGCTGGGTGGAGGGGGCAAAAGGGGAAAATTGGGACAACTGTAATAGCATAAACAACAAAACATTTAAAAGGAAAAAATAAAATAAAAACATATAATATATAAAATTACTAATATAATACACCTTAAGAAATTGACAATTTTATTCAAAACTCAGTATAGTGGGGCAAAAGTAGGTTTATAGTTGTTCATATGGAAAATAATACAATAATGAATAAACAATGTTATAAGAATAAACTGTTTTACCTATTCACAACTGTAAACTTAGTTTTTCCCAACTCTGTAATATAAATAAGAAATTCAAGTAAAGATGTGAGTTTAAAGCTGTGACTTCACAGCCTTAAAGTTCATATTAAATATTACTGATAAATAAAAATATTACTTATAGTAAAATAAAATACATTACATATGAATTATATACACTGTCTTGTATAAATAAAAATGTAATACTATTTCTAAACAAATTAATTTTCATATTTCTGCAAAGTTAAGAACAATACATTTCACATTTCTAAAAACAATCCCACCTAAATTGTTCTAAGCATTTCAATACAACAATCACACATTAAGAAATACACTATTATAGTAACTATTTTTCAGTTGATGAGGACTTAAATATATTTTAGTGATTCTGTTGCCCACATCACACAGATAATAAGCTCATGTAAGCAGAATTTGATTACATTTGTTTCAGTCCAAATTCTGAACAAGTAACTCATATCACTTGTAGTTTCTTAACATATCACATTAATACAAGTTGTAGTTGAATGACACAGTTATGGAGAATGCAGTTTTTTCCTGAGACTTCAAAAATGAAAAATATGTATCTACATTTAATATTTCTCACAGGCAAAACTATATTTCTATTGCAGGGATGAGGGAATTATATATTTCTTTTGGTATTTTGGGTTCCAGGGAAATAAATTACACCTTTTCTTTAACAGTGAAGCTGTAATATATAAACCATACTCAACCAGTACCCTGAATAATTATGTAGAATCTTTTCCATCAAATCAGGAATAGAAGAATGGTTACTTGAATAAATTGTTCAATATGAACTGGTAATATGTAGAAAATCTTTATTTTTTCACTTTGCATCTAGTAAGAAAATGTTGCTTTTAATGTTAGGCATCTAAAGACATATATTTGAGTCATTTGTTCCTAGATGAAACTGGGAATCAATCTACCTAGGTTTTATATTTATTCTTAAGACATGAAAGGTATTAAAATATTAGTAAAAACATTACTATAGCTTTGATGATATTTAAGGCAATCATGGAATCTTAGAACTTTTTTTTTTACTATTTGTTTGTTTGTTTATTATTGTTGTTCAAGTACAGTTGTCTCCATTTTCCCTGCATCACTTTCCCACACCACACCCTCGATCCTACCCCACTTTGGTTTTGTTCATGTGTCCTTTATACATGTTCCTTATTGACACTTCCCCCTTTCCCCCCATTATCTTCTCCTTCCTCCCCTCTGGTTACTGTTTGTTCTTAATTTCAATGTCTCTGGCTATATTTTGTTTGCTTGTTTGTTTTGTTGATTAGGTTCCACTTATAGGTGAGATCATATGGTAGTTGTCTTTCACTGCCTGGCTTATTTCACTTAGCATAATGCTCTCCAGATCCATCCATGCTGTCATGAAGGGTAGGAGTTCCTTCTTTCTTTCTGCTGCCCAGTATTCCATTGTGTAAATGTATCATAGTTTTTGATCCACTAATTTACTGATGGGCACTTAGGTTGCTTCCAACATTTGGCTATCTATCATAAATTGTGCTGCTATGAACATTGGGATGCATAAGGTCTTTTGGATTGGTATTTCAGGGTTCTTAGGGTATATTCCCAGCACTGGAATCGCCAGGTCAAAAGACAGTTCCATTTTTAGTTTTCTGAGGAAATTCCATACTGCTTTCCAGAGTGGCTGCACCAGTCTGCATTCCCACTAACAGTGTACTAGGGTTCCCTTTTCTCCACAACCTGGACAGCACATGTTGCTTGTTGATTAGTTAATGATGGCCATTCTGCCCAGTGTGAAGTGGTATCTCACTGTGCTTTTTTTTAATTTGCATGTCTCTCTGTGTCCTCCTTGGAGTAGTGTATGTTCATGTCTGTTGCCCATATTTTAATTGGGTTTTTTGTCTTCCTGGAGTGGAGTCAGGTGAGTTCTTTATATATTTTGGAGATCAAACACTTGTCTGAGGTATCATACGCAAATATAATTCCCATGTGGTTGGTTCCCTATTCATTTTGCTGATGTTTTATTTTGATGAAGTCTCATTTGTTTATTATTTCCTTTATGTCCCTTGCCCTAGGGGACATATCAGTGAAACTATTGTTGCATGGCATATCTGAGATTTCCCTGATTAAGTTTTCCTCTAGGACTTTTATGGTGTCACAACCTATATTTAAGTCTTTTATCCACCATGATTTTATTTTTGTGTATGGTGTAAGTTGGTGGTTGAGTTTCATTTTTTTGTATGTAGTTGTCCAGATCTCCCAGCACCATTTGTTGAAGAGGCTATTGTTACTCCATTTTGTGCATCTTCCCCCTTTGTCAAATATCAATTGACCATAGGGACTTGGGTTTATTTCTAGGCTCTCTATTCTGTTCCATTGATCTATGTGTCTGTTCTTTTGCCAGTACCAGACTATTTTGATTACTATGCCCTTGTAATATAGTTTGATATCAGATATTGTGATCCCTCCTACTTTGTTCTTCTTTGTCAAAATTGCTGTGGCTATTCAGGATCATTTATAGTTCCATATAAATTTTTGAAATATTTGTTTTATATCTGTGAAATATGTCATTGGTATTTTGATAGGGGTTGCATCAAATCTATAAATTTATTGGGTAGTATGGACAGTTTTGATTATGTTAATTCTTCCAATCCATGAACAGGGTATATACTTCCATTTATTTGTATCTTCCTTAATTTCTTTCTTCAGTGTTGTGTAGTTTTCTGAGTACAGGTCTTTTGCCTTCTTGGTTGGTTTATTCCTAGGTAGTTTATTTTTCCTGTTTCTATAGAAAATGGGATTTTTTTCCTGATTTCTGTTTCTGATATTTCATTGTTGGTGTGCAAAAATTTCTCTGATTTCTGAATATTGACTTTATATATTGCTATGTTATCAAATTCACTTATTAGGTCGAATAGTCTTTTGGTGGAGTCTGTAGGATTTTCTATGTACGCTATCACGTCATCTGCAAACAATGACAGTTTTGCTTCCTCCTTTCCAATTTGGATGCCTTTTATTTCTGTTTATTGTCTGATCACTGTGGCTAGGCCTTCAAATACTATGTTGAATAGAAGTGGTGAAGAAACAAGATATTCTTTCTTGTTTCTGATCTTATGGGGAAGGTTTTTAGTTTTTGTCCCTTGAGTATGATGTTGGCTGTAGGTCTCTCATATATGGCCTTTATTAGGTTAAGGTTAAGGAATGTGCCCTCTATTCCCACTTTGCTGAGTGTTTTTATCATAAATGGGTGCTGTACCTTATCAAGTGCTTTTTCCACATCTATTGATATGATCATGTGATTTTTGTCTTTGCTTTTGTTTATGTGATATATTACATTCATTGATTTGTGAATATTGTGCCATCCTTGCATCCCTGGGATGAATCCCACTTGATCATGGTGTATGATCTTTTTAATGTATTACTGAATGTGGTTTTCCAATATTTTGTTGAAGATTTTAGCATCTATGTTTATCAGTGATATTGGCCTGCAGTTTTCTTTCTTTGTTGTGTCTTTATCTGGTTTGGGGATTAGGATGCTGCTGGATTCATAAAAAGAGTTTGGGAACCGTCCCTCTTCTAGGAATTTTTAGAATAGTCTGCGAAGGATAGGAGTTAGTTCTTCACTTAATCTTTTGTAAAATTCTCCTGTGAAACCATCCCATCCAGGGCTTTTGTGAGTTGGGAGATGTTTGATTACTGCTTTGAGTTTACCAGCTGTTATTAGTCTGTTCAGGCTTTCTGCTTCCTCTTGGTTCAGTTTTGGAAGATTATATTTTTCTATAAATTTGTCCATGTCACCCAGGTTTTCAAATTTCTTGGCATATAGTTGTTCACAGTAATTTCTTGCAATCCTTTGTTTCTCTGTGGTATCAGTTGTAATCTCTCCTCTTTCATATCTGATTTTATTTATTTGGGTCCTTTCTCCTTTTTTTTTTGATGAGTCTGCTTAAAGGCTTGTCAATTTTGTTTATCTTTTCAAAGAACCAGCTCCTGTATTTATTGATTTTTAGAATTGTGCTTTTAGTTTCTATGTTGTTTAATTCTGCTCTGATCTTGGTTATTTCCTTCCTTCTACTCACTCTGGGCTTTGTTGGAATCTTAGATCTTTTAAATTTAGAAGTCTTAAACTTCTCAGCATAGAAAATTTTTCTAAAATATCCTGGACATAGCATCATCTAGTTTTTGTTTTATCATGTTAGTTAAGCAATTTACTACTCCATAGAAAGTTACCAAAGTACTGTAATTATTGCTAATTTTGTCTCTATTTTATATTTAAGTGTCCTTTCTGTAGTATATATTCATTGCTTCTATATTTATAATTGTATAAACTAACACTTGAAATATACAAACAATTGTCTCTTGTTTTCTTATTCCTAAACTCTTGGATTTTAATTAGACTGCTGCCAATTCATTAATATCCCCTCTGAAGGCAGATCAAAGAAGGTAACAAGAATAATTCTTACTTTTGTTTTCTGCTCTTAAAAAGAAAATACTAAATTAATAACATTGAAGTTATTTCAAATTCCAAGTTTCCTTGAGTAAATCTCTGTATTTTTGCAGGACTTTTTTGTCCTATCTGACATATGTGTGTGTGTGTGTGTATGCACCAGTGTTTCTAAAATTTGAGTTTTTTATACAGGTAGGCAAACTGATTTTAATGAACTTTAAAATTCACCAATGACCACATAATATTTTATAAGCATAACACATTTTATGTTCAGAGTGAGTTTCACATTACTATAGCCTTTCCTGTACAAGTAATTATTAAAGGAAATAAAATCTTTCTACAAGTGATAATATTTTTATATTTAATATAAAAATGAGAATAGTGGAAACTTTTTATTTGGTTAGTGCATCAGAAAAAAGTATTATTACCAATTATCTAGTATCTATCTTTGCTAATCAATTATATTTGGCAAATTTCCAACAGGATTTGTAGCTCTAATTTTAACTCCAAAAAAGAAAAGAAATCTGTGAGGGTAGACATTTTAAATATTTCTGAAATTATGAATGATTATGTTATACCCATGTGTGACTTTTTCTCTAACTATATGCCTAATCAATCTTCCAAAAATGGACATTAAAATAATTTCTTAATCATATTGTCTCCTAATCATAGGGGGCACCTAATAAGGAAATATTACCATATTCTATCTTCAGGGAGTGGTATTACAATTTTTACTAATGAAGATATTAAAATGGTTAGTTCAAAAGAATTATATTAAGTGATTCCGTATCAAAGGTGAATGATGGCAACTTACCACTATCTTAGAAATGACAAAAATGTGCCTTGGCTGGTGTAGCTCAGTGGATTGAGCACAGGCCTGTGAACCAAAGGATCGAAGTTCAATTCCCAGTCAGGGTTGCAGGCCCGTTCCCAGCAGGGGATACATGAGAAACAACCACACATTGATATTTCTCTCCCTCTCTCCTTCCCTTCACCTCTAAAGATAAGTAAATAAAATTTAAAAAAGAAATGACAAAAATGTATGTATAATTTGTTACAAAATTTATATTTTATATTTTTTAAAATTTATTTTATTGCTGTTCAATTACAGTTGTCTGTATTTTCTCCCCACCCCTTCCCCACCCCCTCCAAACTATATTTTAAATTTATTATTCAGATAATGCATTAAAATAATCTTGTATATTTATTATTTTTAAGGCAATATATTATTTAAATGTATTACCTTACCTTATACTTGTTATTCAAAGTATATTTTATGCAATATAATATACCACTTTATTATTTTAAAGGAGAACCAATTTAACCTACCTTGTTATAAATATTCCTACATGTTTACTATCAGTTTCTGTACTTCATCTCATCAGATTCCAAAACCAGACTGGTTTTGACTAGCAACAGTACTAGATCATATTTAAGCAGCAATGTTTTCCAGTGTACATGTTATGAAACATATGCCTTATGTTAATACTCCATTCATTTTTTCTATAACCTTAATGACAAAAGAAACATTCCATGATTCTTCACTCTTTCACTCATATGTGGTATATAAAGCTGTAAACAATTGAACAAACAAGAAAAACAAATAAAAACTCATTTATGTAGACAACAGTGTGATGCTTACCAGAGGTAAAAGGCACTGGGAGGATAGTAAAAAGTAAAGGGGTCAAGTACATGGTGATGGGAGAAGATTTTACTTTGGGTGGTGGGCACACAATGCAATATACAGATTGTGTATCATAGAAACGTACACCTGAAACCTATATAATTGGTAACCAATGTCATCCCAATAAACTTAATTTTAAAATGAAATTAAATAATGGGGAAAAAGAAATATCATTCCACTTTCATGTGAAATTATGTTATTTTCCCCTTTCATCTCCTTCCTGCCCTCCTTCTCTCCCTGCCTTCCTTTCTTTCCCTTAACAGCAATAATGATCCATTATTCAATAAACTTTCATTAACAACCTCTAAGAAGGAAATGATAATGTAAAGTTCTGTGTCAGATGTGGATACAGTAAGAATTCTAAAATAAATGATGTATTTGTTTTACCTTAGCGTGATGGTATGCACACAAATTGTTATAATATAGTGTAAGAACACCACAAAATATTATCATATACTGTGCAATAGGAATTCAGAACACACTGACCCCTATTTGGGGGGCCCATGTTTGTGTTTTTATTTGTCATGTATTTGTATATTCATTCTCTCAGTAGTCACACAGCAGGCATAATACTTCTGCAAGTCCACCAGCTTGAATATATGTAAGGAGAATTACCATTCCCACTAAACACCTAGTGTTTTCAATGCTCAAATTTACCAGTTCCAGAAACTATTTGGTTATAGTGTGACTTTATATCTACTCAAACCAGCTCTTACACTTCTATCCCAAAATATGATGTTAAAAAAATAGGCTTATTAAGTTTCCATGTCAGTTTATATAAAATCAAATAACATATATGACCTTCAGTCAATTAACAACATTTAGGTCACACAACCAGGAAGACTGTTTTGTATGTTTTATAAGGCTATATAGGAGCTCATTAATTTTACAAATTTTTCCAAACAAATAGCTTTTGGTTTCATTGATTTTTTCTCTACTGATTTCCTCTATTCTGCTAATTTCTGCTATTTTAATTTCTTTCCACCTGTTTAATTTTTGTATACACTTTTTCAAGTTTCTCAAGGTAGATGGTGAGATGATTGATTTTTAGCTTTCTTATTTTTTAACATAAATAGTGAATGCTATAAATTCCCTCTAAGCACGACTTTATTTGTTCACACACAGTTTGCTTTGTTCAATTTTCATGTTGAGTTCAAAATATTTTCTAATTTTCCTATGATTTCTTTTCATTTTTTTTGAAATAGGTTATTTGGAGGTGTCTTGTTTAAATTCCACATATCTGTGTATTTTTCTATATATATTTCTGGCATTGATTTCTAGTTTATTCCCACTGCAATGAGAGAATATAATAATCCATATGATTTAAATTCTTTAAAAATATTGTGATCTTTTATGAATTAGAATACAGTAAATTTTGATGAGTGATAAGTGTGCATTAGAGAGGAACTTGTATTCTATTAATGCCACTTTGGTCTGGTGGGTAGATAAGGGTTTTAAATAAGGTTTCTAAATTTTTATTTTTTTTATTGTTGTAAACTTGTTCTCTTAATCACTGAGAATGATTGTTAACATCTTGAACTATGGTTCTGTATTTCTGGATTTCTTTTTTCAGTTTTATCGTATTTTTTAATTTATATGTTTTGAAGCTCTGTTATATATATTCAAATTTATAATTATAATACTTTCTTAATGAAATAACCATTTTTATAACCAAGAAAGCTTCTTCTTTATCATTGGTAATACTCTAATTAAAAGTCAACTTCTGATATTAGTAAAGCTATCTGGTTTTCTTATGATTAGTGTTTGCTTGTAGACATTTTAATATCTTTAAAGTTTTAACTTCTCTGTATCTTTATAATTGTAATGGGTCCCTTGCTTCACAATATCTTTCTGTTAATTACAGTGTAGTCCACTTCCATCAATATACCTACTGCTGTGGTCAATTTCATTTTATTTTTTAACTTTATTTTTATTTTTGACACTGTTTCAGTGGCCAATTTTCAATCTACATTTTGCTATTTATTTTCTACTTTGTTCTTTTTCTCTTTGCATTTCTTCCTTTGGAAAAATTTCATTTGGTTTAGAATTTCACTTTATCTTCATTATTAATTAATTAGTTCTCTTCTATTTAATGTTTTAGTCATTGTTCTAGGGTTTTTAATATATATTCTTAATTAATGTCTATTTTAAAATAAAATTATAGCACTTGATATATACTGTATATTAAACAATATACTTTCACCCACCCCCCCCCTTTTTCTGCCTTATGATGGATTATTATTTTTGTTGTAAGTAGTTGGTTATACTTTAACAATGTAAAAATTAAGAAACAAATTTTCAAATTTACCTAATGTTTACTATTTATTTTGTCTGCATTCCATTGTCTAAATTAATTTTAACCTGGTATCATTTGTCCTGTGGCTGGATAAATTTCTTTAAAACAGCTTATAGCCCTGATGGGTGTGGCTCAGTTTGTTGGATGTCATCCTGCAAAACAGAAGGTCGCCTGTTAGACTCCCCATCAGGGCAAGTCTGGGTTGCAAGTTCTGTCCCTGGTTGGGGCGCATGAGATAGGCCCAACTCTACTTTTTTCCCCTCCCTTCCTTTCTCCCTAAAAATAAATACATAAAATCTCTTAAGAAATAAATAAAATATCTTGTGCTTCATGCCTGCTATTGATTATTTCTAGATTCTGCTAGTCTGAAAAAAGATTTGATTTTATTATGACTTTTGGAAGAAATTTTTGCTGATTATACAACATCCAGAAGAAGTAAGGCCTGCTTGAGTGTGGTTGGAAGAATAATAATATGGGTGTAATAATCTATAGTTTTAATTTGATAATTTTATCTGAAATATCATATGGTATGCTTAAGTGTGATATTGCTATGTTACAGAATTATATGCTTATAATTTTGTAATAAAAGATTCTATAATAAAAAAGGGGTGTTATTTATGCTGGACCCTGTAAATTTCAATACTTTGCAGTATTTTTCCATGTCTCTTAGACTATAGAGTTTCAGATGAAAAGTCTATTGTCATTCTTCATTGTTCTATACATCACTTTTTCTCTTTCAGTGCTTTAAAAATTTTTGTCTTTATACTGCTTTTTGGAGATTTACTTATTTTGTACATTCATGTATTGTTCTTTATATTATTTCTGCTTTGATACCTGATAATTTCTTGAATCTGTCTTTATGATTTTTATCAAATTTGAGAAAATATTGTCCATTACATATTTCTATAAATATTGTTCTGTCCCTCCTCTCTCTTCTCTCTCAGATTTCAGTGACATATGTATATTACTCCATAGGTCATATTAGTTTTACAAATTTTGTCCACCTTTTTTTTCTCTTAAGTCATTGATAAATCTTCAAATTATCTGATCTTTCCTTTTATGTCTTTTTTTGCTGAAATACAATCCAGTATTTTTTATTTTCAGATATGTTTTTTATGCATAGAAGTTTCACTTGAGTCTTTAAAAATATCTTCCATTTCTCTCCTCATTATTTTTTTATTATTTTTATATTATATCCTTGGGCATATTTATAAAAGTTATAGTCACAGTCATAAAGCCCTTATTTGCTAATTTCATCATCTTTGTCATTTCTTTTTCCAATAATATTGATAGGTTTTTAGTTTAGCTGTGGATTATATTTTCTTTTTTGTATGCTAATCACATTTTGATTGGATAACAGACATTGTTTTTATGAGGTAGAATTGACATATAACATTATGTTGATTTCAGATGTAGAATATGAGGGGGTCTCTCCCAGAAATGGAATAAATTTATAAAAATTGTGTATTTATTCTTAGATGTTTAAACTTCAGTTACCTCCAAAGTACTCTCCATTTGATGCAATACACCTGTTGAAACATTTTACCACTGCAGAACAGTTTTTGAACTTGTTAATTTTGATGTCTTTTTGTGCTTTTGATGTTTTTTTTTGTTTCTTTGTTTCACCCCTTCTACATTGCCAAAACACTTGCCTTTGAGGACTTTTTCATATGGGGAAACAAAAAAAATCACTCAGCTCAATGTCAGGTGAATAGGGAGGGTGGGGCACAGGGGTCATGCCATTTTTGGTCAAAAACTTCTGAACACGCAGCATGTGTGGGCAGTTACACTCATAAATCACCCATTATGAAATGGGCAAACATGTTGAATGAGTTAAAAAAATCAAGGAAGCCAAATGCAGCCTGTCACAATTATACCAGCTGGTGCACTGATGCATATGGTTTCCTGAACACTCACCTGGCAGGACGGGTCTGTAGTACAAGGGGCCTGCCCTTCAAAAGAGAATTCTATTTTCTGGAGGTCCTCCCTCATATAATGATTCTATTTTGATATATATTGAGAAATAATCATCACAAAAAACCTAGTTATCATTTGTTATGATACATAGGAACAAAATTGTATTTTCCTGTGAGGGGAACTTTTAAGATTTACTCTCTTAGTCAATTTCAAATATTTTTTAAAATATATTTTATTGATTATGCTATTACAGTTGCCCTATTATCCCCCCTTCATTCCCCTCCACCCTGAACACCCTCTTCCACCCACATTCCCCCCTTTTAGTTCATGTCCATGTGTCATAAGTTCTTTAGCTTCTACATTTCCCCTACTATTCTTGCCCTCCCCCTGTCTATTTTCTACCTACCATCCATGCTACTTATTCTTCATACCTTTCCTCCCTCTCTACTCCTCCCACTCCCCTATTGCTAACCCTCTATGTGTTCTCCATTTCTATGGTTCCGTTCCTGTTGTAGTTGTTTGCTTAGTTTCTTCTTGTTTTTGTTTCAGGTGTGGTTGTTAATAATTGTGAGTTTGCTGTCATTTTACTACACATGTTTTTTATCTTCTTTTTCTTAGATAAGTCCCTTTAACATTTCATACAATAAGGGCTTGGTGATGATGAA
>CM052541.1:120780347-120942749 GCA_028533065.1 Trachops cirrhosus | reverse complement strand
TATTTCCTTTGCCAGATTGGGGAAGTTCTCCTTTATTATTTGTTCAAATATCTTTTTTCACTTGTCGTTTTTCCTCTTCTCTTTCTGGTACCCCTATAATTCGGATGTTGGAACATTTAAAGATGTCCCAGAGGTTCCTAAGCCTCTCTTCATTTTTTTGAATTCTTATTTCTTCATTCTTTTCTGGTTGTATATTTTTTTCTTCCTTCTGGTCCACTCCATTGATGTGAGACCCATCTTTCATTCCATCATTATTTGTTCCCTGTGCATTTTTCTTCATTAAACTTATTGTAGCCTTCATTTTTTTCATCTAATTTGTGAACAAAATCAACCAATTCTGTGAGCATCCTGATCACCAGTGCTTTGAACTGTGCAGCTGATAGGTTGGCTATCTCTTGGTTGCTTAGAAGTATGGGTTCTGGGGCTTTCAATTCTTCTGTTTGAGCCATCTTTTCGCTGGTTTTTTTTGGGGGGTCTTGTCTAGCTCCTGTAGTGAGGGGCGGAGCCTTAGGTGTTCACCAGGGCAGGGCAACACTGTCTCTGGGTTGTGATGCTGTACGTGGGGGCAGGGACCAAGAAGGAACAATGGTACTTTCTCTGCTCTGTGTAGGACCTCAGACCCTTCCGCCACTTTCCACAAGCTAACTGGTCCCCTCCGGCACCAATTCCAGTGTGGGTGGGCCTGTGCACCCGGCGGGACCTTTCTTTTCAGTCAGTGACCCAAAGCTCTATTTCCCGGTGCTGGGACCCTGAGTTGTGCACAGTGCCGTGATTCACAATGGCCGCCTCGCAGGGTCTGCCAGTCGCCACCTCCTGGCTGGGGCCCACCAGCCACCACCGTTTGTGTGCCCAGGGTCTGCCTGCTGAGGACTTGTGCGCCGCCCTGGTTGCTCAGCTCTCTGCTCCAAGTCCCTTGCCCCCCGAATCCACCCCTCCTATGGGTCTGGATGAACGTGTCTATTTTTAAATCCTTGGGTGTCCGACTTCCATACCCTTCAATTTTCTGTCAGTTCTGGTTGTTATTTTGTTTTTATATTGTTGTTGTCCCTATCTTGGTTGTGCGTGGAGGCACAGTGCGTCTACCAATGCCTCCGTCTTGGCCAGAAGTCCTCAAATATTTTTGAAAGTATATTTTATTGATTTTGCTATTACAGTTTTCCCAGTTTTCCCCCTTTATCCCCCCTCTGTCCTTCTTATTTATCAAAAGAAACCTTACAGGCAAAAAGGGGCTGAAAAGAAATATTCTAAGTCATGAAAAGCAAGGACCTACAGTCTTGATGAATCTATCCAGTAAAACTATAATTTAGAATGGAAGGGCAGATAAAGTGCTTCCAAGATAAGGTCAAGTTACAGGAGTTCATCATTACCAAGCCCTTACTATATGAAATGTTAAAGGGACTTATCTAAGATAAAGAAGATCACAACTATGAACAGTAAAATGACAATAAACTCACAAATATCAACAACTGAACCTAAAAGAAAGTTTCAAATATTTAATATAATATTAACTACAGTCACCATGATATATACTAGTTCTCCATGAGTTATTTATTTTATAGTTAGCAGTTTTTACCTTTTCAGCCCCTTTATATACTCATATTATGCCTCTCCCTGACAACTACCCCACCTTTGGCAACTGCCCATCTGTTCTTTGAATCCATGAACTAGATTTTTTTTGTTTTAGATTCACCATATAAGTAAAATCATATGGTATTTGTCTTTCTATGACTGACATTTCAGTCATAAATTCATCATTATGACTGACTTTAGCAAAATGCCTTCAGGGTCCATCCATGATGTTGCAAATAAGATTTCCTTCTTTTTTAATAGCTGAATACCATATAGTAATATTGAGTTGGCAAAAAAATTTTTTTCTATAAGATGGCTCTAGTGTGCTTAGTGGTCTGTAATTTCATTTGAAAAAATTTTGTTAGATCGTATTGTGATAGCTATAAAACAAGCATGTATTTAAAAAACTTATCAAAGTTGTTGAATTTTTATGTAGCCATTTTAATATTGAAGATGGAAGAAAATACACATTTTTGGCACATTGTGCTTTATTGTTTCAAATAAGGTAAAAATGCATCTGAAATGAAAAACAAAGATTTGTACATTGTATGGAGAAGGTGCTGTGACTGATCAAATGTGTCAGAAGTGGCTTGCAAAGTTTTGTGCTGGAGATTTCTCACTGGACAATGCTCCAAAGTTGAGATGAGCTGAAGTTGATACCAATCAAATCGAGACTATATATATATTTATATCAGAGTTTTTTATTCATTCTTCCATAGATAAGCACTTAGGTTATTTTCTTATCTTGATTATTATGGCTAATGCTGCAATGAACATGGGGGTGCAGATATCCTTTTGAGATAGTGTCTTTATTTTCTCTGGACCAATACTCAGAATTGCAAATATTGTATTATATGGTAATCCAATTTTTAGTTTATTTTTTTGAGGAACTCCCATACTCTTTTCCATAGTTACTGAATCAATGTATTTTCTCAACAGAGAAAGCACTGGGGTTCCTTTTCTTCTACATCTTCACCAACATTTGTTATTTCTTGCCTTTTTGATAATAGCCATTCAAACAGCTGTGAACATATTTTTGTATACCTGTTGGCCATTTATATGTCTTCTTCTGAAAAATGTGTATTCAGACACTATACCCATTTTAAGATTTTTTGCTTTACTATGAGTTATATGAGTTTTTGTTTTGTTTTTTTTTTACATTAGCCCCTCATTAGATATGTGATTTGCAAATATTTTCTGCCATTCAGAAAGCTGCCTTTTAATTTTGTTGATGGTTTGCTTTGCTGTGCAGAATACTTTTAGTTTGATGTAGTCTCACGGATTTATTTAATTATTTACCTTTGCTTTTAGTGTCAGATCCAAATGATCATCACCAGGACTGATGTCAAAGAACTCTCTGCCTATGTTTTCTTCTAGGAGTTTTATAGTTTTATGCCTTACATTCAAGCCTTTAATCTACTTTCAGTTAATTTTAGTATTGGTGTATAATTCATTCTTTTGCATGTGGTTGTCCAGTCTTCACAACATCATTTGTTGAATAGACTTTCCTTTCCCCATTGTACATTCTTTGCCACTTTGCTGTACATTAATTGACCATATATGCATGGGTTTATTTCTGGGCTCTCTATTCAGTTCCTTGATCTACTTGTCTGTTTGTATGTCAATATTATATTCTGTTGATGACTGTAGCTTTATAATATAGTTTGAAATTAGGAATTGTATAGGTTCCAGCTTTGTTCTTCTTTCTCAAGATTGTTTTGACTATTCAAGATCTTTTCTAGTTTCATAAAAATTTTAGGGCTATTTGTTCTAATTCTTGTGAAAAATGCCATTGGAATTTTGATAGGGATTGCATTGATTGTGTACCTTGCTTTGAGTAGTATAGATATTTTATTAATATTAATTTTTCTAATCCATGAACATGGAATATCTTTCCATTTATTTGTGTCTTCTTTAATTTTTACATTAACATCTTGTAGAATTCATTGTGCAGGCCTTTAACCTCCTTGGTTAAATTTATCCCTAGATATAGCCCTGGCTGGCGTAGCTCAGTGGATTGAGCGCAGGCTGCAAACCAAAGCATTGCAGGTTCGATTCCCAGTCAGGGCACATGCCTGGGTTGCAGACCAGGTCCCCAGTGGGGACCACATGAGAGGCGACCACACACTGATGTTTCTCTCTCTCTCTCCTTCTCCCTTCCTTCCCTTCTCTAAAAACAAATAAATAAAATCTTTAAAAAAATTTATCCCTAGATATTTTATTATTTTTGATATAATTGTAAATGGTATTTTTAAAAGTTATTTCTGATAGTCCATTATTGGTAGGTAGAAATACAATGGAGTTTTGTTTATTGATTTTTTATCCTGTAACTTTACTGCATTTGTTTGTTAGTTTTAATATTTTTGATGGAGTCTTTGGTGTATTTTGTATGTATGATCATGTGTTCTGCAACAGTGACAATCTTACTTTCTTCTTTGCAAGATGTATGCATTTATTTCTTTTTTTTTCTTTTGCCTATTTGTTCTAGATGGGACTTCCAATACTATGTTGAATAAAAGTATAGAAAGTAGGCACCCTTGCCTTATTCATGATTTTAGAGGAAAAGATTTCAACTTTTCATTGTTGTGTATAATATTAGATTATATATTATATACAACATAATGTATATTGCGTGGGATTGTCATATATAGCATTTATAATGTTGATGCACATTCCCTCTATATCCACTTTGTTAAAAATCCACAGAGATTTTTAAATCATAAATTCTTCAAACACATTTTCTGTGTCTATTAAGATGATCACATAATTTTTAGTTTTTGCTTTGTTAATATGGTATATCACATTGATTTAATCATGCTGTTGAACCATCTCTGCATCATTAGAATAAATCCCACTTGATCATGGTGTATGGTCCTTTAAATGATTTGTTGAATTTGGCTTGCTAATTTGTTGAGGATTTTTAAATCAATGTTTATCAGTAATATTGGCTAGAAATTTCTTGTGGCATTTGTAGTTTTTGTTTTGTTTTGTTTTTTTGTATCAGGATAATGATGACCTTATAAAATGAGTTTGAATTTGTTTGTGGGTTAGTGTTAATTCTTCTTCAAATGTTTGGTAGAGTTCACCAGTGTAGCTGTCTGGTCCCAGACTTTTCTTTTTTGGGAGGTTCTGATTACTGGTTTTATCACTATACTAGTAATAAGCATGTACAATTTTTTTTTAGTTTTTCATAATGCAGTCTTGGTAGATTGTATTTCCAGAAATTTATCCAGTTTTTCAAGTTTTCAAATTTATTGGTGTTCACAGCAGTTTCCTATGATTCTTTATATTATTGTGGCGTCAGCTGTAACATCTCTTTCATTTCTCTATTTATTTAGGTCCTTTTTCTTGCTAAAGTTTTTATGGCTGAGGACTGGACTTTTTATTCCTTACTTGAACAACAATAAAATAATTTAAAAAAAGAGTTTGGGATTTTGTTTTGGCAAGTATGTAAGTTACTTGAGGATCAATTTTAATTCTTTAAATTTTGTTTCAAATAATTTTATAATCTCATTCCAGATTAGTTATGGTTCATACTCTGAAAAAGCCTTATTACTAATGTGTGGCCCTTTGTAGAACTTTATGCAATGTCCTGTATTATAAAATTTCTCCATTGTATTAAGTGGTAACAAAGTAATATTAGAAGTATGTGAGCTTTCAGAATGTTTTGGTGCATTTATTTCTTCACACATGAAGAATATTAAGCCATTCATGCAGTTTATTACTTGTCCAAAGAGTAGAAATGAATCCTGTTCTGATTTTGTACCCTGCTGCAAATTTTAGGCTCATTAGGCTCTCTGAAATCCAGTATTCATGCTCTCTCTTCAGTGAGACTCCAGGCTCTTCTTGGGATCCTACGATTAAGGACAGCCTGAAAGTTGACTCTGGGAAGCATGTGGGGAAATCACAGGGCTCACCTTGTTTGATTCTCTTTGATGGCTTTCTACTCAACAACCAAAGAACAAACTGGTGAAACATGCAATAACTTGGATGGGTCTCAAGGGCATTATACTGAGTCAAAAAAATCAATCTCAAAAAGTAACATGCTGTATGATAGTATTTATATAACTTTCTTGAAATGACAAACTATAGAGGTGGATGAAGGATTAATGGTTCCTAGGGGTTAGGAATGCTGGGTGGGTGGGACAATTGGGTGAGTGTAATAATAAAGGAGTGACATAAGGGAGATTTTTGTGGTGGTGAAATAGTTTTATATCCTGTGAACATTGTTATAAAATATACAGATGTGATAAATGGCATAGAACTATGCAACCACATTGTACCAACATCAGTTTCCTGGTTTTAAGAGTGTACTACAGTTATGTAGCTCTGTCAGTTAGGGAAAATTAGATAAAAAGGATATTTTTTGCTTTTTTCCCCACAAATCTACAATTATTTCAAAAAATTTTTTAAAGCTTTCTCCATATTCAAAACTCCAGAACTAGATTGCATCATTGGTAAGTCCTGTCCAACATTTAGAGAAGAAATGAAACATATAATAGCAATTTTACTTTAAAAAGTAGAGGGGGAAAATGACACTTTTTAGCTATTTTATGATGACAGTATGTCCTTGCTACCCAAAAGTTACAAGGTGATTACAAAAGAATGAAAATGGCAGAAAAATATCCCTCAAGAACGTATAAATAAACATCTTAATAAATAAAATAAGTAAGTCAATTTCATATATGTATGCCTTGACCAAATGTGGTTCATTCCAGGTGTGAGGTTGGTGCAACATTCTAACACTAATATAATTTGCTGCACTAAAATAATAATGAATAAGATCATATGACCACCTTATGAAATGCAAAAGGAAACATATGAAGAAAAATTAACAGCTATTATCGATAGATAGAAAGCAATTCTAAAAAGGAAGATATAGAAGACAATATTTGTAATCTCATAAAGGGTACTAAAATCCCACAGTTAACAATGCACTCAATGTTGGTCTATGGATTGCTTCTCCACACAATCAGGACTAAGGCAAACATGTCTCCTTTCACATCTTCTGTTCAATATTGTGCTACAGATTCTAGCCAGCACCAAAAAAGGCCATAAAATCAAATACAATTAAACAAAATGCAAAAAATTTGAAAAGAAAACATTAAAATTATTTTTATTTATAGAAAACAAGATTTATGTAGAGGAAATTTCATAAAATATTTTAAATAATACAATTAAAGTTAACAAATTTAAAAACATATATTCAATATAAATATCAAATATATTACTATCAAATATAAATATTATATTTATTACTACTCTATATTCTTAGAGTAGTAATAAAAATGGAAGATAATATTATAATATTATACCATATTATACCTTTGCAATTACATGCAATGTAAATGGGCATAATTTCAACCACAGATATGTAAGATGCCTAATTGAAATATAAAATGTTACAAAGAGAAGTTAAAGATACAAATGAATGGTAAGAAATACCATGTTCATAGATTTGGATGTTCAATATTTTATATTATTTATTATTTTTAAAGGGTCTATAAATTTAACATAATTGTCACAATCAAAATACTAGTGAGATTTCTTGATAAAAGTTGACAAGGTAACCCTAATATTTATATGGGAAAGCAAAGAATCTAGAATAGCTAAAAGCAATTTCAAAAAAATTAAAAACATGAATTATGTATACTACTTGTCAGTACTTACAATAAAGCTATCATAATAATTTTTGTATGGTTTTGGTATAGGACAGACAACAGCATGGTGATTGTGGAGGGTTGTGGTGGTGGAGGTGGGAGAGGGTACAAGAATGATAAATGGTAATAAAAAATAAAATGAACTACTAAAAATAAAGAAAAATAGATTAATTGATCAGTGTCAAGTCCAGAAACAGACCCACATATATAAGCAAATAATAAAAAAATTAAGTAATATAGCTTTTTACATATTTTGAGATAATCTTAGTAAACATATCAGGATAATAAATTAAGAGAGATCCATTCTTGGTTTATATGAAATGTATACTGAACTGAATTCTTTGCTGCAAAAAATGAAATAAACTTCACTGGTACAAAAATTTCAAAATCAACAATCTTGTTTTACCAACATCAGGTATAGACACACAAAATAGAAAATAAACTACATATTATAATTTATGAAAGATAATGATAAGGTTTGTGATCTCAAGGAAGTCTTAAAATTACAGATCAAATGACTCATGACATGCCAACCATGAATTAATCATATCATGACAACTTTTTTAATCATGTGAAAGAGAACATCTTACAAACAATTGGGCAGGAAATTAAAAAAAATGAAAACAAAAACCCACAATCTACTTTTGAAGAAAAGAGAACCTTCAGATCTTTGTCTAAATATAGAACATTAGAAGCTACTGAGTCAGGCTGTTTTCCAATTATTTGACACCTTAAAAAGTTGTCATTTGTATAATATTCCAAAAAAATTCTCCAGGCAGGTTGCCATCAATTCTGTGGTATTGGGGATGTTGTAGGTCTTTTTTTTTTTTTAAAGATTTTATTTATTTATATTCAGAGGGGAAGGGAAGGAGAGAGGGAGAGAAATATCAATGTATGGTTGCTTCCTGTGCATTCCCTGCTGGGAACTGGCCTGCAACCCAGGCATGTGCCCTGACTGGGAATCGAACCGTGATCTCTTGGTTCACAGGCCCACGCTTAATCCACTAAGCTACACCAGCCAGGGCAGATGTTGTAGGTCTTTATATGATGACATATGGACAACATTTTACTGGTTTTAACCAAGTTTTACAAGAGGAAGACTTAGTCTGAAACAGCCAAGTTTAAAACAAACTTTGTCATGTGGCTTTGTCCATGTGTCCTTTATACATGTAAGTTTGTTCTTTATTTTAATGTTTCTGGTTATATTTTGCTTGCTTGTTTGTTTTGTTGATTAGGTTCCACTTATAGGAAAGATCATATGGTATTTGTCTTTCAATGCCTGGTTTATTTCACTTAGCATAGTGCTCTCCAGTTCCATCCATGCTGCCACAAAGGGTAGGACAAAGCTAAAGGGGGATAGGTTCAAGGATGGGAGGTGGGGATGGGTGGGGTGGGGGCAGTGGAGGGGTGAAAATGGAGACAAATGTACTTGAACAACAATGAAAAAGAAACTAGAAAAAGAAAGAATGAAAGACAGGAAGTAAAAATAAAAATAAATAAAAAATAAAACAGACTTTAATTAAGTATTATGGGAAATTCCAAGGAAGTGTGTTTAAGGGAGCCAACTCAACTGGAAGAATCTCCACTCACGCCTTCGCGTGTTTCTTTAGTCCCACAAACTTTTCATTTGAGGGTTGGAACTTTAATATCCATCTTGGATTATGTGATGATCTTTAGAATGGATGCCGTGCCCTTAGTGATAGAGTAGAAAAGTAATTACCTTAGACACTGATGGCTTACTAGAGCCCTCCTTATACTGCCTCTTTATAGGAGAGAAGTAAATTATTTTTAAGTCATTGAAATTTTGTATTTCTTTTTGTGCTATATTCAAATATTTCTGACTTGTTAAACTGAATATAATAAATAAGGAGACAGTTTTGTTCAGGCATTTGATTACCCACCTCAAAGAAAGATTTTCACAACTTAGCTATGTAAATTTTTATGCAAATTATTGCTTATTGGAAGATCAAAGTGTCCTGTATTTTCACTGATTACAAGACTAATGCTTAATCACTAGGGAGATTACACTAAAACCTTGCCTTGTAGAACACTGATCCAAGGTCTAATTCTTTATATGAATTTTGATGTACTTTGTCTTTTCTAGGTAGCATAGCAGTTATTTCTGAGTCATCAGAACATTTAAAATTAAATGTTAAAAGTATCATCCATAACTGCTGGAAAATGCTGCCAAGGAAATTTGCCCTGCAAATCAAAAAGCTTCCTTCTAACTGTGAGGAAATAAATCACATTAGTTGAGGACAAACTTTTTGACTTATAGCAGTAGGAGAGATCTACCTCCCAAATGGCAATGAAACAGGTTAAAATCTCTGCTGTCAGTCATTTATGTAAAGGCTTTTGTGTTTTCCTGACTCTAAGTTCTTACTGGGGAGCTGTTCATGGACAAAAGTTGCTTAGCTATAGATTTTTTTTTTTTACTGAAGTATTCAAAATACTTTGTTATGCTAGGGAAAGTTTTAGGAAACATTGAAAAATAGATATCTACTACAGTGATTTTTAAGGGTCAACCACTAATATTTTCATTCAATACTGATTATTTAAAAAGTTGCTGTTCCTTCTTTTGTAAAAATGCTTAACTCAGGAAATTCTGTTTGAAATGTTTGGGAAAGATTGATATGAAAAAACAAAGAACAATGATGGATGATGGAGAATAAGTTATTGAATATTAATGTTGATAATCTGGTCTTTGCTTAACTCTAATGTAGAATAGATACATAGAATGAGAATTTCATTATGGAATTGATGCAAGATTTTAAAGTCTTAGAAACATTACACTTTAATATTTTTATCATATAACTGAAAGCTTTAATTTAGCTGTTCAAAGATCAAGCTTGAAAAGAATGATGGGAATAATGACTTTCATGACATTTATTTAAAATTATGGAATTTCCATTATGCAATTTAAATGGTATTAGAAAATGTTTTGAACTTACATGTATATTAAAAAATAAGTAACTTCTCCCTAAATACAAAAATATATGACTCGTATATAGTTAATATATATTTACTGGATCTTTTTACATTCCAGAAAGGAGATCATCCACTCCAATTTCTTTAATTTGTGGAATATGAAACTGATTGTCAGAGATTAATTGCTTGAAAGAACCAGTAATCAATTGTTAAACTAAATTAGATTCTAATTATCTTATTTTTTCCAACTTCATGATCACACTACCACATTGCCTTTGATTACTTCTACTTACTATGAGACTTTTCCCTTCTCCATGTTTAGTTTTATATTATTGTAAACTGCTTGTTTTCCTTGCTAATATGATTAAAATCTAAATATTATTACAAAATTTTATTTGGACATATTAATTTTATGTAGAATATGTACAATGTATTTAAGTATTATTTTATTATTATGCCTGTCAGTTTCTCAGAATTGAGTTAGAAGTATTTTACATATTACCTTGGGGAAAAATGAAAGAAGGACCCATATTTATGTCTCAATACTTAGATAAGTAAATACTTGGATAAATATTTAATACATGGTAATATGTCGATTACCATGAGCCTGTATAAAATTGTATTCTGAGGATTTTGCTTCTTTTATAGCATTCCTTTGCCAAATTTTCAACCCTGATATCCTTAAAATTATCACTGAAGATGTTATATATGTCATGGCCCATATTCCTTGGTTACTGTGCCATAATCAATGGGATGACAGCAGGTTATGTGAACTAAGCTATGGCAAAGAGGTTGTTTTTTGGGTCTTGAAATGAGGACTAGAGAATATTAATACTGATTGTTAACAGTTAGTGAATCCACAGGATTTAGAATTTGGCAATCCAGCAACTATGTGTTTTAAAAAGTGGAGATAGTCAGTCTGCACTGTGAGAACGAAGTGCAAATTCGAGGCAGGGGGAGAGAGATGGTGAGAGTTCTAATATAGGTAATATTACCTAGTTCTAGGCATTCCTAGTGCCAGTTGCATCCTGTCCTTCATAGGGCTTCATTATTTAAACTACTTGGTGTCTCATAAATCAAAATATGTTCTTTTTCCTTGAGTTTAGTCTATGTCACTTGCATTTGAGAGAAACTACTGTAATGCAGGAAGCAGTGAGTACCCCATTAGCTGGGCTGAAACATTAGCAGTTCTTACTGTAAAGGAGAAAAGTACTTAGTTAAATTGGATGTTGGGCACATGATTTGACTCCAAGAAATACCTAGCTTTAGGAGACTGAATGACAAAATACTAACACATGGGAGTATTGTAGCCACCAGCAAAAGTTTATGATTGAAACAACTTACAACACTACTGAAAAGTCATACAGAACACCAGCTCAAGTGCACAGATTTTTCTCTCATATAAACTTTATTGAGGTAAAATTTGCACCTTATAAATCTTCCCATTTTAAATGTGCATTTCAATGAATCTGGACCAATATATACATCAATACTCCAATCAAAAGAATAAAATATTTCCACTATCTCTAAAAGTTCTCTACTAACTTTTATAGTTAAATTCTCCCACCTGTAGCCCCTAGTAAAAATAAAATAAAATAAATAAAATAAAATATAAAATAAAACCACTGATCTGCTTTATGTCATTACAAATCAGTTTTTGCCTGTTCTAAAATTTTCAAAAATTTTAGAATCATGTGGTATACGTTTTGAGTCCAGCTTCTTTTGTACAACCGCTTGTTTTTGAGAGTCATCCATGTTGTTGCTTCCAGCATTAGTCTGTGCTTTTGGAAAAATGTCACAAATTGTTTATCCATTCACGTATTAATGGACTCATGTCATTTTTATTTGGTGCTGTTAGAATAGAGTTGCTATAAATATTCTTTTACAAGTATTGTTAGAAAACAGAAGTCTGTGAATACAATTTTTCCAATGCTCACTTATGGAAATTTTCAAACACACAGAAAAGTTGAAAACATTTTATATTGAATTCCCTTGCGACCATTAAGTAGATGCTGCTGTTAATATTTTACTGTAATGGATTTGTCATTTATTTGTCTATTATCTTTTTATTCATTTATCAATCTATTTTATAGTGTTTATGAATTTCAGAATAAGTGCAAATATCAGTAAATATCACCATAAATATTTTACATCAAGTCGATATTTATATCAAGTTGAGTTCAACATTTAGAGTTTTCCTTTTTATTTTGAGGTAAAATTTATATAAAGTGAAACACACAAATAGTATGTGTAGTATTAAATGACATTTATCAAATTCATGTGGTAGCCCAAACTGCTATCAAGATCTAGAATATCACCATCACCCAGAAAGTTCTTTCATGTCCCTTTCCAGTCAATCTCTGTCCCTACCACCAAGAGTCAAGTACTTTTCTCTTTTTCCCCCATCATGGATTCATTCCACTAGTTTAAGCAATTTAAATGAGAGAAATCACATATCGTTGATGTGTAAGGCTTATTTGCTCAGCATGATGTTTTGACAGTAGTGTGTGTATCAGCAGGTCATTCCTTTCCATTACTGAATGTAGTAGTGCATTGTATGTATATACCAAAGCCATTCTTCTGGTAATGGCACATGGTCTGTTTCCAGTTTTGGACTGTTATAAAAAATTGATTGTATATATCCTTTTGTGGACATATTTTTCAATTCTCTTGGACAATTATCTAAAATTGAAATTTCTGATCCACCAGGTAGGTGCATCCATAGCTTTATGACACTGCCAGACCTTCTTCCCAGTGGTCATATCTTTTGTCTGGCAACAATGTTGAGTCTTCTTACATCTGTTACTTCCTTAACCAACATTGGGTGGTGCTCACCCTTTACTTTTTTGCCATGAGGTTTTTTTGGTCATTTGAGTATTTCAAATTTGTTCTTCATCAAGATTTTTGTCTATTTTAAGCTCTTTACATTTCTATGTTACTCTTAGAATTAGCTTTGCATTATTATATCTATAAAATATATTTTTTCTTGTGATTTCTTTAATGCATGGATATTACTTTGCAAATATTTAGATATTTTTGACACTCTGATTTCATTCATTTTAAATTTCATTGATACTTGATTTATGTCTCAGCTTATTTCTTAATAAGTGTTCCAAGTGTTCTTGAAAATCATATATATTCTATCATTGGTTGATCAAGTTTGTTGATAGTGCTGCTCAAGTGTTCTATATCCTTTCTGATTTTCTTTCATTTTACACATTACTGAGAAGACTGTTAAATATTCCAAGTAAAACTACAATTGTGTATATTTATATTTACCTATATATGACAAGTTTTAATCAGAAAAGCAGAATAGGATGAATATATATGCAATCATATGCAATCACAAATAACCATATCTTGCTTTTGTATACGATGTTAGAGTCTGAAGTCCTCAGGACAAGCAGTCTAGAGAAGAAGATGGGTATAAAGTTGGGGAGATCAGGGATAGGCTGAAACACAAAAGCATGAGATGGAACCCACTAGAACCAACTGAAACCGGAGTCAGTTCTCTTTCTCTCTGAACTTGATGGTAGTTCTTAATGTCTGTTTTGGCGTGTTCAATATGTCAGTAATGATAAATTTATAACTTACTCCATATGTTGCTTGATCATTAAAAAACTATATTCAAATGGGAACTCTTTTTAATGCCAGTACAATTTTACTATGAACTCAAAACTGTTCTAAAACATAAAGTAGTCTTTTAAAAGCCACACCGAGTGACTGAGAGGAATGAATTAACAACCAGAGGTACTGAATCTGGAAGGGGATGTAGATGTGAGTCATGGCTTTGAGTTGGTTTCTCTTATAGTAAGTGTAAAAGTATTCAAAATTTAATGCTATAGATCCAAAATAGCATAACTCAAAGATATTTTCTGCGTGGGGGTAGTTTTTAAATTTTATGTTTAAAAAGAAGGATGTAATAAAAAGCTGAAGAGGTAGTTATAGGATTTATGGTATTACCTACCTAACAGGACAGACAATTCTCCTGGACACTACCCCTCTGCAATGCATCATCAGAGAGCTGCCATGTTCTTCTAAAACAACACGTCTTGAGCCAACGATCCAAGTAAGACAAAAGCACTGCCATCTCTTATTGGAATTGGGAGCCAACGAGAGTTAGCAGATATTGGTGCCTATTCAAACATATTCTACCTCATTACTCACTAGAAGAAACTGCTTCCAATTATGGAGGACTTGGAATAACAAAAACTTAACTTTCTCATTTTTGTAGGTAGGATATGAAAATGCAATTGAATTTTGTCCAAAAATAAACTTGAAGTGGAACTCTCTAGAAGTTTCTGGAATTAACTTTCCCCTGATTAAAAGAGATGCATGATTTTTTTAAAAAAAGGTCTTTCTGTTAGATATTATTGACTGAGAAAGGATAACTGGGATTGTGTCAGACATCTTCCATTAAGAGCCCAGGTCAAACTGTGTGGCAAGGCAACAGAATAGAAGTAGAAAAACAAAGAGGAAAACAACTTAGCTCTTTAAATTTGGGCATAAAATTGACTAATTCTGGAAATCCTTACTTATAATAACTACTTCCGAAGTGAAGAAACTGAGAGAAGCATTTCTCTGTAGGAATTATCTTATGGGCAAACAAATTTGTCTCAATTTTTTATGATAGGTGAAGGCCTAACATTAAAAAGTTGGAATTATTGGCAGACCTGTTGCTATTAGGTGAGTAAAGACTCTTTGCATTTAGAGAGTGCAAAGCTTAGCAAACAATGCATACAGAGAAGGAAAAAAGATATTCAAGGAGAATTTACATATCTTGTCTTAGTTTTTCTCAGCTTTAGTTATTGCTACCTGACCATTTTTTAAACTGGATGAGTTATGCAATTCCTCCTCTTTTGTGACTTACATTTTTCTTCTTGAATTTCTGTTATTAGCTACCAGAATCCTAATGAGTATGCCAGTACACTTTAGGAAATATAAGCATCTTTAGAAATCTGTCACTGAGCCCTGGCTGGGTTGTTCAGCTGGTTGGAGCTGTCATCCCGTACACAGAGAGCCTGCAGGTTCGATATTGGTTGGGGAGCACCCAGAAGGGAACCAATCAATATTTTTCTCCCACATTTATGTTTTTCTCTCACTTGTTCTCTCTCCTTCCCTCTCTTTTTAAAAATCAGTAAACACATCCTCAAGTAAAAATTAAAAAAAAGAAATCTATCATCGATAATACATATGAAGCAATTTTGACTCGTATGCAAAAGTGAAGCTTGGTGAAGTAAAAACACAGCTGAAAGATGAAGTGTTGGAAATACATATTCAAATATTCCAAGATATGCAGTATGGCATTTTGTGAATACTAAGCGCTAAGTAAGTGTTTTTTTTTTTAAATGCTATTATGGTTATCCCCGCTTTTGCTCCCTTTGCCCACTTCCAACTAGCCCCTGAGTATATGTCTTTTAAATACATGGGGAAAAGTATTGGGGAAAAATATATGTATTCCTTATGGGAAAGGAACATATTAGTTCTAGCTAATTTTCTCAAGTCATTTAAAATTAATATGACATATGTGAAAATTTTCCTTTATTTTTAGATTTTTATTTTCATTTATCTATACTGAACAATATTTTACCCTGCACACTGCTGTAGTAATTTTGGAATTAATTACATATAAGTTAAATCAGTGCATTTTATGATAGTGAACCTCATTTCATATGATGCCTAGAATACATAAAATAGTATAGAAAAACATGGTGGTTAATAACCCTGCTTTTCTATTTGATAGCTTCCCTAAAAATATTAAGCACTGGAATGAGGAGACCTTTTGATGGGCTGCTTTGAAATTCACATTAAATCAGCAGTCTTATAGCAGTTCCATTACTCTGGAATCATGTCTGAGTTGTGATTTTGTAACATTTAGTGACTATATTCAGAATAACAGAGATTACTTTGTTGCATTTAAACTGCTTTATGTAAAACTCTAATTAACCTAGTCAGCTCACTTGGATCAATCAAAATTTCATTTTAATTCAGAGAGAAAACAGATATAGATTTTCAGTGTTTGTGATCAGAGTTTGTAATCAAAGTTATGTTTACTAAATATGCTCAGGAATTTTAGTTTGTGTGTGTGTGACAGAGTAAAGAGAAATGAATACTCTGCAGAATTATCTTTCTAGACTCATCATCAGTGCCTGGCATCATTTGTAAATTTATTTTTAATAAATTTGTACTAGTTGTAATTTTAAGATGTTTAATTATGCTTAAAATAAATTGACACATGCAGGTAATTTTTTAAAATTCAGTATGGAGGTATGCAATATTACACCTACTTCTTCACCCAACCCCTACTTCTCAGCTTCCTTTATCTTTTCTATAATAACACCCCGAAGGCTCATAATCAGCAGAAATCAGAACAAGGCATGTTGTGAAGCTTAAACTTCACAGAAAAACTCCTTGGACCTACAAATCTGTACACCTTACTTGCTAAATACGTGATTTTGTATAAAAAATGCCAAAATTATTGGGAGAAGCCACAGACATAGAAATAGATCTTTATCATTTCTCTTTTCTTTCAATTCATTTGAAACTTTAGTGGAGACATTGCTTGTATGATAAATTCATGCTGTTATTCCAAAGTTATATTATCAGTCGCACATTCCATTTCAGCATTTACCCTTAAAATAAGTAATGCCCTTTAATATTATGATGCACAATTATGCTATACTGACAGTGATGATAAAACCCAGCAACTGGCAAGAAATATGAAGAAAAGCTTAAAAGCTAATTGTTATTAAAATACCTAAAAGCACTAAACAACTGTTCCACTCACTTTCCACGAATAAATATCTTCTAGGAAATAGGAAATACCTGAGAAGGAAAGTAAAGGGACACGAAGTAGAATTGCAAAATGTAAAAACACATCACATGTAAATATATTTGTACTGTAGTTTGAAAAATTGAAGGTAACTTTCTAAAGTAGTGTATTTTTCTAGCTATAAAATAGTTTTAAAAGATAATGTAAAATTCAAGCTGTATTACTGTAGAGTAGTAAACATTTAAAAGCATAGATGTAAGAGGACAAAGTAGCATATCCTAAATTCTCTGGCATCTAGAATTACTTTCAAAAGTAAAAGGGAATTGTATATAGAAAACAGATAAGACAATAGCAGAAGAGTTGTCTGTATTGTGGTTAGATTTTGTGTTTTGGTTGTTACATAAATCTGATATGAACACTCATGCTTGGCTCTTTGTAAGGGAAACATATACTTTTATTTTTCTCAGGTGAGTACCTAAGTATAGGATGGTGAGATTATGAAACAGGTCGGGGAGAGGACTGAATGTGGGAGGTAGGGGTGGGTATGGCAGGGGAAAGTAATAGGGGAAAATGGGCACAACTGCAAGTGAACAAAAATAAAAAAATTAAAAACAAACATTTTAAGAAACTGGATTCCAACCCTGTTATAGTATTTTACATTCCAACAAGAATATATGAAGAGTTCATATATTCACCCACCTTCATAGTTCATAGTTCACCCACCTTCTCGCCAAAGCCTGGTGTGGTCTGCTATGTGAATGTCAGCCACTCTGATAAGTCTGTCACAGTTCTCCAAGTTGTTTTAATTTTTAGTTTTCTAATGACTAATGATGTTGGGCATCTATCTTTTCATGTGTTTACTTGCTGTTTATATATCTTGGGTGAAGTATCTGTTCAAATATTTTGGCCATTTTTAAAATTATGATGGTTTTTTAATTGAGTGGAAGAAATCCTTTAGATTCTAGACACAGGTCCTTTATCAAATATGTGATTTTAAGACATTCTTTTCCAATCTGTGGTTTTTAATTTTTTCCCTTATTGGTACATTTTGATGATGTGAAATTTTTAATTCTGATAAGTCAAGTTTATTCATTTGTTCTTTGTGGATTATGTTTTTGGTATAATAGCCGAGGAATCTTTACCTAATTGAACTTCCAGATTTTTCTCCCATGTTTTCCTCTAGAAGATCGCTGGTTTTATCAGTTTTATAGTAGGTTTATGATCCAATTTGAGTTAAGTATGTAGTGATTTATTTATTCATTTTAAAGTATGGATATCCAATTATCTCAGCAAATTTTTTTGAAAATGCAATTCTTTTCCACCAAATTACCTTTGAATTTTGTCAAAAATCAGTTGTCCATAAATAAGTGAGTCTTTTGTCAGACTACTTTTTATATTCCATTCCTTTATTGTCAGTCCATATGACAATACAGCACTGTCTTTCTTGATAACTGTTATCCCTCTGATTTTGGTGTTCCTTATCAGAGTTGTTTTTGCCTAATCTAGGTCCTTTGTAAATACATGTAGACTTTGGAATCAGTTTGTCAAATTCTATCAGTAAGTATACTGGTATTGTGTTTGGGAATGTATTGAATCAACAGATCAGTTTGGGGAGAAATGACATCTTAACAATACTGAGTCTTCATATCCATAACAAAAGTATATCTCTTTATTTACATAAGTCATCTTTAATTTTTTCAGCAATATTTTACCGTTTCATTATACAGGCTTTCCAGAATAATCTTTGTTGTTTGTTTTGTAAAAAATGTTAATTTAACAAATGTGATTTAATTTATAGGCATAGTTTTACTTATCATCTATCTACTGTCTGTAGACTCTGTAGTAAGAGTGCCTCTTCTGTTCTTGGAATTATAATTTGTATTTTTCCTTTTCTGTCCTGTATGATAGGACGTTTATCAATTTTATTGGTCTTTATTAAGGACCTGATTTTGGTAGGGTCATTTTATATTTGTATGAAAATAACTTATATATATATTTTCCCTTGGATAGTAGGTAAATAATTGAGAATAAGGAAAGTGTGAATGCTTTCTTCTGAGAAACAAATATTTCAGCAACCATTCATATTTATAATGTTTCCCTATTTTTGAGTGTTTATTTTGACATAGATTCTATTCTAACTTGTAGACTCCTAGAAAACACATCTACAATAATTAAGAACTTACAACAAAATCTATAAAATGTTTCACTTTAAAATGTTGTATTTGTCTTTTTAATTAAAATATATAGTAAATTGTGTTACAACCTCTCTAGATTGGTAAAAATTGTATCTCGTTTATATACTTTAGCAGAAAAATTGTGCAAGACATAATATTGCATTAATTTATTGTAATGGTTAAATGAAAATTCATGCAAATATTTTGTGGGAATCATTATTAGACAGTGTTGTATAAGCCTGTTTTTTTTTAGGGGACAGTGCAAACACAGTTCCCCACTACTGCAAATTATGCAGCCGAGTTTCCCACATTTGGGGAGATTGCAGGGGTCAGCACATGGATATCTACTGCACCAGAGTGCAATGGCTGAGTCTCACCCTGGGAAAACCACCTTTGTGATCATGATATCTCCCCTGCCAGGTAAGTATAAAGCCTGTGTTTATTCCTTGATAAAAACCATATGATCTCACCTATAAGTGGAACCCAATCAACAAAACAAATAAGCAAACAAAATATAACCAGAGACATTAAAATAAAGAACAAACTGACAGTAACCAGAGGGGAAGGGGAAGGGGGATAACAGGGTAAAGAAAGGGAAAGGTTGTCAAGGAACATGTATAAAGGACACATCGACAAAGCCAAGGGTGGGTAGGATTAAGGGTGGGAGGTGGGTGGGGGTGGGACAAGGGAAAGTGGTGGTGGGAAAATGAAGACAACTGTATTTGAACAGCCATAAAAAAAAGGAGAGAAAAAATGTTAAGAACTTTTAAAGCTGGCTGCCTTTGTTTGCTTTCTTTTAGTTTAGCAAATTAAAACAGAGGCTTTTGGGGGAATTAAATAAATTGATTTTAGTTTTACCTTAAAGTAGTCCATTAGATAGCTCTCCTGAATACCAGTGTGTCTGTCGAATTCTGAGTTTGGATTTTCATTTGACCTCATACAATAACTGTAATTGTGGCTTATACAGCTTAGATATGAGAATGAGGAGGTCGAGGATGATGACATTGAGTTGCATCATCTAATTAGTTTGATATTTCCATGCAGTATCTTTTTGAAAATACAAATGAGAAGATAGAAATGTTTGTTTTCAGAGAAAGAGGGTAGTTATGGCTACAGGAAGAAATATCCAAAATGCATTTACTCATTGGTTTGTTAAATTAATATATATTTATTGCTTAATATGTGCCAAGAACTTCTACATATGCTTTAATTATAAAGGTTAAAACATTAAACTAAATAAGTATAAAAAATTTGGAGTCAGTCAAGGAATGCACAAATGGGTGGAACAACAAGTTGATGTTTTTGTCTCTCCCTTCCTTTCTCTAAAGTCAATAAAAACAAAAATTAAAATTTTTTTCAGAGAAATTGCAATGTTGAGTGAGAACATGAACCAAAGACTAATCCCTACAAAATAACTACTGTAGATTAAAGAGCTGAATCAAGGAAAAAAGGCCATTGATGGGAACATGGCCGTTCCAGAGAGACAGAGGGAGAACAGGAACAAATTACAAAGACTTCTACCATGGAGACCTTAGGCTGTGATTTTTCCATAGCACAAATGCCTTAGATTCTTAATAGTGACCAGAAATTTGGGGTTCTAAGAAAAGCCTAATACATTTACCAATCAGTAGTAGTTAACTAATAACTTGTACAAGCCTAGTAGATTGTTGGAGCTGGGCCTTTTAACTAGATCTATTTCAATAAATGAATGAATATATATGTAGACTATTGTTTTTCTGACTAGAAATATGAATATATTTAACTATTTGTTTTATTTTTTATATAATAGAATCAGATTATTAACAACAGTTTTAAGGAAATTAATTAATTTATTGTTACTCATAGTTATATACAGCTCTCACCCGTAGGTATGACCAAAGAACTATCTATCTCAATTGTTGTGTTACTAAAATATGCTATGTCACATATGCTTGATGCTGTATAAATATTTGGTGGATGAATGAATTAAATACTGTAATATTGATAATGAAGTTTCTTTTGTCCTTGAATATGTTATGTGTTGTCCCATTGTGTTGGCATCAATTCAACTGTCTCTTGGCTTAAAATTCTATTTTTATTTCTTCATCAAAAAAAATATATGTCTGCTATAGACTTTCTAAAAATTTCTTACATTCTCCTACTAAAACAATTGATATTTTGTTTTAAATTTTTAACTACTTTTGATAATACATTATGAAGATTTTCTAATAACTCATCAAGAAGCAAATATCTACACTGTCTTAACAAATAGCTTTGAGTTAGGATAAAACTTTTACTGAGGTAAGATCGGTATATAACATTATATTAGCTTCATGTGTACAACATAATGATTCAATATTTGTATGTGTTGCAAAATTATTACCATAGTAAGTGTAGTTAATATTCATCAGTGGATTTTATTTATTTGTTTTAGACAGAGTGGAAGGCATGGAGAAAGAGAAGGAAAAAACATCAATGTGTGGTTGCCTCTTGTGTGCCCCCCACTGGGGACCTGGCTTACAACCCAGGCATGTGCCCTGACTGGGAATTGGACCAATGACCCTTTGGTTTGTAGGCTGGTGCTCAATCCACTGAGCCACACCAGCCAGCGCTCCTTTCCTTTTGATAAATGCATATAAGTGAAATTGCTGGATAATATGGTAGTTATATTTTTTATGTTTTTGAGGAACCTCCTTACTGTTTTCCAGGCAGCCACATATGGTGAAATATTTAGAGGTAATACTGTTTGTGCCCTCTTGAAATAAGAACAGCAAACAGGTAAAGCAGCAGAAAGACACAAAATCCTGTTAAGGAGAAATAGAGGAGAAAGTCTCTTGAGGGGAAAAAAACAAAGAAAAAACAAAAAAACAAAAACAAAAACAAAAAAAAACAAGAGCTCAAAGACCTTCGTGTATATTGGGGGCAAGAGAGAGTGAAATTCACATGCCTGTGTCCAGAAAAATACTCAGAAAAATAGTTGAGAAAACCCTAAGCTCTCACCTTTGGTGAATCTGTGGGCTTTGTACAAAGAAGGGGCAAAGACAAAACGGCAAAGTCTTCAAACGAGATAATGACAGAGCTGTAGGTAGCCTGACTTAGCTAGCATTGAAAGAGTAACCAGCTCACAGCCAGGCTAAAAAGACCTGGCTGACTTTTTATGCTCAAAACTTTTAAGGAAGTCCCTATCAAGTTACTGGCTGACCCCTGAGATAATGAAAAAACTTCAGTGACCACATGCCAAGGAGTACAAACTGCAAAAACCCAAAACAAACGATAAAACTCTAAACATAGCAAAATGCACAACCATGGTGTTTTAACAACAAGGTCCATATTAGCCCTCTGGAACCAGCAATCTGCTTGAAGAACACAGTTCCCATCCCATGTTCACCATCAGATGTTGGTGAATGGGAGATGGTAGGCATGCAAGTAAAAATTCCATGATAATCTCTTACTAAAAATCAGCAGCCCTTTTCCTCTTCAGCAGTCTTCAGGCTGATGAAAGTTTTATGTTAAAACCTGGGTTGATTCTGTAAGCCTTTGCCAGATTTTAATGGTTTTGAAGGAAGGACTAGTTTTTTGAGTGCCCTTTTTTCTGCCATTTTTCACAACGTCACTCCTGTAGAAAATATTCTTATCTTATCTGTATCCTTATTGTCTATGTTTAACATTTATCAATATACATTACACTCTAGATCTTAAATGAAATTTAATTCTGATTCTATTTCTTTGGAAAAATGTTTGTTTTTCATTTATGAAATATCATTTGCTTTTTTGACACCAAATTCTTTTTTTAAGATTTTATTTATTTATTTCTAGAGAGGGGAAGGGTGGGAGAAAGAGAGGGAGAGAAACATCACTGTGTGGCTGCCTCTTGCATGCCCCCATTGGGGACCTGGCCCACAACCCAGGCATGTGCCCTGACTGGGAATCAAACCAGTGACCCTTTGGTTTGCAGGCCAGTGCTCAATCCACTGAGCCACACCAGCCAGGGAAAATTCTTTTATATATTTTATGCTTTTCATAATCTATTATTTATTTTTTATTGCTATTTAGGTTTAATATTTTGATATAGGGTCCCTAGGTGTGATTGATTTTCCCAATGCTGTATACTGCTGGAAATGGGTAAGTACCAATTGTAGTCACCTACAGCTTGTCAAGCACAGTGGAGAGTGGCACTGATACAATCTTATGACCATTGACGTGACTCCAAGAAAATTATCTTATAACATTTACATTTAAAATTTTAACAGAAGTCTGCTTTGGATGATATGTTTGGACAATGTATTTATGCATAAGTGATTATAGGAATAGAATGAATAATCAGCCCCTAAGGTAAAACACATATTTGGAGTTTTCTGATTAGCATTTATTTTCTATGTTAACAAAGTTGATATTTTATCTGTATTTTCCTGATATACAGATGAATATAGTAAAATGGTTTTTAAACTTTAATTCTGAACGAAATTGTTCAAATTTGAAAAAAATTGTATTTAGTTAATTTAATTGACCACAACCAATCATAAACATTGCCTCAGCCGTGTAGTAATGAATAAAATACACTGGAGAAATTAATTCAAGTAATACTTACTATTTTCTACATGCTATCACTTACTTCAACATACACCTGGCTTGAGTAACCATGTAATATAAGTTTTCAATTTAGAGACTTAAATTCTAAATTATGTGTTGAGATAATTAGATCAGACTCGTCTCTCAATAGAAATAATAAATGATGAAAGTTTCAATTTTATTACAGGACATTTTAAAATTAATTGGATTGAGATGAGTTTTCACTAAATTCTTAAATTGCATTTTTTTTTCATTTTTACATTACTTATACTTTGTAACTCTGTGGTTTTCTTGAAGTCATCTGAAAAATATGACTTAAGTCTGCAAGTGTTACCATGCTTTAAAATCCTGTTCTCAGCTGTTTCTTCGTGACAGCTGCCAGACAACAGAGAGCTGGCCTGTTTGGCTTACACGCCAAGACTTGCTCCTCCCGTCCTTTGCTACGCTGCACGAAGATCTTTTGTTGACATCTAACTGTAGCAGCCTTATGTCTCTGGACTACAAATAAGGAGTACTCTGGGAGAGGCCTGGAATTTGTTCCATTATATACTGGAATGGGTCCAGAGGCTGACTACATGATTTTTGAGACTAGTGACAGATTTAATATCTCTTTTCTCCATAAGTTAAGCGATTTGAATCACTGTTGAAGGTGTTTCTGGATAACATTGACCTTACATTGGTAGACTGGGTAAAGAAGATTGCTCTCCTCGTATTTGTGTGCCTCAGTCAATCAGCTGAAAACTTGAATAGAAAAAGTCTGATGTCCCACATTTAAGAGAGTGTTCCTTGTACTTGTTTTCCATCTGAGGCATTGGCTTTTGCCTGCATTAAACCCAAGCATCAGCTCTTCCTGGCTCTCCAGCCTGCCTGTCTTTGGACTGGAATTTAAATCATTGGCTCTCCTGGATCATAAGCCTCAGACTCAGACTGGAACTAACCCATCAGCTCTTCTGTGTTTCCAGCCTGCCACCTTAACCTGGAGATCTTGGGACTTGTTTATGTGTGTGTATGAGTGTGCATATATCTGTATTTGTATCTGTATCTGTATCTATATCTATATCATCTATCTATATCTATATCATCTATCTATATATATATATATCTGTATATATTCTTTTGGCCCTATTTCTCTGAAGAAACCTAATACACATGTGATTTTTAATTTAATTTTCTATTTTTAGTATGCAGAGTTTTATTTTCATTATTACTCTGATTTGGGGGAATAATTTATATTTTAAATTGATTTCAGTAAGGTATTATGAAAATGGTAAAATACATAAAACATGTAATTTTTTTGTTAGGCTGTATTATGAAGTAGAAAGTCAAATGTGATATGTTTTGATTTATTTTGTCTTTGTGACCTATATTAACACTATCTTCTGAACTACCTGATATGATCATTAACTATTGTGAGTTAGATAATAAACTATTTGTTTATGCAAGTTTTAAAAAAAGTAGAAAAGACAGCAAAGATGCTTCCTGTACCAAAGAACTGCCTATTCCAAAAACATATATACTTATATGAAAAAACTTTATAATTTTTTTCCTTATCTAACCTTTAGCCCTACATGATTTTAACTTTAATAAGTACTTAGTGACATGACTTTAATGTGTTACTGATATATTAATACATGAGGCTATTTAATCATTTCAAATCAATCATGATATAAACAAGCAAGCAAATTATGTATAAAAACAGGACATCTTACAATGAGCAGAGAGCACTGATGGAACTTGCTTCCATAAATTTCCCTCTGACTTAGTTGGCAAATGTAACATAAAGGGGTTATAAATGCTCTACATAGTCATCATTATTTAATAACAGAAAGTATACCAATTTGAGAGAAATTTTCCGTGAAACTGCTAATAACTACTGGCATTTACTGCAGGCATATGATGTGCCAAGCACTATACTAAGAACTTCATTACAGGAAATTAGAGGTGGCTCCTCTAGATGGACCAGCTGGCTCTTTGATCCTCTTTAATGACTACAGACTGGAACTTTAGAACACCGGGGGAGACTGGTCAAAGGGTTTCAGCAAATATGTTACTCCCTAATAAGCAATCCCCAGTGAATAGGTTGATACTCCCTGGACTTATGGTCCTGTGACTGAAGGTGAGAGGCTTCACTTAACAAGGGCCCCAGTCTAGGATTGTTGACAAGGTTTCCAGCTTTTTCATGCTCAATCAGTGATTCTGAGCTCTGATAGAACTAAAGAATCTCCTGGGCCACTTTTTTTTAACTAAATTTTTTTATCCTCACCCGAGGACATTTTTTCATTGCTTTTATTTTTATTATTTTTTATTCTTGTTTATTCTATTATAGTTGTCCCAATTTGCCCCCTTGTCCCTCCTCTGCCCAGCCCACTCCCTGCTCCCACTGTCAATCCCCACACTGTTGTCCATGTCCATGGGTCATTCATACATGTGCTTTGAGTAGTCCCTTCCCCTTCCTTCCACAATTCCTCCCTTTTCCCCTCCCCTTTGGCAGTTGTCAGTCTGTTCCATGTTTCCATGTCTGTAGTTCTGGTTTGCTTTTTCGTTTATTTTGTTCATTACATTCCTTTTATAAGTGAGATCATATGGTGTTTGTCTTTCACCTCCTGGCTTATTTCACTTAGCATAATGCTCTCTAGTTCCATCCATGCTATTGCAAAAGTGTAGGAGCTCCTTCTTTCTTTCTGCTTCACAGTATTCCATTGTGTAAATGTACCACAGTTTTTTAATCTACTTATTTACTGATGGGCACTTAGGCTGTTTTCAGCACTTGGCTATTTCAATAGAGCTGCTGTGAACATAGGAGTGCCTAAGAATCTCCCGAGCAACTTTTTAAAGACACTCATGTTCAGGCCCCATCCCCGTAATGTCTATTTAAACTGTGTGGTGTTTTCCATGGCACACACAAAAGTATCTCATAATATTGTAGTATGCAGATGGAGTTCAGAGCTACTGGACTATGAGGGGCAGTGAGGCCTTTTTTAAAAAAACTTTCTCCTTGACAGAAAAGGCAGAGATGATAGTTGGTGTTCAACTCTTTCCTCTACTCCCCAGGGCGTATCCCTAATAGGCATTGTTTAAGGGAAGACATGCTGTATTATTTCGTATCCCGTTGATATTATTTGACCTTAAATGCAAAAACAAGCCTCTCCCTAAATAGGGAGATATAGATTCAAAAAGGTAAACCAGCAAAATGTTTAAACATAAGGCACTTTAAGCACAGAATTTGCATTTGTTATTCATTCTCCCTCAAGTGCATATATAGCTCTTGTTCCAAATAAAGAATGACAAAAATCACAGTATGAATTGACATTTGGCATACTTTGTTTAGGATCAAGTGTGTTACTGTTTATGTCTATAGCAAGAAAAAAATTCACTATGTGGCAGTTGACGGGGGAGGGTCACTTGGGACCATGTAAAATTTTCCTTAGGAACTGTGAACAAAAAGGGGCTATGCAATAAACCTGACAAGTCCGGGTGGGCCACAGGGCAGTCTGGACAAGCTCAGTGAACAAACAAACAATGCTGGATGGTCTGATCACAAGTTCCTAACTGGGTGGAGCATGATGGGTAGCCACGTCCCAGGCATATAGCTTCCTTAGCAAAGATCAATATTTATCTTTAGTGAGCTCCTTCCTTTATTCTTGTGCATCTAGGAGAACACACCTTTAAAGCATCAGAGCAATTTTCTTTTTCAGACCCCTCAATGGCATGATCACATGCACAGAGTACAAGCCCGCCAGAGCCAGAGACCACAGAACCCCTTATTGTGATCTTGTTCTATACCATCACTATATACTGTAAAGGTTAGGTAGGTTAGTTATTAACTATTCTGTATTCACCAGTATAAAAAAAGTATGTTTCTCCATTTTGCTTTTTATTCAGTTCTATAAATTTGCCCACTTTGCTTTCTTACACGTTCTTAATCTATAATACCACCACTATATCTCATGTAAATTCTTTACATCTTCTTTGATTCTAATGTATAAAATAAGCTTCAAAAACTGGCATTCTCTGGAGCATATGAGATCTTGCTCCATGGTATATGAGGTCTGTACAGAAAGTACCCATACATACACTATGAAAAATAGAGACATAGAAGAAGATACAAGATACAAGAAACACTGTACATATGAAAGTGATGCCTCAGTCTCCTTCAAAATAGGCACCTTGGGACCTCACACAGTTCTCCCAAGCACCATCAGTTACCCCATGGTATTTTCATTAATTTCATCAACAATCTGAAATCTTTTCCCTTTCAAGGGTGACTTTAGTTTTGGGAAAAGCCAGAAGTCATAGGGTGTCAAATCTGGGCTAGAGGGTTGCTGAGTCACCTGGGTGACTTGATGATTGACCAAAACACTCTACCAGATGTGATGCATGAGTGGGTGCATTGTTGTGATGAAGCTGCCAATCACCAGTTGCCCATATTGCAGCCTCCTGAATCATCCAAATAGTTCCCACAGAGGAATGTTCAACTTAGCCCAAAATTTGATGCAGATTTGTTGCTCTACTCGCTCAGTCATTTTGAACCTGACTGTCACACAGTACACATGCTCACTCAGTGGTGTCTACAGCCCCCTCTGACTAGTACAGTGAAGTTGTGATTGCTCATGCATGTGCATTCCAGTCCACTATTCTTGGCTTCCAGGTTACATTGATGTTGCACAGACTGTTCTCATTATTTTAACAATGACTGGACTTTTTCCAGAGAGACTTCATATATCATCAGTTTGTCTTAAATGACCTCATGAAAATTCTCTACAGATTTGGATGTTTCTTATGCAGACAGATCAATGGAATACAATAAGCAAAAGGAACCTGACTGGGTACTGAAATCCCCCGTGTGCTCCCCTCATCTGATCTTGTGTTCTCGCACAGGACTACATCAGCTGGAATGATGTGGTGCCTTTTCCTACTTGGCCTGCAGAGAATGAGGTGGGGAGCTCAATCTTTTACACCTAACTGTGCAGCAGAACAGAATATACATTAAGAAAACTTACTAACAATAGTTTTCTTATCATTTATTAGTCTTGTAATCTTGAACTACATAGTTAACCTTTCTGTCCCTCAGTTTCCTCATCTCTAAAATGAGAATAATAAATACTTAATTGTGTGATTATGAGGACTGAATGAGTAATTAATTTTAAGTGCTTAGAATAGTCCCTGTCAAAGAGTTATTGAAATGTAAGGGCTTTCTAAATAAAATAAAGTAATAACTAGGCCCTTCTCTAAAGAAAAGTATTAGGGTTCTGCAAGAGGGAGTGTTATATCTGTAGTTAAAATTTAACAAATGTTTTTCCATCTCTATTTGATTTGATTGTCACAACTGTTTATGGTAGGTTTGTTCTGCCTTGGTAGATGGGGAAACTAAATCTAGAGAAATTAAGTAATTACACAAATTACTTAATAGTTCCCATGGAGGAATGTTCAACTTAGAGCAAAATTTGATGCAGATTTGTTGCTGTTATTAATTTGCATACCTGGCAACTAATTACCAACCAGATTTAATTTAAGGATTGTGCTTTTAGCCACAAAATAACTAACTTTGTGAATCCATATATGAAAAAGCAGAATGGATGACAAATGACATAAAATCACTAGTAAAATGGATATTTCTTTATTAACCTATTAAAATTACAATCACTCTCAGTCCTAATACTTCCTATATCCTATATCTCTTTTTGTATTTCTTAGCACATATTGCTGTATAATTTACCTATATTTATTTTTCTGGATTCCTATTAGGATGTACACTCTTTGAGATAGACATTTAGGGCCTATTTTTTCACTGCCTAAGAGTAGGCAATCAACAAATACTGGCTGAAGTAAATGTATGAACTCTTTATCCTCAGCAAAGACAACTTTTTTGAGAAACCATGAAAATATTTACTATTAATTCACTATTAAATAGAACTTAAAGATTCTAGATAGATGGGTACTTAAAGTGACATTATGCTTTCAGTTGTCTCATGACTTTCTAAATCCTTAGAAGATAATAAAGCAAAATCAGTTACTATTTGGAATATTGCACAAAATTATAATAGTTGTAACACAGTTTACCCTTGAACAACATGGGATGGGGTGCCAACACCCTACACATTAAAAAAGCTACATATAATTAGAGTTGGCTCTCCTTATCTGCAAATTTCAGTGTATTGAAAAACCTTGGTGCCCATCGGTAAATGAATGGATCATAAAACTATGGTACATTTACACAATGGAATTCTATGCAGCAGAAAGAAAGGAGCTCCTACCCTTTGTGACAGCATGGATGGAACTGGAAAGCATTATGCTAAGTGAAATAAACCAGGTGGTGAAAGACAAATACCATATGATCTCACCTTTAAAAGGAACCTAATCAACAAAACAAAGAAACAAGCAAAAAAAAAAAAAAACTGAAGACACTGAAATAGAGAATAGGCTGACAGTGTTCAGAGGGGAGAGAGGAGGGAATTTCAGGGGAAAAGGGGAAGGGTTTACAGGAAGAAGTATAAAGGACACACAGACAAAAACTAGGGGTGGGTGGAAATGGGAGGTGGGGAAAAAATAAAAAAAATTTAAAACTCTCAAAAAATAAAATATACAAAAAATGATTTGAGAAAAATAAAAGAAAATACACTTGAGAGTTCCAGCCAAGATGGAGGTGTAGGTAGAGACCATTCACTTCCTCGCACAACCAAAAGGAGGATAACAACCAATCTGAAATCAATAAACAACCAAAAGTGCCAGAAAATCAAACTGCATGGAACTCCAACAACCAAGGAATTAAAGAAAAAATCAATCAGAACAACCAGACTGGTAAGGTGGTGGACTGTGCAGGCTGACACAGAGAAACTGGGGGAATGCAGTGGACCTTGGGGGTGGGGCTGGCTGCCGAGCTTGGTGGGCTGCACAGGAGAGGCTGACTTAAGGGGACTCAGAGGTGGCTGTGGGCTACAGTGGGAGAAGCTTCCAATCTCTCACAAGAGTTTGTTGAAAAGTGAGCTAGAGACCAGCAGGCAAGCTGTACTATTTCCTCTCTGGTCCCTCCACCACAGGCAGCACAGCAAAGAGGGTTGCCCTTCCCAGGTGAATACATAAGTTCTCACCCCCTTACAACCTATCGGCTTCTTCAAGACAAAGAAATATGGCCCAAATAAAAGAACAGAGCAAAGCCTCAGAAAGAGAGCTAAGCAAGGAGGACATTGCCAATCTATCTGATAGAGAATTGAAAGCCCTGGTAATCAAAATGCTCACAGATCTGATTGAACTTGGTCAAAAAATGAAAAACCAAATGAAGGGTACCCAAATTGAAATAAAGCAGAATGTTCAGGAAACCAACAGTGACAGGAAGGAAACCAGGACTCAAAGCAATGATTTGGAACAAAAGGATAAAATAAACATCCATCCAGAACAAAATGAAGAAACAAGAAATCAAAAAAGTGAAGAGACTCTTATAAATCTCTGGGACAACCTGAACATTCCAATATCTGAATTATAGGGGTGCCAGAAGGAGAAAAGGAAGAGCAAGAAATTGAAAACTTATTTGAACAAATCATGAAGGAAAACTTCCCCAATCTGGTGAAGGAAATAGACTTTCAGGAAGCCCAGGAAGCCCAGAGAGTCCCAGGGAAGTTGGACTCAAGGAGAAAAACATAAATATAAAGAGAGAATCCTAAAAGAAGCAAGAGGAAAGGAGAGAATTACCCTATGAAAGAGGTCCCATTAGACTATCAGCTGATTTCTCAAAAGAGACCTTGCAGGCAAGAAAGGGTTGGAAAGAAGTATTTGAAGTCATGAAAGGCAAGGACCTACATCCAAGATTACTCTCTCCAGCAAAGCTTTCATTTAGAATGAAAGGGCAGATAAAGTGTTTTCTAGATAAGGTGAAGTTTAATGAGTTCATCATCACCAAGCCCTTATTATATGAAATATTAAAGGGACTTATCTAAGAAAAAGAAGATAATCAAAAATATGAACAGTAAAATGACAATAAACTCACAACTATCAACAAATGAACCTAAAAGAAAAGAAAAACAACAAAAACAAAAACTAATCAAACAACTAGAACAGGAACAGAATCAGAGAAATAGAGATCACAGGGAGGGATTTCAGTGGGGAAGGGGAAGGGAGGAATGGGGGAAAAGGCACAGGGAAGAAAAAGCGTAATTAGTAAGCATAAGGTAGATGGGGAGAGAGAAAAATTGGTATGGGAAACAGAGGACTAAAAGAACTTAAATGTATATCCCATGAACCTGAACTAAGAGGGGGAATGCTGGAGTGGGGATAGAGGAGGGAAAATTGGGAAAACTGTAATAGCATAATCAATAAAAATATTTAAAAAAAGAAAATGCAGTTGAATCTTGGACAACAAGGCTTTGAACTCGTGGGGAAGTGGACCCATGCACTTCACAGCTCTGTTGTTCAATGGTAAACTGTACTGTATAGTACATTTTAAGTGCTTATGATCATTCTAAATGCTTTATAATTATCAAATGTTTAATTCTCACTTCTACATTATGATATAGATACTATTATATTGATCACTTTATAGATAGCAAACTGAGATACAGAGAGGGTAATTTAATTGCCCAAACTCAGATTACTAAGAAGGAGTTCAAGCCAATGGAGTTTGCCTCCTGAACCCATACTCTTAATCAACACCCTGTTCTGCATATTATATTCCTGTAAGAAAAAGTCATCTGTTTGGACTATTAGGCATGAAGGATCAAGAAATTGTTTTAAATTTTTAGAAGCCTGACTTGTCTCCTTACACAGAAAGAAATCCAATCCACCTCAGTAAAAACACCTTTTTATTGGAGCTAATAATCCTGATTACATAAGAGTTTTGAATCTTATCAAGCAATTCAAAAGTATTAAAAAATATAAACATTATTTTTTAAACATTATTTTTTTAAATTAAGAAAAATCAGATGAAATTAACATGGTAGATATCAACATAAAAAAGTTTAATGTGGGCCAAGAAAAGCAGAACATCTAAATTAAAACATTTTTTCAATTTGAGGTATGTAAATAATCAATATTTTTTTTGCAAAAATATGATGCTAAAAAGTTGAATTTCTTAAAAGACACAGTAGAAAATTCTCATGTGGATATTACAAAGAAAGACTGTGTTGTCGATAATAGTGACTTTAACCCAAACTCTCCACTGACAAAACAAAGCAAACAATGAAATAGATCTAATCCCTCTCCTAAAAATAAAATATTTTTCCCACATTAATTATGTAGAAAATTACATCATTCTCCACCTTTTATTTATATGAAAACTTGTCATACATTAAGATTATCAATAAATAAGAGAAAATTCTACCTTTTAGAAATTTTTTCCTTAAAAGTCTGGAAACCTATAGTTTTATAAGTATCAAAATAGCAACTCAGGTCCTTTTTTATGTAATAAATATTCCATATAAAGATCATAATTAATAGTTTTATAGCTTTAAATTTGCTTTTTCATCCTGAAACATATCCATTAAGCTCCCTAAAGACTGAAAAACAAATTTAAGAATGCTATGTTCGAGGGAATATATACATATACATAGATTTTTCTAGGTATTGTTATTCATGTAAGTGCTGGGGGCTTTAAGTGACCGGTTAGATAGATTTAGTGGCACAAAATGGTTGTGTAAATTGCTATTGTCATTCCTCGTTTTTAAATATTAAAATGACAGTTATGAATATATAATAGTTATTTTTCTTTAGCACTCCTGAGTTATCTTTAGAGATGGGGGTATTGTAATTAAATAATTTTAACTTAAAATTAGGCAGCAAACCAAGTGCTTTTTGTTCAGGTGTGGGGTTTTCAGCCTTGTTTGGAAACCTTATGAGGTTCTAAAAAGGAAGAAAAATTGCCTAGCATATACAATTAGAGTATGATTACACTCTGCTTTGCATATATCCCTAACAGTAGTTAAAATAAAGTAAATCAAAATAAAAAAATATTTTTTGTAGAATAAATAAAAAATAAAAATATTTTTAGGTAGAATAAAAATGAAATAAAATTGAAGATACAAGACTAAAGACTCTACAAGGGCCACCAAGACTGAACATCTAAATCAACCATATCAATATTAAAAATGCAAGGCAGTCCAGTGTAGCTCAGTACATTGGGCATCCTTCAAACTGAAAGCTCACTGGTTTAATTCCTGGTCAGAGCACATGACTAGGTTGCAGGCCAGGTCTGAGTTGGGGGCATGGGAGAGGCAAATAATTGATGTTTCTCTTGCACATTGATATTTCTCTCCCTTTCATCATCTCTCCCTTCCTCTCTCTCTAAAAATAAATAAATAAAATCTTTTTTTAAAAATGCAAGGGATGTAAATCATGAACTTGTACAATAGTAAATACTAACTAATTAATGTTGGATTTCAAGGAGTGAATAATATTCCTGAAATGAAACTTGAAAAATGTGTTATAGAGAACCATTAGCACAAAGCAATTATGACTCCCCCATTTGGCTTGTTATAGAAGATACTTCAAAGTCAAGGTTACCCAAGTTTATTTCTGATCTTAGAAAGAGTCATATGTAAACAAAGTCTTGTAAAAAATACAGAAGGAAGTAAATTATCATCAAATAACATATAATTCTCTGAATTTATTGGAATTATCAGGTATATTCAACCATATACATGTATATACAACATTTAATTTGCAGTGACCATACAATTGAATTTTGTACCAGTCATTTTCAGGGCATGATAAAATGATGAGATGGATTTAATCTAAGGTATTTATTTCATATGGCAACCATATTTTTACAAGCTTATTAATCTTTGGTCTATTACTATTTATATTATTAGAGTTAAATTATAAAGTATGTATTACACTTAGCTTTTTACATCATATAATAAAACAGTGAAATTAACACTGGAAAAAAATTGTGACTCCAAAGTTTATTAGGAATCCACAAAATCTGTGTGATTTTTTTCTAATTTCATTACAGTGACAAGGCTATCTAATTTTCCTATAATATCATGTGCCAAAATGCAATCTAAGATATAGATATTTAATATATCAGTAAACAGATTACTCTTTATAATGGAAAATGACTTGGTATTTGTTTTCAATATAACATACATGTTTGCTTCTTTCTTTTAACTCTGCTTGATAACTACAATTCTTATAATCATGAGGGCATGTGTATGATTTAATTTATAAATCTTTACTACTTTCATGAAATATAAATAAGTAAATAACCAACCTGAGATGTCTTTCCAGAAAGTAAAGTTGGGAGGTAGGAAATAGAGAATAAAACACAAAATAGAAATAAATATAATTTTATCACCTTTTGATATATACACGCTGAAGATAGTGTGCACACCTTCCATTACAACAATTGAAAGTGGTATTTGTAGGTGGGCTTATTTGAAAAAAACCTTTCAAGTATTATAAGAATTTGAGTAATGCCATTGCTCCTTGTTATTTTATTAATGGTCAAAGACATAATTATTTTGAGATTTTTTGGAAGAAAATTTCGCATACCCCATATTTTTGCTTATTCATTCAATATATTAGGTAATGTTCTTTTAAATATTCCCTCCTTTGTTGATTTAAGTGCATAGCAAAGATTGCAAATGCTGCTTTATGGGTAGGTCCTAAATATAAACCAACTGTGTATGTGGGTCTCTTGCTGTAACAGTGCATGTAACCTTTCATGTCTAAAAGGATGTTTGGTTAAGTGACAAGACAGCCTCATACATCTGTTTGAAAGGCATTAGATTTATGATGAAAATAAGAAGTGGTGCATGTGGGAAGTTGGGGGACTGGTGAAAAAGGTGAAAAAAAATGACAAGTACAGATTGGCGGTTACAAAATTGTCATGGGGACATAAAGTACAGCATAGAAAATACAGTCAAGAATATTGTAAAACTATGTATGGTCCTAAGTGGTTACTGGAAACATCAGGGGGAACACATTATAATGTATATACTTGTCTAACCACTATGCTGTACAACTGAAATGGATATAAAATAATATTTAATGTACACTATAATTGAAAAAGAAAAAAGAGTTAAAAAAGAAACAGTAATAGGTATAGATAGCAAAATTCAGTCTGTAAATATTCAGTTTCAATCTAAAAGAATATATCAGTATGTTAAAAGAAAACAAAACAAAAAAAACCCTGCATGCTTTGTTAAATGGAAATCAGTGTTCTTGTGATTGATTTCTAGTTTCATAGCATTGTGGTCAGAAGAAATATTTGATATGATTTCAATCTTCTTAAATTTATTGAGACTTGTTTTTTGTCCTAATATGTGGTCTATCCTAGAAAATATCCCATGTACACTTGTAAAGTATGTATATTTTGTGGTTGGGGTGAGATGTGCTGAAGATATCAATTAAATCCATTTGATCCAGTGTGTCTTTTTTTGTAATTGTTGTTCAAATACAGTTGTCTCCATTTTTCCCCATCTACTCCTCTCGCCTCACCCATCCCCATCCATCCCCTACCCTCAATCCTTCCCCCCTTTGGCTTTGTCCATGGGTCCTTTATACATGTACCTTGAAGAACTGCCCCAATTTTCACCCATTATCCCCTCCCACCTCCCCTCTGGTTACTGTCAATTTGTTCTTTATTTCAATGTTTCTAGTTATATTTTGCTCGTTCATTTGCTTTTTTGATTAGGTTCCACTTATAGGTGAGATCATATGGTATTTGTCTTTCATGCCTGGCTTATTTCACTTTGCATAATGCTCTTTAGATCCATCCATGCTATCGTGAAGGGTAGTCCATGCAGCGATATTTTCACTAATATGTCTTCTAGACTGAGGGACATAAAGGAAAGAATAAACAAATGGGACTTCATCAAAATAAAAAGTTTCTGCATGGCTAAAGAAAACATCAGCAACATGAAAAGGGAACCACCTGTATGATCCAGTGTGTCCTTTAAGGCTGCTGTCTCCTTATTGATTTTCTCTCTGGAAGATCTATCCATTGTAGTCAAAGGGTGCTAAAATCCCCAGCTATACTATTTCTCTCAATCTCTCTCTTTATGTCCATCAAGATGTGCTCCTATGTTTGGTGCATAAATGTTTACTAGGTTTATGTTTTCTAGTTGGATTGTTCCCTTTATCGTTATGTAGTATCCTTATTTGTCTTTTCCTATAGCCTTGGTTTTAAATTCTATTTTGTTGGATATAAGTACTTTTCCCCTACCATTTTTCCTGCCTCCAACCCTTTATTTTTAGTCTGTGTGTATCTTTTGATCTGAGATGAGTCTCTTGGAGGTAGCATATATGAGGGTCCTGTTTTCTTATCCATTTAGCTACCTTATGTCTTTTGGTAGGAGCATTTAATCCATTTACATTTAAGGCGATTATTGATAGATGCATATATGGTGTCATTTTATTGTTAGACTGTCTTCTGTTTTTATTTTCTTTCTCTTTTTCTTCTTTTTCTTAAAGCAAGCCCTTTAACATTTGTTGCAGTACTGGTTTGGTGTTAACAAACTCCTTTAGCTTTTTCTTGTTTGACATGCTCCTTATTTCCCCTTCAATTTTAAATGATAGCCTTGCTGGGTAAAGTAGCATTAGTTGTAGTTCCTTGCTTTTCATCACCTTGAATATTTCATATAACTCATTTCTGGCCTAAAATGTTTCTGTTAGGTAATCACATGCCAGTTAAACTGGTGCTCACTTGTGGGTTACTACCTGCTTTTCTCTTGTGGTTTTTAGGATTCTCTTCTTGCCTTTAAGACTTGTCATTTTAATTATAATGTGCCTCGGTATAGGCCTCTTTGGGTCCAACTTGGTTGGGACTCTCTGAGCTTCCTGGACTTGTGTGACCTTTTCCTTCACCAAATTAGGGAAATTTTCTGTCATTATTTCTTCAAATAGGTTTTTGCTCATTTGATTGCTCTCTTCTCCTTCTGGTATTCCCATGATGTGGATGTTGTTATGCTTCATGTTGTCCAAAATGTTTCTTAAGCTCTCCTCATTTTTTAATTTTTTTTCTTTCTGCTGCTCTGCCTGGGTGTATTTTTTTTCTTCTATGTTGTCTTCCAAAACACTGATTCAAAACTCTGCTTCATCTAACCTACTGTTTATTCTTTCTAGTATATTATTATTTCAGTTATTGACACAATGCTATGAAACTAGAAATCGATTGCAAGAAGAACACTGAAAAATATACAAAATATACAAAATATGCAAAAAACATGGAGTAGGTTAATAAAACAAGGAGGAGGTTAACAATGAGATCAAGGAAGAAATCAAAAGATACCTTGAGACAAAGGAAAATGAGGACACAACAATCCAAAATCTGCAGGACACCACAAAAGCATTCTTAAGAGGGAAATTTATACCACTACAGGCCTATCAAAAAAAAAGAGAGAGAGAAAGCTCAAATAAACAATCTAACTTTACACTTAAAGGAACTTTAAAGAGAACAACAAAGCCCAAAGTGAACAGAAGGAAGGAAGTAATAAAGATCAGAGCAGAAATAAATGAGTCTAAAAAAAGAGACAAAAGATTAATGAATGCAAGAATTAGTTTTTTGAAAAGATAAACAAGATTGACAAACCTTTAATCAGACTCATCAAGAAAAGAAAAGAGAGAGGACCCCAATAAATAAAACCAGAAAGGAAAGAGGAGGAATAACACCTGACACCAAAGAAATACAAAGGATTGTAAGAAAGTATTATGAACAACTATATGCCAAAAATTTGGACAACCTGGCAACATACAATTTCTAGAAAAATACAGTCTTCCAAAACTAAACCAAGAAGAATTAGAGATTCTGAATTACAGATTATGTCTAATGGAATTGAAGCAGTAATCAAAACACTCCCAACAAACAAAAGTCCTGGACAAGATGGCTTCATGGGTGAATTTTACCCAACATTCTGAGAAGAACCAGCACCTCCCCTTTGCAAACTATTTTATAAAAGTCAAGAGGAGGCAAAGCTCCCAAACTCATTTTAAGAGGCCAGCATTATCCTAATTCCAAAACCAGATAAAAGCACTACAAAGAAAAAAATTATAGTCCAATATCCTTGATGAACATAGATGCTAAAATCCTCAACAAAATATTAGCAAACTGAATATAGCAATGCATCAAAAAGATCTTACACCATGATCAAGTGGGATTTGTTCTGGGAATGCAAGGCTGGTACAACATTTGCAAATCATGCAAATAATGTGATTCACCACATAAACAAAATGAAGGATAAAAACCACACAATCATATCAATAGATGCAGAAAATCTTTTGATAAAATCCAGCACCCACTTATGATAAAACTCTCAGCAAACTGGAAATAGAGGGAACATATCTAAACATTATAAAGGCCATAGATGAGAAACCCATTGCCAGCATCATACTCAATGGAAAAAAAAGAAAAAAAAAACTACAAGCATTCCCCTTTAGACAGAACAAGACAGGAATGTCTGCTTTTACCTCTCTTATTCAACATTGTACTGGAAGTCCTAGCCATAGCAATCAGACAAGAAGAAATAAAAGACATCCAAATTGGAAAGGAAAAAGTAAAATTGTCAATATTTGCAGATGACATGATACTGTACATAGAGAACCCCAAAGATTCCACCAAGAAATGACTAGAGCTGATGAATGAATTCAGCAAAGTAGCAGGATACAAAATTAGTATCTAGAAATCAGTTGCATTTTTATTTGCTAATAACAAACTAACATAAAGGGGAATTATGAAAAAATCTCATTCACAATTGCTTCAAAAAGAATTAAATATCTAGGAATAAATCTAACTGAGATGTAAAAGATCTGTACATGGAAAATTATAAGACCCTGAAGAAAGAAACTAAAGAATATACAAATAAATGGAAGCAAATACCATGTTCATGGATAGGAAGAATTAACATCATTAACATGTCCATACTATCTGAAGCAATCTATAGATTTGATGCAATTCTTATTAAGATTCCAATGAAATATTTAAAAGACCTATAACAAGTATTTCAGAAATGTATATAGAAGCACAAAAGGCCCTGTATAGCAACAGCAATCTTGAGAAAGAAGAATGAAGTTGGAGGAATCATGATACATAACATCAAATTGTACTACAAGGCCATTGTAATCAAAACAGCTTGGCACTGGATTAAAAACAGACACATAGATCAATAATGGAACTGAATAGAGAGCCCAGACATAAACCCACACTTTATAGTCAATTAATATTCAACAGAGGAAGCAAGCACGTACAATGTGCTAAAGATTGTTTATTCAATGGTGTTATGCAAATTGGACAGATACATGCAGACAAATGAAAGTAGACCACCTTCTTACATCACACACATGAGTAAATTCAAAATGGATCACATATTTAAGTGTTAAACCCCAAACCATGAAAATCACAGAAGAAAACATAAGTAGTAAAATCTTGGACATTGCTCATAAATTTTTTATCTGATATATCTCTCCAGGCAAAGTGAACAAAAGAAATAACAAACAAATGGTACTACACCAAACTAAAATGTATTTGTACAGCAAAGGAAATCATCAACAAAATAAAAAGGCAACCCACAGAATAGGAGAACATGTTTGTCAATATATCTGATGAGGGGTTAATGTGCAAAATTTGTAATGTACTTACAAAACCTGACACCAAAAATCAAACAACCTAATTAAACAATGGGCAAAGGAACTAAATAGATACTTCTGCAAAGAGAACATACAGATGGGCCATAGACATATGAAAAGATGCTCAAAGTCACTAATCAGCAGAGAAATGCAGATAAAAACCACAATGAGATTTCATCCCACATTTGTCAGAATGGCCATCATAAACAAATCACTAAACAACAAGTGCTAGTGATGTGGAGAAAGGGAAACCCTTTTGCACTGTTTGTGGGAATGCAAACTGGTGCAACCACTGTGGAAAACAGTATCATAACTCTCAAAAAATTAAAAATGGATCTGCCTCTTGACTCAGTGACCCCACTTCTGTGAATATAACCAAAGGAACCCAAAACACTAATTTGAAAGAACATAAGCACCGCTAGGTTCACTCAAGTGTTATTTACAATTGCCAAGATATGGAAGCAGCCCAAGTGTCCATACATAGATGAGTAGATAAAACAACTTTGGGACATATACACAACAGAATTCTACTCAGCTATAAAAAAGAAGAAAATTTTACCCTTTTCAACAGTGTGGATGGACCTGGAGAACATTGTGCTAAATGAAACAAGCCAGTCAGAGAAGGCAAATGCCATATGATTTCATTCATATGTGGAATCTAATGAAAAAACTGCCACCTAACAAGCAAATCAGAGAGACTCATAGATGGAGAACAGATGACAGCTAGTGGGAGGAGAAGCTTAGGGGGTGGAGGGATTGTGTGAAAATGAAAAAGGACTTATGGACATGGACAACAGTGTTGTGATTGCTGGGGGGTAGGGTATAAGGGGACTAAATAGTAATGGAAAAAATACAATAAAGATTAAATTGAAAAAGGGATGGAAGAAAAGAAAGAAATCAGCTGTGTGAACTCTGAGAGTATAAGTTTAGAAATGTAAAAGTCTATACCTGTAAGTGGAACCTAACCAATAAAACAAATAGGCAAGCAAAATATAACCAGAGACATTGAAATAAAGAACACACTGACAGTAACCAGAGGGGAGGGCAGAGGGGAATAACAGGGGAAAGAAGGAGAGTGGTCATCAAGTAACATGTATGAATGACCCATAGACAAAGCCAAAGCGGGGAAGGATTGAGGGTGTGAGGTGGGGGGTGGGTGGAGTTCATGAAAGTGGTCACAGGAAAACGGAGTCAACTGGTACTTGAACAATGAAAAAAAAGCCTATTCCATTCTGATATTACCATCTGAAATCCACATGATTCTGATCTCTAAAAGCGTAAGAAGGGGGTAAGAGACAAAGGGGCAGCATGGACTGTTTAATTCAACAATGAAAAGGCAAGCATTTTATTCAGCTGACAAAAGTGCTTTGAAAATACATTGTTTTGAAAACTTTGTGATCACCAGAGGAACACTCAAATTTACCTTTTGTTGTTGTTGTCTAAATTGTTTCACTGATGTATTTCACTGCTCCATTGCACTTCATTTTTCAGGAGTCATTCTCTTACTACACTTATTTGTCTAAACTCTTGCAGATTGGGGTGAATAAAACTATAATTATCCCTTTGAGTTTTCATTCTAAAATTTACTTCTGAGAACTATACCTTTACCAGGCTGTGAAAGCAATAGCTACTTTAATTAAATACAAACCTGTATTCTTAACTAAGTTATGTTACTTAAATATTGTATTTTTAAACATGTAAATTTAATATAAAATCATCCTAATTAAAATTGTTTCAAATTTCTTCTCTAGCACTAGATTCTGTAATGGTATCGCCACTATAATGAATTAACTACACTTGTCTGAAAAAATCCATTTTTAACAATAATGTAGGCTGTGTGATCCTGTACACTGAAAAATTTCAATGAGAAATGTTTTGTGGTACATTCCAAATTGCTAAAGGCAAAAAACAGATACAAAGTTATTTAAATATAACATTTGTGAATTATGGTGATGATCATGATTGGTAACCACAAATCTCAACATGGATTGATCAACCTAAAAGTTTGGGAGCTGGCCTCTAGCTGCTTTTCCTCTGAGGATGATGAAGTTCAAGAGCCAACATTGTCTTTGCCTTCCCAGGAATTCATCTTCATCATCCATTTCAGTAATAAAGGTAACAGGAGTAACTGAGAAAAATCTCTGTATTGATTGTTCCTGTTCCTTTGATTTTACCAGAATTGCCAGATTTAACTGGAACTTATAGAAAGCAGTGCTTTGCATCTGATTCTGGTCCCTCTTGCTAGACTGAATCAAAGCCAACTGGCAATAGATATAGAAGAAACTAAGGTAAAAGCTTTTATATAAATACACATAGGACTTTAAATTCATTTTACTTCTATACTTCATAATAACCCTACTATATATGACAAAAGTTTGATTTTTCTTTCCTTTTCCAACAGCATAAAGTAATACTTTCAAGGACACAAAATTGTAACACCAGTTCTACCCTTCAAAGGGTTCTCTGCATTCCTTTTACAGGGTTCAATGAGGGGAAAACATGCTGCAGTTGTGTGCACATTGAATAGATACTTCATGGTAAATCCTGATTATAATCCTTGTTTTTCACACTGATTTATTCCAGTGACCTTGAATAAAGACTAAGTTGTATATGATTAATTTTTAAGCTATTAAGAAAATATTTCTGATTTATGAAGTAGTTATGAAAAAATATTAACATGGTTTTGAATTTCCCTGAAGAAATACTTTATAAAGACTTCAAGTGTTATTAATTATAGTAATAAATGGGAAGAAAAATAGTCCACCAGTGTTTCTTGAAATAAAACATCTTCAAAAGCCATGTCCAGCCATTCTCTGGAATTTTTCTGAAGGCAAGAGAACCTGCCTTTTTCAGATTAGTTATCCACAAAACAACAAATTTGTTGGAAAATAAATTACATGTACAAGTGTTGAGCACTAATTCTTATTTATTTTTATTCAAATAGAACATATTCAAGTCTGGCTAAAGTTTCCTGTTTTCTTTAAATTTTTTATAAAAGGCACATAGGAATGCTACCTATGGGTGAGCTTTTATTATAATAAACATAAAATAACTTTAAAGCTTTTAGTACCCCGGACTTTGAACTTAATGGCTAAGGGATAGCTGAAAGACAGTGTTTTATTACCTTCCCTTACTCCTGGATCTTATGAATAAAGGTCTAAGACCTACAAAAGTTTCATCTTAACACAATAGTATTATACCACCAGAACTATAATAAAAGTTAGATTGCTTCTTCTATTATAACATTCATTTATCATAGTTTAAAAACATTGGAATCAAAATACCCTGGTTAATTTGATATACATATTAGGTCAGGTTATAAGTTACATTCAAAGGTGGAAAGGACTTATGAAATTATATATCTTTAAACAAAAATGCAAGCAAGTAATTTTTCCCAAAGTCGAGGTCAGTCTCAACCATTTATATACAACAACAACAAAACAACAAGAAGTTGTATTTCTGTTCATTACAAAACAGTGGTATGAACTATTTTGTAAAACTGTACTTAATGTAAACAAGTTATGATTGCTGCAAAAGTCATTAAGGAATGAAAATATAATACACACATTTTCTGGGAAATATGTCATGCCATTAAAAAATTCACCTTTATTCATAGACATTGTCTTAGCCTTCACATGTTGATACAACAAATTACTGAGTTTCCTATGTGCACAAGTTCTCTCTAGCTTTTATTTTAAATTAGATGCAACATTAACACATGTTCAAAAGTATATTTTGGCAATTTTTTGTTTTCCTGATCCATTTTTGTACCTCACACTAATATTTCCAACTGGCATTTTTAAAGGGCTCTCCAAAATTAGAATGAGGAAGTCTGTGTACTATACATTAGAAATCATCTAATGATCAGCATTTACTCTAATCTGTTTATATAATGCTGTTTCTTTTCATTTTAATTGAAAACAAAATATTTTCATTGTATTTTTTCCATTACCATTGTTCCCCTTATACTCTCCTCCTCCCTCCCACAATCACCACACTATTGTCAGTGGCCCTAAGTCCTTTTTCCCTTTTGCTAGGTGCCTCCACCCCCTAACCCCACCCCCAGAGCTGTCATATAATGCTGTTTCTTAATAGTTCTTTTTATTCCTGGTTAATAATGTGTATTCACATTAAATATATAAATTTGTAAACTTCATCAACTATCCATGTGAGTAGTGAAAAACTAATTTTCACAATGAATGTTTTCTACATAAGATGTGCTCTTGTCAGAGTAGCTTACCTAGTCAGCTTTGAGTCTACGGGCTGTAAGTTCTAATACCACCTATTTTGTTGCTTTGTGACAATCTCTTATTTGAATTTCTTTTTAGGTTTATCTAGTTCAATAAAATAATCCCAGTGAATTCCTAGGCCACTAGGTGGGATTTCCAATTATTTTAAACTTCTTCTTGTTCTTTTTTCCCAGAAGAAATGTAAAACACTAAGGTCCCCCCTGCAAACCACCAGGGATTTCCTCAATATCTATGGAAACTGCTCTTTTTCTTATTTTTACTCAAATTAAAGTTTAGTAGGAATTTATGAAAAATGACACAGTATCAAAGACTGTGCATATGTTTAAAAACAGCATTTAGTATACATTAATTCTCTCTGTGGTATTTGTTAATTTAAAGTATATTATTTGTATCAACATACAATTAAATTTAAAACCTTAAATACAGGATTTACAATAACTTAAATTACTTTGCAGTGTTTTAAAAATGAACAAAACACACAAAGTTATGTAATTTATAGATAGATATGTTTAGACTGAAGTTTATGGATTTTAACATATTTCCTCAATGCCTCAAAAATGTTATTCATGTTATGACACAAATGGAGAATGTATGTGCATTTCACTATAATTTAATGTATGTATTTTTATCTACTGAATGTATACAGACTACATTTATATTGAAAGACAAACATTATACATATTCTAAATGAGACAGACTCATATAACCTTAAAAACTGTTTTCAAGAGTGATAAGGACTATAAGCATTATTTACCTTAATAATATCTATATTCATGCACTGTACCTTATTACTGTGGTGTCATATCCTTATCCCATGTGGAGACTTCCATAGAGTTGAAAGTTCCTTGACAAGACATGACATTATTGTTTCATGGAAAAGGGAAAGGAAGGAAGTTTTCTTTTAAAAAATGACTTAGTGGGTCCAAGGTTTAAATTGCTAGCAGTCACAGGGATATAGTTTATAAAACATTTACAAGATCTACCAGTGTACCATCTAGGTACTTATATATGATTTTGAAACAGAGAAACATATTATAGTCTGGCTTTTCTCTTTTTATTTGGTACCAATATGCCATTAGATCACCACACTGCAAATATATTGGCCTTCTTTCTGTTCCAGAAGCACACTCACTTCATTCATGCACTTGGGTCCTTGCTTGACTCTCTGCCTGGAGTATCAGGTTGCATCCTGTGTCTCATTTCTCCAGGCCTTATCTTAGGGGTCACCTCCACAGAAAAGACTGCCCACCAGCCAACTGAAATTAGCTTCTAACATACTTCTCTCCATTTAACTTATTCTTGTTTTGTTTTCTTCATTATCTATCACTCTCTTAAACTCTATAGTGACATATTTGTTGAAACCTAATGTTTTCTGCTAGACTATTAGGTTCTATAAGAGTTAATACCTTGTCTTTGTCCTCAGAGTGCCCCAATACCTGTAAGGAAGCCTGGATCAATTAAGTAGTCAATAAATATTTTTGTTAAATGAATTAATTTACTAAAGTTAAGTTATATTAAAAAGCAATAAACTGTTTCAATTATGTGGTAAACAGTCAGACCCTTTTGGAACTTGTATGCTGGCAAATTTCAAACTCTGAGTCAACTTCTAAGCTCTCATAAAAAGTGAGTGTTCCTCTCCAGTGACCACTTTTTTGTCTTTCTTGGGAACCTGACAAAAGGGTGAAGAAAAGCATGCAGTTTGGACAATTTAATGGTGGGTGCAAAAGAACAAAAATATGTCATATTATCTCAGCTTGTCCCCTCTAGACAAACTGTTATTCAAATTTTAATGATCAATTACTTGTAATTTATGTCATACATGATTGCTGCAGTTACAGTTCTGTGTCTCAGGTCTGTGCAGTGACTGCCTGTCTTTACATTGTTTGGATCCCTCAAATTAGGAAAAGAATAACTGCTAGAACAATGGGGCTTTAAATACTTAATGAAGTTCCCTTGTGAAAAGTTGTAAGAGAAGCACTTATGTGTACATTTTTACCATTTGATTTTAATATATTTTAGAATTGTTAATCACATGCAAGTTAAGATATTAGATTAAAACTATCCTCAAAGTATACACATATATATATATAAAATATCAAATCCAGTAACTATATTTTATAATAATGCAAATGCTTTGGAAAAGTCATAGCAAATGATACTCCTTTTATACTACCTACTCAGAGAAAAATTGCAATTTGGCCAAGAAAATAGTTTCCTGATAAAAATATTAACCAAAAAATACATTTTCTCCCTTCTCTCCAATTCTTCTTCTTCTTAAGAGGATTATTAGCAGAAATACTCAAGCTGACCAGGATACTCAAATTGTCAGGATAACATGCAGATATTTACCATGATTTTTATCCTGTGCTATTCTTTTTTTTATTTTAGTTTATTCAGTACAGTTTCTATCCTTTATTCCCATTCCAGCCCACCCACCCATCCCTCCCATCCTCCCTCCCATTTCCAAACCCCCTAGTTTTGTCCATGTGTCCTCTGTATTTGTTCCTGTAAACCCTTCCCTTCTCCCCTGAAATTCCCTCCCCTCTCCCCTCTAGTCACTGACCACATGATCTCTATTTCAGTGTCTTTGGTTATATTTTACTTGTTTCTTTGTTTTGTTGTTTAGGTTCCTGTATTCTGTGCTATTCTTAAAATGCACTCTAATTTTGTGACCTCCCTTATATTCCACTAGCTTCATGACAATAACTTCGTTCATTTGTTTGCTTTCAAGAAATGATGGTCTTACAAGGTTCTTGTTTTGGTTTTTTTTCTACTTATTTAAGCCTCACTGGTACTTTGGCTGTAGGGTTCATTCTACAGTGCCCATCACTGAGAAGCTATGATGTAATGACTGTTTGTATTGACAGTCAGTCCATCCTTCCCTGATTAGATACTGCAAGCAATTGATTTCAGATTCTTTTCCGTTGGAATAGCATAGTATTTTGTACTTCAGTGTTATTTCTCCTACCTTTCTAGTTCAATCTTTTCATTTCCTAATGTTAATAACAAACAAATTACCTCTCCAATCTGATTTATTTAAATTCTCATTTTAAATGCCCTAGTCATAAGTTTTCTCTTTTTCCAGTTGTTTGTTTCTTGGATTTTTTAAATCCTCAGTACTTCCTCTAGCAAAATTCTGCCTCACAAAAAATAACCATTGAGGTTTTAAAAAGAATGTAACTAATGTTAACTTTTTAGCCTATTTCCTAATGTTACTAAATTAATGAGTGAACACACAACAGTTCTATTCTTTAACAAAATTAACATTTCTGCTTAGAAGTGGCACATTTTCAAGTACTATTAACATTATTAATGAGGTTTGATATTAATATATAAATATGCATATTTAATTTTGAGATTATACCACATTAGAATACCAGGTTTCCCTATTATTCCCATTTAAAAATGGTTGAATTTACATAATTACTCCAAATCAGTGTTTCATAAGGCAGAATAAAAAGTTATTCAGAATGCTACAACCTTTCAGTTTGCAGGTCAGCAATCAATCCACTGAGCCACACCAGCCAGGGTAACAAATGAAAATGAACACAAAACAGGTTAGGACACAGTGAAGGCAGTCCTGAGAGAGAAGTTCATGGTAATACAGGCCTACCTGAAACACACAGAAAAATTTCAAATAAACAACCTAGCCCTAAATCTATAAGAACTAGAGGAAGAACAATAAACAAAGCCCAAAGTGAGTAAAAGAAAGCAGGTGATCAAAACCATAGCCAAATTAAATGACGCAAAGACTAAAAACATAATTCGAAGTCCAGGAGCTGTTTCTTTGAAAAGATAAGCAAAATTGAAAAGCCTATAACCAGAATCATCAACACAAAAAGAGAAAGGACCCAAATAAATAAAATAAGAAACAAAGGAGGAAAAGTTACAATCAATTCCACAAAAAATACAAAAGGTCCTAAGAAATTACTACAAATGACTATATGCCAAGAAATTTGAAAACCTGGATGAACTGGACAAATTTCTAGAAACACACAGTCCTCCAAAACTGAGTCAAGAGGAGCAAGAAAGCTTGAATAGACCAATAACAGATAGTGAAATGGAAACATTAATCAAAAAAATCCCGGCACATGTCAGCCCTGGACCAGACAGCTGCACTGGAGAATTTTACCAAGCATTTAGGGAAGAGCTAACTCCCATCCTTCGCAGACTATTCCAAAAAATCCAAGAAGATGGAGGACTCCCAAACTCTTTACTGGGCCAGTATTATCCTGATTCCAAAACCAGATAAAAATACAACAAAGAAAGAAAACTGCAGGCCAATATTACTGATGAAAATAGATGCTAAAATCCTCAATAAAATATTGGGAAACTGGATCCAACAATACATTAAAAAGATCATACACCATGATCAAGTGGGATGCATCCCAGGGATGCAAAGATAGTATAGTACAAACAAATCAATAAACATAATACAGCACATAAGCAAAAGGAAAGAAAAACCACATGATCGTATCAATAAATGGGGAAAAAGCATTTGATAAATCCAGCATCCATTTATGATAAAAACACTCAGCAAAGTGAAAATAGAGGGAGCATACCTCAACATAATAAAGGCTATATATGAGAGACCTATTGCTAACATCATACACAAGGGACAAAACTAAAAGCCTTTCCCATAAGATCAAGAGCAAGACAAGAATATCTGCTTTCACCACTTCTATTCAACACAGTATTGGAAGGTCTGCACACATCAATCACACATGAAAAAGAAAAAAAATGCATCCTAATTGGATAGGAGGAAGTAAAATGGTCATTGTTTGCACAGGACATGATAGTGTACATAGAAAATCCTATAGACTCCACCAAAAAACTACTCAACCTAATAAGTGAATTTGGCAAAACAGTAGGATACAAAGTCAATATTCAGAAATCAAAGGCATTTTTGTACAATGACAATGAAATATCAGAAAAAGGAATTTGGAAAAAAATCCCACTTACTAGAGCAAGAAAAAAAAAATACCTATGAATAAACTTAACCAAGAAGGTAAAAGGCCTTTACTCAGAAAACTATAGAACACTGAGGAAAGAAATTAAGGATGATACAAACAAATGGAAGCATATACTATGCCCATGGATTGGAAGAATTAACATAATTAAAATGTCCATATTACCCAAAGCAATCTATAGACTTAATAAAATTCCCATCAAAATACCAATGACATATTTCACAGATATAGAAAAAATATTTCAGAATTTATATGTAACCATAAATGACCCAGAATAGCCTCAGCGATGCTGAGAAAGAAGAACAAAGTAGGAGGGATCACAATACCTGATATCAAACTTCATTACAAGGCCACTATAATCAAACCAGACTGGTACTGGCATAAAAACAGACACATAGACCAATGGAACAGAATAGAGAGCCCAGAAATAAACCTATGCCTATATGGTCAGTTCATACTTGACAAAGAGACAGGAACATAAAATGGAGTAAAAATATCCTCTTCAATAAATAGTGTTGGGAGATCTGGACAAGTATATGCAAAAAACTGAAACCAGACCACCAATTTACGCCATGCACCAAAATAAACTAAAGATAAATAAAAGACTTAAATATAAGACATGACACTGTAAAAGTCATACAGGAGAATATAGGCAAGAAGATTTCAGATATCCCTTGCAGCAATATTTTCACCAATATGTCCCCTAGCAAGTGTTTCCAACCTGCAGCCCATGGGCCACATGTAATCCAGGATCACTGTGAATGTAGCCCAACAAAAAACTGTAATGTTACTTACAACATTATGAGATATTTTTTGTGATTATGCGTTGCAATGCACTTAATGCATGGCCCAATACAACTCTTCTTCCAGGGTGGCTTAGAAATGCCAAAAGTTTGGACACACCTCTGCCTAGGGCAAGGGATATAAAGGAAAGAATAAACAAATGGAACTACATCAAATTAAAAAGATTTTGCACAGCTAAAGAAAACATCAATAAAATGAAAAGGGAATCAACTGTATGGGAAAACATTTGCCAATGATACCTTGGACAAGGGTTGATCTCCAAACTATGTAAAGAACTCACATGACTCCACACCAGGAAGATTAACATTTCAATTAAAAAATAGGAAAAGGACCTGAACAGACACTTCTCCAAGGAGGACATACAGATGGACCATAGACATATGAAAAAATGCTTAACATCACTAGCTATCAGTGACATTCAAATTAAAACCACAAAGAAATACCATTTCACACTGATCAGAATGTCCATCATTAACTAATCAAGAAACAAGTGCTGACAAGGCTGTGGAGAAAAGGGACCCTAATGCACTGTTGGTGGGAATGCAGACTGGTGCAGCCACTGTGGAAAACAGTATGGAATTTCCTCGGAAAACTAAACATGGATCTGCCTTTTGACTTGATAATCCCACTGCTGGGATTAAACCCAAAGAATACAGAAACACCAGTTCAAAGGAACCTATGCACTCCAATGTTCATAACAGCACAATTCACAATAGCCAAGTGCTGGTAGCAACCTAAGTGCCCATCAGTAAATGAGTGGATCAAAAAACTGGTACATTTACACAACGAAATACTACACAGTTGAAAGAAAGAAGGAACTCCTACCCTTTGTTACAGCATGGAAGGAACTGGAGAGCATTATGATAAGTGAAATAAACCAGGCAGTGAAAGGCAAAGACCATATGACCTCATCTAAAAGTGGAAACTATTCAACAAAATAAATGAGCAAAATAGAACAAGTGACATGGAAATAAAGAACAAACTAACAGTGATCAGAGGGGAGCAGGTCAAGAAGGAGAAGGAGCAAGTCAAGGAACATGAATAGAGGACTCATGGGCAAAGACAATGCGGTAGGGATTAACTGTGGAGGTGAGGGGTTAGGTGGGGCAGGGGAGAGCAAAGGGGGAAAAAGGTTGAACCATTGTGATTGAATAAAAATAAATAAAAGAATATTGCAGATTTTATTTTAAAGTAGGAAATTGTACCAAACATATAGGATAATTAAAAATAGAAACTTTAGCTCTCTTCCTAGAGTACTGTTAACATACTATTACAAGGTGGGTTTGGCTGTGGGGGCAGGGAGTGGTAGGGAGAAATTGCAGACAACTGTAATTGAACAACAATAAAGTAATTTAAACAAATACTATTACATCGATCTTCTAAAGACTTTTTTTTTCTCGGTTGGCTCTTGCCAATATTCTATAGCTGATTATTTTCTACTTCAGGATGATTAGGCATCTTTGTCACTCATTTATCTTCAGTACATGGCTATTTGTTGTGTCATTGTCCTTTGCTCAGCCTTTTATGTCTGCCTTTCCATTACAGCCCCTTTGTACACAGCATGCATATTTTTCTTCTATTTTACTCAGTAAATAGTGTACTATATTTAAAATGCTTATGAATTATCTTCTTTGCACATCCATTATAAGATTGAACTTAAAAAATAGCCAGAGAACATCAGAACTTTTGACTTAACCTCTTCAACTGTTTTATTATATATTTGAATAACTAATCACTTTCTCTTTTAAATGAGCTTACACTTTTTAAAATATAGTTCTCAAAGAATTGCAGCAGAGAGATACATGTCTGTACTGTGTATGTAGAGGAAAATTCAAGCAAAAATCATGTCCCATTTTGGCATGGAGGTCTAAAAATACCAGATCATCGGCTAGAATGCAGGGAATGTAGCATTAATATTTTTTAGTAATGCAAATGAGAAATATCTTATCTCATTTTACCTTTCCACAATAGAGATTATATTTCTACATAAACTTGCATAATTCTAAATTTTTAATAGAAAAGATGCTTCCCTATGTGGCATGTCATTAGGGCTGGACTGAAAAGGAATGTCAGTAGTGTTGTGACAGGCACTGACTTATCTGTTTGAACTTCATGCAGAGTCACACAAATGTGCGTTATCATTTTCATTTCAAAAAATATTACCTTACACAAGTATGGGCATTGTTTATGTTTGAACTCAAGATTAGTAAGAAATACTTGGGTATCTGCATAAAATTTGGGAAATAATTTCTTGACATAGCTAATGCCTCATTGTACTTTTCAGTGTCTAAAATTATAACACCTGGGATCTGTAATTGAGTACTGAAATTATTGGTCATGAAACTACATCATGTTGCCTTCAAATATATTATTTTATATCAAGTAAACCTAGTTTACTCCAACCCTGTTCTCTAAAAACATGACTGAATATAATCGCAGGGGGTAAGAAAACACACATAGACTTAGATATTCTCTGAGGTTAGGTTTCCTAACAGCAGAATTCAAGTGAGAAATATGTGTCCATGTTATTTATTAAAAAATGTTCTGAGGAGAATCAGTATAGTGGAAGCAGGTGAGGGCTAGGATAAGATATAACCTATTTGCAGCCAACAAACTAGCTGAGAGATCTGATTATTAGTTCAGTAAAGAAATGGACAGAGATGAGCAATGTTCACTACAAATGTGCAAATATTTAAAAAGGGTATTTATTTTCAGTGGGAGAAAATATCTCCTCATACAACACCTCTCAATTTTCTCCTAAGCAGAAATATTGGAGGAAACGTAGCCCTCTCTGGTTTCAAATAATTTGTTGCTATTGGTGGTGTAGTTTGTTTTTAAATCCCTGTGTAAATTTAGTTTCGTTGAATTTATAGCTTATATTTCAGGGTTCTCCTCCCAATGTAATATATTTTTATGGTGTTGGTGGATGCTGATATGTTTTATATTTTGCCTGGCCTGAGGGTGTTAATTTCCTTCCTGCAGCCACTGTTGAAGTGTCTTCTTGTGGTGACACTTTTAATTTCAGGCACCTTGATTCAAATAATTTGATGGAGAGTGAAAAAGAGAAGTGCGCAAATGCCTGGGTGTGCCAGTTTCCCTTGCATTAGCTCTCCATGTAGTGTACCATTCATCTCACAGCTTTATTTGTTGTTTTATCCTGGAAGGAAATGCCTGTTTCCGTAAACCTGTAAATTATATTCTAATTACCATTCTCACCTTTTGAAACTTTTTTTTTTTGACAAACAGGGATGCAAATACTTTACCTCTATATCATTTCACCTTCACCACAATCCCATATAGTTTATATCTTCCTATATAAGGGATATGGGTTTTCTAGACAAGCTACAAAGTGTTTTTCTAGTTATCTTTTTCTCATTAATGGTATTCTGGGAAGAAAAATCAGTAAATGCAGGTGCTTGTTTATCCATTTTATATCAAAGCCTGTATCAGTTTATGACTGATTATTTCTTAGAAATCAATATTTCCTATATTTACTGATAGTATACAATTAAAGCATATTCATAATTATGTATTTAAAAGTATTTTATTTTGATAAATTATTAATTTTATATATGTATAATAAAGTATATTTGATTTGTTGAGGAGGGTCACTTAAAAAGATTCTTTTGAAAGTCAGGTTAGTATAACCTTGTTTCTACCACAAATTTCTTGTTCCTTATGTGTGTTGACATATCATTTTATAATGCAGGTTACCCTGGTTAAAATAGTATCCCACTGGATGGGTCTGAAATGAATATCTTTAGCTTTACTATAACATGCTTTTACTGTTTGGAGTTATGTGTCTTTAAGGATAAATATTTCTGCAATATATCTGTATAATACAGAAGTATATTAAATTAGAACTTCAAATTTAATTGCCTGGAAGTCTGTAGTATGTATTTTTTGTTATGATAACTATTTTTTCCTTTTTTCTATCTTGAATAGATAGTGAAACATTTCTAAGTTGTTCTATTTATAATAGATTTTGACTAAATTATAATATTATGATTTAAAAACAGAAAAACTTTAATAATTATAGTTCATTAGGTTACTATGGAATCCATAAAAACAATGTAAAATACGGTATGAAAAGAAATTGAAGTATGTGCTTCAGAGAACCTAAATAATCTCAGGAAACATTTTTACTCTATTTCAAAGATTCAAATATATTAGTTCTGATATTTAGTAGCAGTTTATAAGTTAGCACACTGTATCACACAAAGAGATTTTTTCAAAATAAATGTCAACTACAAGCTAACATTCTGTACATAAATTTTCTTACTTACAGTAAAAAAGCAGAATTAAAGAATTCCAAACACACTAATATTTTTTACTGACAAAGGGCAATAGAAAGTCTGTATTCTTTTACTAAAAATATGCATAATATGAAGCTTCCGTTCCAACCATTTTATGATTTGTGCATAAAAAGATAATTATTTAGAGATGAAGAAGGTAATGCTAACCTATATTTTATAAAAACATTTTATATTCTCCTTAGATTTCTCCTTTGAGATTTACTTGGGAAAAAATATTTATGCAGAAACTTGCTGAATGTATTCCATTTTTGTAGGTATTTTCTGTATGTATAAACATTAACAATGAAACCAAAGGAAGATTGAAAGAAAAAAATCTCCAGTATAAAACTAAACACCATAGTATAAAATACACAGTCAATAAGTGAAATCAATAGGTAAAGTGTAAAAGTACTAAAATATTAAATACTATATTTTTCAATCAAATATAAAGTGGGTTTTTTTTCCATTAGGAAAATAATCAAGTGAAATCAGTCAATACTGTACTAATTCTGGTGTATATTTTAAATGCTAAAATAAGTAAGCCCTATCATCATGGCAGCATGCGTCATTCCCTTTGTCTCGCCCCTTTAAATTACAATAGTAGGGTATCCATAGTCCAAAGGAAGGTCCTCTGGAGAACACATGCTTGGATGCTTGAGGGATCCACAAATCTGTACGTCTGAATGTGGATAGATTGGACCTTGTGGGGGTGAGGAAGCCTGCAGATAATGTCTGTAGGAGTCGAGATGGAGCCTACATCTTGAGGTAGAGTAGGAACTTTTGCAGCATCCTCCCAAGATGCAGCCAGTCACCCCCACATACCAGCAGCAGTGATAGTAAACTTGTTCTGTTCTCATTAGGCTATCAACATATTTTTCAGCAGAAATGCTATAGGCCAGGATGAATGGATTGATATATTCATAATATTAAAAGGTAAGAACTGCCAGCCAAGAATAATTTATCCAATAAAGTCATCCTTCAGATAGGAAGGCGAAATGAAAGATTTCCCTGACAAACAAAATGTGAGGTAGTTCACCAACACAAGACTTACCTTAAAAGACTTGCCTTAAAAGGAGCTCTTCTGTTATTAGAAACAAACAAATATCGTGTAAATGGGATACTACGTAGCAGAAAGAAAGAAGGAGCTCCTACTCTTTGCGACAGCTTGGATGGATCTGGAGAGCGTTATGCTAAGTGAAATAAGCCAGACAAATACCATATGATCTCACATATAAGTGGAACCTAATCAACAAAATAAACAAGCAAGCAAAATATACCCAGAGACATTAAAACAAAGAACAAGTTGACAGTACCCAGAAGGGAGGTGGGAGGGAATAATGGGGGGGGGAATGGGGAGGAGTTGTCAAGGGACATGTATAAAGGACACATAGACAAAACCCAAGGGGAGTAGGATAGAGGGTGGGAGGTGGGAATGGCTGGGGTTGGAGGGAGTGGTGGGGATAAATGGAGACAACTGTATTTGAACAATAATTTTAAAAAGTTAAAAAAAGAAAGAAACAAACAAACATTAAAAACAACTTTATTTGCTTTAATCTGGTAAAAAATTCACAATAAAACTTATTTGAATCAACAAAAACATGGAAGGAAAGGAAACAAAAGGACAGAACATGTATAGGCAAATGGGGATAAGATACTATGAGCAGAAAAAAGTTCTTATATATGACTACTTTTATACAAATTTCATGGTGACCAAGAAACAAGAATCTAGAGCTGAGACATGAAGCAAATAAACAAACAAAAAAAAAACCCAAGAAACTTATAAAAACATCATAGAAAATCACTAAACTAAAATGGCAGGCAAAAACAAAAGTGACGAGAAAGAATGGAAATATAGAACAAATGGGATACAAAAGACAATATGGCAATAGGGAGCTCTCATATTTTGATAATTAACCTAAATGTAAATGGAATAAATTCCTGAATAAAAAGGCAAAGAGGGGCTGGATGGAGTAAAAGAGAAGACCCAGCTCTATTCAGCCTCTGAGATTCATTTCAGCCTTAAAGACAAACCACAGGCTTGAAGTAAAGGGGTGGAAGATGATACTCCATGTAAATGGTAACTGAAAGAAAGTGGGTGTAGCCAACCTTATCTCACACAAAACGGATTTCAAAACAAATATGGTAACAAGTAAACAAGAGGGGAAGTATATAATGATAAAGGGGACAATACATTAAGAAGACAACATTTATTAATATACAAGTTCCCCAGCATAGAATAACCAAAATATATAAAGGAGCTAATAACATTTCCACAGGAAGAAATTGAGAGCAACACAATAACAGTAGAAAACTTTAATATCCCACTTATATCAATGGATAGGTAATCCAGGCAAAAAGTCAACAGGAAAATAATGGCCTGAAACTACATATTAGGTCAGATAAATTTAACAGATATGTTTACAATTTTTCATTCAAAAGCACCAGAATACACTTTCTTCTTAAGTGCACATAAAACATTTCCAAGGATTGCCCATTTGTTGGGACACAAAATCGTATGAAGCATACTTCCCAAAAACAATGGTATGAAACTAGACATCAACTACAATAAAAAAATTGAAAAAATCACAAATATGTCAATATTTAAAAAAATGCTACTGCACAACCATTGGGTTAAAGAATAGAGATAAAATACATAGACACAAATGAAAATGATAATATGACATATCAAGATTTTTGAGATGCAACAACAGATTAAGAAAGAAGTTTATAGGACTACAGACCTACCTCAAGAAACAACAAAAAAAAATCTCAATCTAAACTTACACCTAAATGAACTGAAAAAAAAGGAAAAACAAATGAAATCCAAAGTCAGTAGAAGGTAAATAATAAAATTCTGAGCAGAAATAAATTAAATAGAGACAAATAGACAAAAGATCTGTAAAACTAAGAATTAGTTTCTTGAAAAGATAAACAAATTTGACAAGACTATAAGTAAATTCACTAAGAAAAAAAAAAGAGAAAACTCAAATAATTGGAAATGAAAGAGAAGTTACAAGGTATCACAAAAAATACAAATTATTTTAAGAGGCTACTAGAAACAGGTATATGCGAACAAATTTGAAAATCTACAGGAAACAAATAAATTCTTAGAGTATACAATCTTCCAAGACTGAAGTATAAAATACAGACAATCTGCATAGGCCATTCACAAGTAAGGATAATTAAACAGTAATCAAAAACCTCCTAAAACACAAAGGTCCAGGACCAGATATCTTCACTGGTGAATTTTATCAAATATTCAAAGATTTAATACTTATCTTTCTCAAACTCTTCCAAAATACTGAAGAGGAGAAATGCTTACCAATGTACTTTAGAAGGTCAATATTGCCCTGATACCAAAACCAGACTAAGACAATAAAGTTTAAAAAATTATGTCAATATCTCTGATGACATAGATACAATATTCTTAACAGAATACTAGAAAGCCAAGTACAATACAGTAAAAGTCTCATAAACTATGATCAAGTGGGTTTTATTCCAAGGACACAAGGATGATTAACATTCATAATTAATCAGCATGATATACCATATAACAAATTGAAGGATAAAAATCATATGATCATCCTAATATATGCAGAAAAAAGCATTAGACAAATTTCAACATCAATTTATAATAAAAACTCCCAATGAAATGGATATAGAAGGGAACTACCTCAATATAATCAAGGCCATATATGATAAATCCACAGCTAGTACCATACTCAATGGTAAAAACTAAAATCCTTTCATCTAAGATCAGGAATTAAACAAGGATGCCCACTCTCACCACTCTTATGAATGTATTTATTGGAGATTGTAATTAAAACAATCAGACCAGAAAAAAAAGTCATACAAATTGAAAAGAAAGAGTTTGTCACTATTTGCAGATGACATAAAACCTTAAACCTCCACACAAAAACTAATAAAAATAATAAACAAATACAGTAAAGTTGTAGCATACAAAATTAATATACAAACAATTCTTGCATTTGTATACATTAACAATGAAAATTCAGAAAGTGAACCTAAGAAAACAATCTCACTTACAATCATAGAAATATATACCTAGGAATAAATTTAACAAAGAAGGTGAAAGACAGGTATGTTGGTAACTTCCCTGCCTGGTTTCAGAAGCTGTAACCCATCCCAAGGCTAAGGCTGAGTGGGTGACCTTCAGACCAGAAGCCACTAAGGAGACAAAGCTTATCTCCCTGGCAGGGGTGCTGCTTATGCTCCCTTTTCTTCACCCCGCCTGGCCCCCAATGCTTGGTCAGTTAGTCAATGATGGGTAAGATTCCCCAAGGGGGGAAAGACTTAAGATAGGCATGATCACGTGGAGGCCCAAGGGAAGGACTTGCGGGGCTATGGAGAAAGGGGGTGATGGACCTTCACCTCTCGGCTTTGACAAAGCCTGAATCCTCATTCTGTCTGCCAGAAGTCTCCTAATCTCTTGGCTGCCCTACTTCTCCTGTGTGATTTAAGCCTGAAGCGATGACAGAAGGTGCTGCAGCCCTGTGCTGGAAAGGCAGGTTCCCCAGGCCATCAGGCCTAAGAAGGAATATGTAAAATCCTGTGAAACCTGCTTTGTTTAGAATGCTCTCAATTAAATAAGGGTCCAAACAAGAAGTGAGTTTGTTCCTCAAAGTTTTATGGCTCTTTAGCTATCTTACCCTGACTCAGAATAGGCCCTCAGAGTTCTTTGTATGTTATCTATTGTTTGATCCTTATTCCCTGACAATGATTAAAGAGCTTTACCTGTATTCCCTTCCCAGTGCAAAATGAACCCATTGAGGAAAAGACTCTTGGCCCTTCTCCTTTGAGAGATTGTCCACCTTTCCTCCACAAGCAGATCATATCTAGGTAGACTTATTCTCATCCGAGATGGCCAGGGGGCCCTGCAGGCAGAGCCCCCCAACACATGTATACTGAAAATTATAAGACATTATTGAAATTAGATACAAAGAAATAAAAATATATTTTATGCTCATAGTTTGGAAGAATTAACATTATAAAACATCTATATAACCTATAGCAATCTACAGATTCAATGTAATCACTATCAAAATCCCAATGGCATTTTTCAAAGAAATAGAACAAAAAATACTAAAATTTGTATGGAATCAAAGAAAGCCTAATAGACAAAGCAACCCTGAAGGGAAAAAAAGCCAGAGGTATCATACCCCCTGGTTTAAAACTATACTATAAAGCTATAGTAACAGTGTGGTACTGGTGGATATACAGACACATCGATCAATAGAATAGAACCAAGAGTTCAGAAATAAACACACACATATATGAACAACTAATTCATGGAAAAGAAGTCAAAACATACAATTGAGAAAGGAAAGTCTCTAAACATTGGTGTTGAGGTAACTGGACTGCCACATGCAAAAGAATAAAACTAGAACTATTATCTTACTCCATATACAAAAATTAACTCAAAATGAATTAAAGACTTGGAATGTAACACCTGAAACAAAAAAAATATACAGAAGAAGCATAGTTGGTAAGCTCCTTGACATTGGTCCTCATGATGACTTTATGGACTTTACTGACAAGGAAAAAAGAACAAATATAAACAAATGAGACCACATCAAATTAACAGGCTTCTGCACAGCCAAGGATATTATCTACAAAATGAAAAGTAAAGCTATTAAATGAGAAAAGATATTGGAACAAATAGCCCAATTAAAATGGGCAGGGGATTTGAAAATACATTGTGCAAAAAAAAAAGACATACAGATGTCCAATAGGCACATAAGAAGGATGTTTAACATCATTAATTATTAGGAAAATGCAAACCAAAATGATATCACTTCACACTTGGAGGAATGGCTATCATCAAATAGACAAGAAACCACAAGTGTTGGAGAAGATATAGAGAAAAGAAAACTCTCATACATTGTGGGAATGTAAATTAATACAACCCCTATAAAAACAGTATGGAGATTCATCAAAATATTGAAAATAGAACTACTATATGATGCAAATATTCAATTTCCAGGTATTAATGTGAAGAACTGATGCAGACACCGGCCTGCAGTGTCCGCAGCATCATGGATGAGACAAGAGACATTCACACGCACTACCGTCCTGTGTGGAGGAAAAGGGACAGCATGGCTACCCTCTGCAGGGGAGGGTGCCTCCGAGTGGCCTGGCCACTCTCTCAAAGGAGAGCACCGATCCTCCCTTTCACAGGGTTTTTATTGGCTTTTAAATTGCACAGCAATACAGGTAAAGTTTGTTGATTATAGTCTGGCAGGGAAGATCAAACAAGTAGATAACTTTCAAAGAGCTAAAAGGGCTCACCTGAGTTGGGGTTTTATCACCTAAAAACTACAGAGCTTAAGGGGATAAATTCATTTCCTGTCCGGGCCTTTATAATCTAATTAAGAGCAACCTCAGCAAAGCAGGTTTCACAGGATTTTACATATCCTTTTTGTTTTAGGTCTGATTACCCTGGGAATCCCGCCATTTTCCAGCATAGGGCTGCACCGCCCCATGTCACTGTTAGAGGCTTGAGTCAGGCCAGGGGAGACAAGGCAGCTGAGAGGTTTGAGACTTCTCACAGGCAGAATGAGCACTCAGGCTTTGTCAAAGCTGAGGGGTGAGGGTTGATCACCCCCATTTTCCACAGCCCCCCGAGTCCTTCCCTGAGGGCCTTCCCACATGATCATGCCAGTCTTAGGTCCATCCTCCTCTGGGGAATCTTACCCCCCATTGGCTAACTGACCAAGCATTGGGGGCCAGGCAAGGAGCAGAAGCAGTGCTCCTGCCAGGGAGATAAGCTTGTCTCCTTAGTGGCTTCTGGTCCGGAGGTCTCTCACTCAGCCTTAGCCATGGGAGGGGGTTACAGCTCCTGAAACCAGGCAGGGCAGTTCCCAACAAAGAATATGAAAACACTAATTTTCAAAGATATATTCATCCCCATGTTTATGGCAGTATTATTTACAATTGCCAAGAAATAAAAACTATCTAAGTGTCCATTAGTAGATGAATGCATAAACAAGATATGAAATATGTGCACATACACACACACCTCAAGCATATTGGACATATTGATTAACTAGTCTTAAATACTCAGATTCTTTATGTCTGTTTCCCTGAGGCAAAGTAATATCATGCCAATAAAATAAGAAATAATTTATTACATTACCATATTGCTCATTTAATGTGTAAAAATTCTGCTTGTAGAACAATAGCATGTTGATACAAACCAAAAAGCTAATTTAGATTAATTACATGAACTTCTGCCTCAAAGAAAGTAATTATTTATTCTGGATTTAAGAAATTGGATTGGAAGAGGCTATATACAAATATAATCATTTATTCATTTACCTGACATAAATAGGATACATAAAATAAATTTTAAATTATTTTAATATTGAAAAAGAGTATTTTTTAAATAATTTTAAACTTAACAGAAGAATACAAAGGTAGTACAGAGAGTTTCTGTATGTCTTTTACCCAGCTTTTCCTAAAGCTATCATTTTATATAATTGCTTTATATTTATCAAAATTAAGAAATTAACATTGGTAAATACTGTTAATTAACTATACACTTTCTTCAGATTTCACAAGTTTTTCCACTAATATTTTTTTATATTTCAGGATCAAATCCAGAGTGGCACATTATATTTATGCATGATTCTCCTTACTTTTTTTCCAGTCTGGATTTTTTGTTTTTTTCTTCAGTTTTTTACTTGTTTCTTAGGACTTTTGCAGTATTGAAAACTACAAGTCAGTATTTTGTATAATGTACCTGAATTTAGGTTTGATGTTTTCTTATGATTATACTGGGAATATAGATTTTGAGAAGGAATGCTACTGATAAGGGCCTTTTCATGAAATTATATTAGGACATAAAATGCTTTTAACATATGCTTGAAAATTAACATAACTTACCACGGGTAACTGGTACTGATAACTTAGTTAAAGTAGTGTGTGCCAGGTTAGTTCCCTGTCTGGTCACTCTTTTTCCCTATCTATACTTTATTCCTTGGAAACCAGTCACTGACTCCAGGGCACCGGTTACACTACCAACTATTATGACAAATTTGTTTCTGTTAAATGATTCTAAAAGCAGATAAATACAGAGGCTTTATATAAAGAGTTAATATCTCCTATTTGAGCCTCTGTATGCAGTCATTTAGATTTTTCCCTCAAAGGGAATGACCAAATGATGTAATTTCTCTATGTGTGTTTCAGTACAGAAAGGTAAAGTTTCCCCATAAAGCTCTGATTTTTAAACAGTGATAAAGTGAATATCAAGAAGTTAGAAATCTTGAATAGAATGTCAAAAGCATAAAGATATATTCAGAACCTGATTTTTACAGTAAGCAAACCATTCTCAAGGTGTCAGATACTTTTGAAAGCTGAATCAATTCTTACAGAAGGTGAGAATACATTTAGTATCAGAAGCATTACTACAAAGGCCTTAAATTACTGTTTGATGTAATGTCAAAAGTGAATAATTTACTTGCAGGTAGCGGCTTGCTTATAAGAATGAGTGACTTCTAGCTCAAATACATTTTTGTTGCATTAAGCTAACATTTCTAAATTATGAATTATATTCACTTTATGCACTACAGTAAAGTTTCTCAGTAAAATAGAAATCTTGCTATATATTTATTCATTTATTGATATTATATATATTTGATATATGAATGAATACAAAGAATGCAGAAAACTTTGTATTAGTACAGTAGACATTTTTGAAAAATTCATTAAAATTTTTTTATTTGCTTCCCTCATTCTCATCAGATATACTTCCCAAATAATATTGACATAAACAAATTATCTTTTTCCATTAGAGGTTTCTGGTCCACATTAAAAACGTGCTTGATATCAGCTCTAAAATCATCTGCATCAACTAAAGTCAATCATCCACGGAGTTTTATTGATTCCTCTTTCAAAATAAGCTTTTAATTTAGCCCTATCTTTATATTCTTTTTGCCTTTACCATAGTTTAGGCCCTCATAGAGGAACCATCAAAATATTATCCCTTCTAATGTCCTTTCCTTAGTCTTTTTCCTATCATTGTTATCCTGTCCTCCAGGATATTCCTAAACATTATATAGAATATATAAATTTCTCCTAACATTATTTAATGATTTCTCTCTATTTACAAAGGAATATCTCAGATATATTACTGCCATGCTGCTGTATACAAGTAGTGTAGTGGATGCTTCTAACTTGCCTATCTCTTATTCCTTACTAGTCTTCTGGGAAATGCCCCTCCCCTGTATCCAAACCATCGTATTCTAGTATGACTCCACCATTTTTCAAAGACATTTTGCATCTTTGGATTTATGTTGATTGCTCTGGAGTTTAGCTTCCTCTATATGCCAATTGTATTTCTTCATAATTATGGTTACAATTAATAGCTCAAAGAATTGTTGCAAATTAGGACAACTATTCCAATTTTCTCCTGGCTTTGTGCTTGTAGCCACAGAGGAGAAATCTTAAACCCTCCCCAGTGTCAAATTTGGAAATATGAGGGGCTATGTTTAATCTGCTTGTATTTTGTGCTACTTATATAGAAACAGTGTGAAAGAATGAAGCTAAGAGAGTAAACATATTAGAAAAGGAGAGATCTGGTAGCATTTAAGGTCCTTGTTCTGGGAAACAGGCTTCAAAATGGAAAGGCTGTCGAGATAAGCCCAGTCAAATCACAGAAAGAGTCTGAGGAAGATCTGTCCAGACATTAGGTGCTATCACGAACTCCTCCACCTCCTTTTAGCACTGCTGGCCTCATTAGAATGATTCTCAACTGTCAATTTGTTTGCCTCACTTATCCAGATTAAAGTCCCAGATGAGAGTGTCTGATAGACAAACTGGGAACATGGACGTGCACAGTGGTTACCAATACATAAGGAGAGCAAATTTCTGATGTCAGAGGTGTATCTTACTTTTCACTGCAAGTCACATAATGGCAAATTCCCCAAAATATAAAGTCAGTTGACCAATACTTAATTTTTAAATTAATTTACTTAATTTTGCCTCACCTAGTTTCAAGAATTTCTGTTGCAAACATGACTTAGATCAATGCAGTAATCACATATTAATCAATAAGTAGATAACATGTCTTAAGAACCTAGTATGTGCCAAGTACTTTATATTCATTATTTCATTTAATTCCCACAATAAGTTTATGAAATGTGTTATTCTTCCAAGATTTACATATCAAAAGTAGAGGAGACTTCATGGCATTAAATAATTTATAATAGACTACACAATCAAATAATAACAAAGAGTAATTTAAATCCAAGTTCCTTTCCTGATTGGTGTGGTTCAGTGGCTTGAGTGTTTCCCTGCAAACCAAAAGGTTGCCAGTTCAATACCCAGTCAGGGCACATGGCTAGGCTGTACTGGGTCCCTGGTTGGGGGCATGTAAGGGACAACTGATTGATATTTCTCTCCCCCGCTTTGCCTCTTTCTAAAAATAAATCTTTAAAAATAAATAAATGAATCCAAGTTCTTAACCTTTATATGACATTGCTACCTATGGCTACTTCTTCATCTTTTCCTGAATACCCTTGAAATTCTGCTCTTCTGGGAGGTTATTCTGGCTAGAAGCCAAGTAGCCTCCCAGTCACTCCTACTTATTGAACAATGTGGTTCTGGATCACTGCATTCCTGTTCACTCACATTCCTTAAACACTCAAATGGACAACCAACTCTCTTGGTCTCTTGCTTCTTTACCTTCTGAGCCCTAACAGCCTTTCTCTTCACCCTATAGTTTTCAACCACTTACTTCCTTGATACCTGTACCTTCTCATCACCAGGAACTGTAATGACTTCAACATCAGAATTTAAGCATATTAACTACTCTTCTGCTTTCTCATTTATTCTGGTGCAAGTGTCCTTGCACCATTTTTTGGAAAAAAAACACTATTTCATTTTTCATTTAATTTGCTTTGTGCCATTATTAAAGTTGATTGACCATAAAAATAAGTATATGTGTCTGGAATTTCAATTTTACTCTATATATCTGTATGTTTATTACATTGCCCTAATTATTATAACTTTGTAGTAAATATTGATATCAAGAAGTGTAAGTCCTCATACTACAGGGTGGGACAAAAGTAAGTTTACAGTTTTTTATATGAAAAAATAATATAAAAATGTATAAATAAAAATAAGAATAAACTCTGTGTTTTATGTGCTCACAACTGTAAACCTACTTTTGTCCCACCCTGTATGTTCTTTTCTTTACTACATTGATTTATGAATCCCTAGTATTTCCATATGAAGTTTAGTATCAGTTTATCAGTTTATGCAAAAAAGCAAATTTTATTTTTTAAAATTTATGTTTATTGTATTTTTCTCATTGCCATTTACCTCCCTTATGTTCCCCTTTACCCTGCAGTCATCGCACTGTTGCCCTAATCCATGAGTCTTTTTGCCCTTTTGGTCAATCCCTACACCCTGTAACCCCCCCCACCCCCGCATAGCTGGCATCCTGTTCCCTTTCTAACAGTCTGTCTCTATCTTGCTTGTTATTTCAGTTTGTTCATTAGATTCCATATATGAGTGAACTCATATGGTATTCATCTTTCTCTGACTGGCTCATTTCACTTAGCACAATGTTCTTCAGGTTGCTTCATGCTGTATTTTCTTTTTATATATAGCTAAGTAGTGTTTCATTCTGTAATTGTCCATAGGTATTTTATCCACTCATCTACTGATAGACACTTGGGCTACTTCCATATCTTGGTGATTATAAATAACACTGCAAATTACATAGGGGTGCTTATGTTTTTTCAAATTAGTGTTTTGAGTTTCTTCAGATATATCCCAAAGTGGGAACACTGAGTCAAAAGGCAGTTCCATTTTTAATTTTTCGAGGTATATACATACTACTTTCCACAGTGGCTGCACCAATCTGCATTCCCACCAACAGTGCAAAAGAGTTCCCCTTTCTCCACATCCTTGCTGGCACATTTGGTGATTTATTGATAATAGTCATTCTGAAATGTATGAGGTAATATCTCATTGTGGTTTTAATTTGCATTTCTCTGATGATTAGTGACATTTAGCATCTTTTCATATGTCTATTGAAATTATTTGCCTTTTTATACAACAATAAGGAGCTATTAGAAAGGGAAATTAAGAAAATAGTCCTATTTACAAATGCTTCAAAAAGCATAAAATACCTAGGAATAAATCTAACCAAGGATGTAAAGACATGTACTTAGAAAATTATAAGACAGTGAAGAAGGAAATCGAAGAAGATATAAATAAGTAGAAGCACATACCGTGTTCATGGATAGGAAGAATTAACATCAATAAAATGTCCTTGCTACCCAAAGCAATCCATAAATTCAACACAATTCCTATCAAGACACCAATGTTGTATTTCACAGAATTAGAATATTTCAAAAATTTATATGGAACTACAATATGTCCCACACAGTGATCCTGAGAAAAAAAGAACAAAGTTGGGGAAATCATGCTATCTAATATCAAACTATATTATAAGGTCATACTAATCAAAACAGCATGATACTGGCATAAAAACGGACAGACACATTGATCAATGCAACAGTATAGAGCCCAGAAATAAGCCCAGACCTTTATAGTCAATTTATGTTTGACAGAGGAAGCAAGCACATATAATCGGCTAGTTTATTCAATAAATGGTCCTGGGAAAATTGGATGTATACATGCAGAAATATGAAAGTAGACTACCTTCTTATGCCACACACTGAAATAAACTCAAAATGGATTAAAGGCTTAAATATTAGACCCAAAACCATAAAAATACTAGAAGAAAACATAGGCAGCAAAATCTTGGACATTGCTTGTAGCAATATTTTTACTGAATATCTCCAAAGGCAAAGTAAACAAGAGGAAAAAATAAACAAATGGGACTATATCAAACTAAAAAGTTTTTAAAACAAAGGAAAATCCCAACAAAAAAAGACAACCCATGGAATGGGAGAAACTTTTCACCAACACATCAGATTAGGGGTTAAATATCCAATGTTTATAAAGAACTTTACATTTCTGGGATAAATTCCATTTTGTCATGGTGTGTAGTCCTTTTAATATGTTGCTAGATTCAGTTTGCTAGTGTTTTGTTGAGAACTTTTGTATCTATATCTACAGGAAATATCAGCATGCAGTTTTTTTGTTATATTTTTTCTGGTTTTAGTATTATGATAATACTGCCTCATAGAATGAGTAAAAATGTGTTATTTCCTCTTTAATTTTTTGGGGAAGTTTATAAAGAAATTGGTATCAGTTCTTCAAAAAATTTTGATATAATTCACTACTGAAGCCATCTAACCTTGAGATTTTTTTTCATTAGAGATTTTTAAGTTACAACACAATTGCTTGTTATAAGTTTATTTAGATTTTCTGTTTCAACTTCAGTTAGTTTTGGTAACATTTGTGTCTAGCTAGGAATTTTTCTATTTCTTCTAGGTTATTTAATTTATTGCTATACATTTGTTTATGGTATTCCCTTACCAGGGTTTTTATTTTTATAAGGTTGATAGTGATGTTTCCCTAAGAGTTTTTTAAAAAACATATTTTGATGGTGGTTGAAATTCAGAAACAGAGAGTGTAGCATATAGAAGCACTGTATAGCTATGAACTATGTATGTATATATTGAACTTCTAGTTGGAATATCACTGAGATCACTGTGGAATTTTCATTGGACTAAAAAAAGAAATAATTTTTCTGTTACTTCTATACTTTTGGAGTTATAATTTTTGTAGAAGTATTTAAACTAAAGGAATTCAAGAAAACAGAACCAAAATACAAGAACTATGAGATTTAGAAGGGTCAGGATTATCTAGATTTAATGAGTATATTTTAAAATAAATTTATGGAAGTTACATTGGTTGATAAAATTATACAGGTTTCAAGTATACAGTTCTATAATACATCATGTGTAAATTGTATTTTGTTTGCCACTCAAAGTCAAATCTTCTCCCACCACCATATGTTTGACCCACTTTACCCTTTACTACTTCCTCCCCAACTGCCTTTCTCCCTGGTGACCACCATACTGCTGTTGTCTGTGTCTATGAGTTTTCATTTTGTTTTTATATTTATTGTTTTCAATGAAATGAATGAAATCATATGGTTCTTAACTTATGTTTCTGTAAAGAGTAGTTATTTTTTTTTTCCCTGTAGTTAGAAGAAATTTTAGGTCCAGGCCTAAAAATAATGCTGTCCCGTGGTTACTGTCTTTGTAGACCATTGACAGAATCCCAGCAATGCCCTAGATCCCTTTAACAGGGGTCTCAAACTCATTTTCCCTGGGGGCCACATCAGCCTTGAGGTTGCCACTGGGTAGAAACAAGGTGCTGGGCCAGATAAAACAGGGGGAGGGCTGGATTTGGCCAGCAGGCTTGTGTTTGCCACCTGTGCTCTAGACAGTCACAAATGTTCACCAAACTTCATCAGTCATTTGTGTGCAGTAAACTCTTCCTCTGATTGATACCTGAATGGGGTGGGGGGCTCTGCCTGCAGGGCCCCCTGGCTGCCACAGATGAGCATAAGTCTACTGAGTTATGATCTGCTTGGGGAGGAAAGGTGGCCAATCTCAAAAGAAAAGAGCAAGGAGCCTGTTCCTCAATAGACTTTTATTGGGTTTAATCTGCATAGGAATACAGGGTGTATACATAAAGCTCATCAATCATTCTCAGACAGTAATGATCAAATAATAGATAACATTTAAAGAACTATGAGGGCTTATTTTGAGTCAGGATCAGATAGCTAAAGGGCCATAAAACTTTGGGGAATAAACTTATTTCATGCTTGGACCCTTATCATTTAAATTAAGGTTATTAGCAAAGTAGGTTTCATAGGATTTTATGCATTCTTTCTTAGGCCTGATCACCCCAGGGAACTTGCCCTTCCCAGCAAAGGGCCACACCCACTTCTGACGTTGTTTCAGGCTTAAAGCATCGTTTCAGTCTTAAATCGGGGAGGGAAAGTAAGGCAGTCAAGAGATTAGAAGACTTCTTGCAGAAGGAATGAGGACTCAGGCTATGTCAAAGCTGAAGGGCATCACCCCCTTTTTCTACAGACCCCCAAATCCTTCCCTGAAGGCCACTTCATGACCATGCTTGTCTTAGATCCTCCCTCCCATGAGGAATCTTACCCGTAATTGGCTAAACAGTCATCCACCTGGGGCCAAGCAGGGTGAAATAAAAGGGGGCAGAAGTGGTGCTCCTACAAGGAAGATAAGCTTTGTCTCCTTAGTGGCTTATGGTCCTATGGTCTCTTTACTCAGTCTTAGCCACAGGGGTTACAGTTCTGAAACAAGGGAGGGCGGTTCCCAACACTTGAATGTGCATTTCATTACAACCTTAGAGTTTGCCTAGACTTTGCTTTTTGGTGTGCTCTATTAATGGCTCTTCTTATTTCCATTTTGTAAATGACAATAATATAGCTGACCCCCTCTACTACCTGCCTATGTGAATGCCTCTTATACTGGTAACATATAAAGCCTCATTTTGTGGTCTCATGGATGCCCTACCATGCCCTGATTTTTATTTCTGTTTTACTGGATTTTGAAAAGTAAAAGCTACTTTTGGTGTTAACTACTTTTTATCTCAAAATGTTAAAAGAGATTGACTATTTTTGTTTTCTTTTTCCTCAGTATTTTGGAAAATGTATATTTTAGAAAATGTACCAGCATACTTTTGAAGGTAATAATGGGATTCAAATGAAGTATTTTGCCCAACTAAAATTTACACTAGCTAACAATATTTAATATAATTTATAATTCTATGTATTTTCTTATGTCATAACTTAATTTTTCCATGTGAATAGGTAAACCATCCTAGACATGCTCCTTTATCTTGCTGTTTGAATGGCTTCCAACTACCTTATGAAAGTAGAAAACAAATGGTTTGGGAATTTGCCACATTTCTTAAAAAATTTCAAATTAAAATAGAAAGCCACAAGTTTTTCCTTGAGTTTTCATGAGCAATTTTCAAACTGTATTTGCATAACCTTTTAAAGTTCTAAACAATTTATTTTGCAAAATAGATTTTAAAAGAATAAAAGGTTGCTACTTGGGAGAAAATGGAATATATTCAGGTATTTCCTAGCACTTATTAGGTGGATCTTCAAATCACGTAATAGTGTCTTCATGATCCACAAGGTTATTTTATCTAAAAAAATTGTTTCATAATAAATGTGTTCCTTATAGGCAAATGACATATATTAGATCTATTTTCATGGTTTTAAGGAAATTGTTTATATACCTTTATATATGTTTAGAGATGAAGCATTAGGATAAACACAAACAGCTTTTCAAACACAACCATGTACTTGACTGCTATTTTTATTGCTACTGTTTCTAAACCTTCTTTCCATTCACTCAGTGCACTAGTCCTCCTTATCCCTCCCAGGACTGAACTATAGACTGCTCCTCATGACTCTTTACTCTTTGACCACAATTCCTTCATGAATTATGGTATATAATACAAACCATACAGAACCTTCTTTGTAACATTTTAATTTATCCTGTATGGTGATATTCTTATTCTGTTAGTTTGGCTGTATGGACAGGTGAGCAAACATGTGATTGACAATACTACTGTAACTGGGTGCAGAGCACAACCCCCACAATCCTTGACTGGCAGGAAGGGAAGAATGGATGGTACAGAGTTTAAGATACATTGCATAACAAAAGGCAAGTTAGTAACTGTGCCTTCCTGGAGAGAAGAGGCTGCTGCCCAGGGTCAATTGTGTACCTGACTGTGAACATGCTCAGGGACTTGTGTCATAGCTGGGGGAGCTCATATAGCATCTGCGTGAGAGACAGGGGAAGGATGCCAACCCCAGATGTCGGCGTGTTGCTGGGAACTTTTGCCCTGAGTCTAGATGGCAGCAAGAGAGGTTAAAAGATATGGGGGATCTGGCAAAAATAGTGGACACCAACACACCGTAGGAAGGGTCCAAAGTGAGATCACACAGGAAGTTGCGGAGGAGCATTTCAGTAAGGGTAGACTGAAAGGGAAAGGGAAGAAGCCGCGTGGTCTGGAGTAAGAGGGGAGAAGCCACAGGGTCTGGAATGAGTGAGGGAGAAGGCCTGAAAGCCAGAAGTCTAGTGAGTTGCCAGAGAGGGAGGCGCAGCAGGGGAACTGCCTAGCCACACAGATTTGAGTCTGCTCGGAGAAGACAGCAGCAGAGCTGCGGGACACGTGCGGGGCCTTGCCTACCCATCCAGATTAGTGAGAGATGCTTGGAGCTGAACTGTGACCGGGAATGCTGAGCTGCAGACGTCTGCTTTTCAGAAAAACACAGTACTTCTGATTGGTGTATTCTGAGACTGGCCTGATTTGGCAAAGGGAAGAAGGACTGTGTGTTTTGGGATGGTTTTAAAGGGAGTGGGGCTTAATGGCAGAACTATGCCATTATTCTAAATCTGTATAACCTTTAATAAACACCTCTTTTCTTTTTCACCAAACTCGTGTATTGGGAGTCACTAGCCTACTTGGCAGCGGGCAATCAAACCCCACAGCTGTTCTAGAACAGCATTGGTGGTGTTCTATAACACTAGTTAGAGTGTATGGTTTGTAACATTTTTTGCTTGTTGATTACATTTAATAGTTCATTTAAGTGTACTTATTCTCCTCAAACTATTAAGTGATTCATCTAATTTTACCATCTGTTATTTTATAACTAGCCCTCCAAATCAGTGCATGGAAAACATTAGGGAAAAATTATCTTAAAATTTCTATGATGAAAATTTGGTTTATAAAGCATTATAATTATTAACAAATCGTATTTTTAAAGCATTCATCTGACTTCATACTTACAGCAGGATGTCACTTCATGTCTACCTCACTTATCCCTAATTTTGGTTAAATTCAGCAAAGAAACAAAATTTGATAGCAAAATAAATCAACAGTGACATGAGAGACACTGAAATTAGCAAAGAGATTTTTTTTGTTTTATATCTTTCTCTCTGAAGATGCTAAGGAAACTTATTCAGTGCTGAAATTAGGAAGTTGGTAATTCTTCATGGGAGAACCTTGGAAAGAAAATGGAAACCAAAGGAACTGATTGCAGTATCAAGTTAGATCTTGGATTATAGAAGAAATACTGAGGGTAAAAAGAGGTACCAGATATGACAGGGTTATGTGGCCATAAGAGAAATGAGGAGGGAATACTGGAAAGTTAAGGGAACATCTAAATTCTGGTTTGAAGTTGACTTTGAATGGCTTCATAAATGATTTTATGATTAGTGTTTTTGGATTATTACAACACTCCATATGTATTCCCAATCAGTGGAAGACAAATCTCACTTTCTTATAAGGAACTTATCCTTATACTTTCTCAAGCCTCAAAAGCCAAACTAATGGATTGCATGAGTGGAGACTTTAGGGTGGGGTTATTTAACCAAGCCTCATGTCTGCCTCTATCAATATAAATCACTATTCTTAAGGAGAGCACCACTGTGGTATTTAAACGGTGGAGAGAAATGGGCCTGAACCTCACCTTGAGTGCTAATGGTGGAGAGAGATGAGCAGATGACTGACATGTAACTGACCAGACATGACTGACCAGAGTCTCTGCGTAGTGCAGTCCAAGAGTGGATAGTTAATAGGAAAGCCAGAACTGCTGTTAGTTTTATGCTGGTCACCACAGCAAAAATGTTTGCAGTAGTTATCCAGAAAGGGAACAAGGTTATTCATACAAATGGCGTGGCTCACAGCAGAGAGAGAAGAGCAGAAGTATTAAAACCTGGCACTTTTTCTGACCTCTGATCTCCTATGTCATCCATTTGCCATACACAATAGAAAGACAGTTGGAAAAGGAACTTGAGTAATGCAGTGCCTATAGAGCCTGCCTTTCATGTATAAAAGCAAGGGCAGAAAATAGATCTGGATGGACACATAAAAAAATCACAGAGGAGAATTAGAAAGCCAGTGAAATGCCTTGTTGGTAAGGTTATTGGTATAACTATTACAAATAAATACAGTGACATTTCTTGATATGTTTACTTTGTTTGCTTCACATGAGCTGCAGGACTGAACTACCCAATGCTTTCTGAATTCCAAAAGGCTGCTGAGAGTCAACAAAACTGGGATTGACTGGAAGATGAAAACTTTCACAGGGCATGAGATTTTGGACACTTATTATGTGTTCAGTTACAACCCTGTACCTTTGAGTTATGTTCAGTTTGGCTTCTGTGCCTGCTGTTTCATCACTGATAATTCCCCCTTAGCTACCTCTCTTTCAAAGATGTCTTCCTAAATTAAGATGCCACTGCTGAACTGGTGACAGCTGGAAATGTGTATTTAATTGTTCATCCAGGAGAGAAAATATGTTGCACCCATCCCATTGAGACCATTGACTTGCTTTCCTGGGATGCCTGACCGCATTTAATGGTGCAAATTGTGTTGGTAGATGGATTTGTTGTTGTTGATGTTGTTTTTTTATGCAAAGCTAATTGTTTCATACAATTAGATTCATAACCTTGTGTAATTAACAATTTTCTAAACAACTGAGAATCAACCTGTAACCCTTTTGTTAAATGGTGAGAATTCAGTGTGATTCTCACCCAAGAAGTGAAAGACTTAAATTCTAAGAGGTAGGCTATCTTGTTTTCCTCTGTTTTAATTTTAATTTCTAAAGTACTTATTTTATTCATGCTATTTACACAGATGCTTTTTATCTTTTCTGTTTATAATTCTATTTAATTTTTGTTTTGCACAAAAAAATATATACATGTTTAATTTAAGGCTTTATTCCTCTAGAAGAAAAGAAATATATATAACAATTATACCTTTAAATACTGATTTTTATAAAGGAAATTTAAGATGATACAGGTTTCTCTAATATATGACTTATAGTTTGTAAATATACTATATAATCATTAGAAACTTTAAGAGCCACTTTGAATATCAATAAGCTAATCATAATTCTCCTTGACATTATAACTCATTTCACACTTTCATTCACAAATATACATCAAATTTGCAGTAGAATATTTTATTTTTAAAATTGATTTTAAAGCTATTCAAAAATAGAGTCTCCAAAGTTACAAAACAAGTATATTTATAAATATTTACTGTTATAAGTATTTACTGTTTATTTTTCACAATAAATATTTATAAAAAAGATTTTACCAAACAGTTCAATGTCTAAATTGGTCTATCAATAGCAAGTTAGAAAAAAAAACTTTTGGATAATATTTGAAATTCTTCAACAAAAATAATATAACAAATGAAAAAGGTTTCAATACTGATTTAGAAAATTAGGCACGTGACCCCACAGCTCCTTGCTAATGTAGTAACATCTTTATTGCCCTCAATTTTTACCTACTATCACATTCAAGTCAGATCATCAACAGCACAGTTACCTTTGGGGAGTATCCAACTACAAGGCATCTAACTTACTATGTATTATTCAGTTTTGGGGAGTCACATTCCAGGTCCATTGCTAACATTCATGTTTACACTATGTAGCTTTTCTGCATAAGCTGGGTATGTTTGATTAAATAACACCTAATTTAATATGGCAGCTAAGAAAATAGTCACTTTTCACAGGTTCTCTGAATATTTATCACATTGTTACTCCCAAGGGAGCAACATTTGAGAGGGTCTAAATAGTCAGATAGTATTGTGGGGTGAATATGACCAATCAGAAAAATTTCTCTACATTAGTGTGTAAAACTCTTAATGATACAGGTGTTCATTTCTGTGGTTGCACCTGTATCGTCCAAGGCAGTACGTGGCATGTCGTTGGTTCTTAATATATGCTAGTCTAATGAAAGAATGGAACTAAATAATTTGGGGCACTAAAGCATGCAGTGGGATGATGAAAATAAATGATAAATTATTAAAATAGTACTTCTACTAATATAAATACTTCCTTAAATATAATTCCACTTTCTTTTAAAATATTTCAACCTAAATAGAACAAAAGAAACTAATATGATTGCATGTAGAAATTTATATATTAAGAAATGAAGCTCTCACACAAATCACAAATATAAAATATAATAATTAGGAAACAGTTATGATATAATAATTCTTGCTTATTTTTAATTTGCTATAAGTATTTTTAATGTTTCTTTGATTCTCTACTTTGATAATGAATATATTAGTTCCATTCCCTTCTTTTCCTTTGTTTATAGTATACTGATAACATTATATTAAAGAGATGATAAATTACTTTAAAGAGTATGACACAAATAGCTAAATTAGTGTCTAGTGCCTCCAACTTCTGAATTTCCTTGAACTACTTTCCCTTCTCCCCTATACAGTTTTACCTGGATTGGATACAATACTGGTGGAAATTAATTTTCTTCCTGTCTTGGAGCCTACTATAGGTAAGTCCCTTGACATAGATATTATGATGTTAAAATATTGACCATAAAATATATTCTCTTGTAGGTACAACATGACCTACTTAACTGTACTGAAGGAATTTTTGTTCTTCAGCATATTAACTTTTCAGTCATGAAATTATAGGTCATAGGTTAAAATAATAGAAAATGTGAACAGTTTAAATACTTCTAAAACATGATTAGCACTTTTCAGAGTATCAAAAATAAATGGCTGTGGAGAGCTTCTGGTCAAATGATACAGTAAGAAACCTCTGTGCTGGCCTCCTCCCATGATCACATCAAAATTACAACTAATTTATAGAATAACCATAATTGAGATCCACCTGAAGACTAGCTGAACAGAATTTCTATAACTAAGGATATAAAGAAGCCCATAGAGATTAATAGAAAGGGAAGAAATGCTGACTGAAAAGTCTCACACACATGGTATGGCAATTAAAAATTGGGAGGGATATCTCAGCTGTGGAGGTCCCCTCAGAGGAACAAAAGACCCCAGCCCCACACCAGGCTCTCCAACCTGGGGCACCTGTACCATAACATCTGACTGTAAAGACCTGTGGAATTGTGTCCTGTTGGAGACTGAAGTGACCTCTTAAGGGGCTTATCTACAGACTCACTCATTGGCAACCTCAAAGGTTCTAAGGTCAGCACAGGAGCAGTGACTCAAAATCCCAGGGGTCTATGAAGAAGTGGGGAATAAATTGACTAACTTCAGAGCAAAGGCTAGAGAGGCTGGAGTTGGAGCAACTGTTTCCAGGGACAGAGTGTTGTCAGGTGTCATTGTCCCTTTGTGTAGCTCTCCTTCCACCCAGCTGGCACTGTACAGGCAGGAGCTATGTCTGTGTCTACGTTAGCCTGGCTAACACCATCGGCTTACCTGTGTGATTCCCTGAGGCCTCAACCCACCGAACATGCCCACCTGCTCAAGCCTCTTCCAGGAACTTCTCCACACAAGTGCCCTGCCATGGCTATTGCTTTTGATTTCCCCCAAATCTCTCAAAAGTCCACAATCCTCAAACAAGCAGTGGCAAACCTTGGCATGCTTTGTAGCTGTTGCCAAGCAGCCCCAGTCCCAGCACAAATGGCAAACTGTCACAACTTGCATTGTAACTCCTATCAGGTGTCTCCAAGTCTGGCATAAATGATGGCCAGTCTGGGCCTGGAACATAGCTTCAACTAAGCTGTCACAAACCTGGCACAATTAGTGGCTATTTTCAGTTCACATTGTGGTATCCATCAAAGAGGTCCAGACATGGTAGAAGTGGCAGCTGGCTTCAGTTTGCTTTGCAGTTTTTTACAGGCATCTCCAAGTTCATCACAAGTGACAACTAACCTCAGATCACAGGCATTTCCAAGTTCATCACAAGTGACAACTAACCTCAGATCACTTCATAGTTCCTTCCAGGAGGCCCCCAACCCTGCACAGTGGCAGCTGACCTTGGCTTGTACTGAAGCACTACCAAAGAGGCTCCATACCAAGACACCAGGCTTCAGCTTCAGACCACACCACAGCAGCACCCAAAAAGATTAACAAAAGACACACCTGAAAAGAAGACTTAGCTGGCACCAGAGCCTTGCTGAAGTGACCCCTGCTCTGTTGAATCAGCCCCCAGACAACTCATTTGCTATAGTCATGGCCAAACCTTATATCCAGTCAGGCTAAGGATCAACCCACCCACTGATGTGCCAATCAATTGAAGCTCAACCACAATAGGAGGAAACATGCAACTCATAGAGGGCACACCTGGTTAGCATCCTGCTCAGGTGAACAGGGAAACTGCACCACTGGGCTCCACAGAACACCTTCTACATAAGACTGCTCTGACAAGCCCAGAAGATATAGAAGATCTACCTAATAAATAGAAACAAATACCAGAAGTTATCCAAAATGGGAAGACAAAGAAACTTGTCCCAAATGAAGAAACAGCTCAAAACCACAGATTACAAAGTAAATGAAGTGGAGACAAGCAATCTGCTAGATACAAAGTTCAAAACACTGGTTATAAGAATGCTCAATGAAATTGGGGGAAGAATAGATAAACTCAATGTGGACTTCAACAAAGAGATAGAAAACATAAAAGAGGAGATACAAATCATAGAAAAAGAATGAGTCAAAAATAATGAATAACAGAAATGAAGAAACATTAGAGAGAATCAATAACATATTAGATAGAGAAGAGGACTGAATCATGGTAACAAAAACACCTTTCCAGAACAGAAAGGAAAAAAATAATTAAAAAATGAAGATAGTATAAGGGACCTCTGGGACAACATCAAGCACACCAGCATTCTCATCATAAGGCTACAAGAAGGAGGAGAGAGAGAGAAAGGAATCGAAAAGATATTTGAAGAAAAATGATGAAAAACTAGCCTAACCTGGTGAAGGAAATAGACACACAAGTCCTGGAAAGCACAGAGAGTTCAAAACAAGATGAATCCAAAAAGGCCCACACCAAGACACATAATACTTATAATGCCAAAGTTTAAAAACAAAGAGAAATTTTAAAAGTAGCAAAACAAAAAAGTTAACTACTTACACGAGAGTTCCCCAAAGACTGAGAGCTCATTTCTCAATGGAAACCTTGCAGGTCCCCCCAAAATTGGCATGGAATACTCAAAGTGATGAACATCAAGTACCTGAAAGCAAAATTTCCCTATCAGGCAAGGCTATTAATTAAAATCAAAGGATAGATAGTTTCCTTGACAAGAAAAAGCTAAGAGAATTTATCACCCTAAAATAGTATTACAAGAAATGTTAAAAGGACTTTAATAAGAAAATACCAAAAATACAGAAATAAAAATATTCTCACTGACAAAGAAAAACACTTGCTAAATGCAGTAGAGCAATCGATTATAAAGCTAGTTCAAAGGCTAAAAAACAAAATTAAGATCATGTGTAATTCAACAACATATTAAGGGGTACATACAAACACAAAGGAAATAAAAAAATGGCAAAAATAAAGTGGAGGGGATTAATGAAACTTGTAATGAATTTAGAATGTGTTTGAACTTAAGCAACCATCAACTTAAAATAGACTGCAATAAACATACATTAGAATATATGAAGCATATGGTAACCACATACCAAAAATCCATTAGGGATATACAAGAAATAGAGAGAAAGTAATCCAAACGTAACACTACAGATGCATAATGTATAAGAAAACAGATCAAGACACAAAGAAAGGAACAGAGAATAAAAACAAAAACAATTAGAAAATAATTAATAAAATGTCAGTAACTACATAACTATTAATAATTACTTTAAATGTAAATGGGTTACATTCTCCAATCAAAAGACATAGAGTAGCTGAATGCATTAAAAAAGCAGAAACAGACATATGCTCCCTACAAGAGAACCACTTCATATCAAAATATGCAAACAGAATGAAAGTAAAGGAGTGGAGAAAGGTTTTTCATGCAAATGGAAAGAAAAAACAACTGTGGTAGCAATAGCTATGTAAGACAAAATAAGCTTTCAGACAAAGGCTGTAACAAGAAACAGAGAGGGGCATTTCATAATGATAAAGAGATCAATCCAGCAAGAGGATATAAATCTTATAAACATCTATACAGCCAACACAGGAACAACTAAATACAATGAGTACATAAGGCAAATATTGGTGGAAATAAAAGGAGAGATTGACAGTCAGTAATAGTAAGGGATGTTAATTTTACTATCAATGGATATATCTTCCAGAGAGTAGGTCAACAAGGAAACAACAGCTTTAAATGACAAATCAGAACAATGCTCTTAATTAATATGTTTAGAGCTTTTCACCCAAAAAGTAGCAGATTATATATTGTTTTAAAGTACATGTGAAAATATTTCCAGGATAAAGTACATGTTAGGCCCAAAAATAATTCTCAATAAATTAAAAAATATTAAAATCATATTAAGCAACTTCTCTGATCAAAGTGATATGAAACTAGAAATTGGTTAAAAGAAGGAAACTGAAAAAAAAAAGATAACATGGAGGCTAAATGACCTAAAACTAAAGAATGAATGGATTAAAAAATGTATCAAGGAATAAATCAAAAGACAGGTTGAGACAAATGAAAGTGAAAACCCAGTCCAAAAATCTATGGGACAGGGCAGTTCTAAGAGATAAATTCCTATCAATACATTCTTACCTTAAAAAAAAAAGAAAAATTTTAAACAATCTAAATTTACACCTAAAGGAACTAGAAAACAAGAACAAACTAATCCCGAAGTTAGTAGAAGGAATAAAATAATAAATATCAGCATAAAAATAAATGAAAAAGAGTCCAAAAATGATAGATGAAATAAAAAGATAAACAAACTGGAAAAGCTTTTAGCCAGACTCATCAAGAAAAGCAGGGAGAGGCCCAAATAAATACAATAAGAAATGAAAGAAAATAAATAAAATCAGAAATGAAATGACAACTGACACCATAAAAATAAAAAGCATTTTAAGAAAATATAATCAACATTTATATGCCAAAAAATTGAAAAATCTGGAAGAAATAAATAAATTCTTAGAAACATGCAAGCTTCCAAGACTGAAGAAATCAAGAAGAAATAGGTGGCTGAGGTGGTAGTAAAGGACAGAGAAGGTCAAATATATGGTGACAGAATAAGATCTGACTTTGGGTAATAAGCACACAATGCAATATAAAGATGATGTAGCATAGAATTGTACACTTAAAACCTAATAATTTTATTAACAATTGCCATCCCAACAAATTTAATTTAAAAAGAAATAAAACAGAAAATTCTGAACAGACCAACAACTACTAAAGATATTGGTTCAGTAATCAAAAAATTCCTCACAAAAAAGTCCTAGATCAGATAGCTTTACAGGTGACTTTTACTTAACATTCAAAGAAGATATAATACCTTTCCTTTTCAAACATTTACAAAAAACACTGAAGAGGAGGGAAGGCTCTCAACTCATTTTAAGAGGCCAGCACTACTCTCATACAGAACCAGAAAAGACACTGCAAAAAAAAGTATATGCTGATGATCCTGATGAACATAGGTGCAAAAATCCTCAATAAAATAACAGCAAAATGAATTCAGCAATACATTAAAAAGATCATTCACCATGCTCATTCATCTGGGGTACAAGGGTGGTTCAATATCTGGAAAATAATTAATGTGATAGATCACATAAAGAAAATTAAAGATAAAAATTATATGATCATGTTGATAAGTGCAAATAAGCACTTTACAAATCCAATATCCAGTTATAACAGATTCTCAGTGAAGTGCGGATAGAGGAAATGCACTTTAACATAATAAAGGCCACATATGAAAAACTCACAGCTAACAACATATCCAACAATGAAAAGCTGAAAGCTTTGTCTTTCAGGTCAAGAAAAAGAAAAAATGTCCATTTCATCATTTTTATTCAACATGATATTTGCAATCCTAGACACATAATTGGAAATATAAATATGAGGCATCTAAATTGGAAACGAAATAGTAAAACTATTTGCAGATGATATGATACTATATAGAGAGAACCCTATAGATGTCATAAAATACTATGAGAAGTAATAAATAAATTCAGTAAAGTAACAATATACAAAATTAATATACATAAATTAGTTGCAGCTGTGGCCAGGTAGCTCAGTTGGTAGAGCATAGTCCTCATACACCAAGGTTGTGGGTTCAAACCCAATTAGGGCATGTACAACCAATGAATGCTTAAATAAGTGAAATAAAATTTCTCTCTCTTTTTCTGTCTCCCTTCTAATCAATAAATAAAAATAAAGAATAAAAATATGAGCTGCATTTTTTTATGCCAATAGCAGAGTACTAAAAAGAGGAATTAAGAAAAATCCCATTTACACTTGCATCAGAAAGAATAGCATACCTAGGAATAAATTCAACCAAGGAGGTGAAAGACCTATACACTAAAAACTATAATTTTAAGTAAAGAAATGGAAGAAGTTACAAATAAACAAAATGATAATCTATTCATGGATGAAATAAATAATATTGTTAAAATGATCATACTACCTAAAGTAATCTATAGATTCAATGCAATTTGTACCAAAATTTTATGGCATTTTTATAGAAAAAATTCTAAAAATTTAACAGAAATACAAAGTACTCCAAATAACCAAAGAAAACTTAAACAAGAACATAGGTGGAATCATTACATCCCCTGATTTTGAACTATATTACACAGCTATTGTAAGTAAAACAGTATGGTACTGGCATAAAAACAGATTCACAAATAAATGCAACAGAATAGAGAGCCCTGAAATATGCCCAAGCATATACAACAAAGGAGGTGAGACTATACAATGGGAAAATGACAATCACTTCAGTAAGTGATGCTTGGAAAACTGGACAGCAGCATGCAAAAGAACGACACTAGAAGACTATTTTATATCATATGCACACAAAAAATAACTTAAATAGGTTACAGACTTGAATGTAAACCTGAAACTATAAAACACCTACTGAAAATATAGGTACAAAGCTTCTTGGCAAGTTCTTGTCAATAATTTTTCTTTGGTTCTGACCAAAGGCAACAACAGCAAAAATAAACCACTGGGGCTACATCAAACTAAAAACTCTGCACAGAAAAAGATACTATCAACAAAATGAAAAGGTGGCCTACTGACTAGGAGGAAAAGTTTGAAGTAATATATCTGATAAGAGTTTAATACCCAAAATATATCTTTTAAAAACTCATATAACTCAAAAGCAAAACAAAAATTGGTGAAAAATGGTAAAAAGATCTTAACAGATATTTTTCCTAAGATAGCATGCAATTTTCCAATCAGCGCACAGAAAGATGCTCAACATTACCAATTGTCAGGGAAACGTAAATCAAACCACAATGAGGTATCACCCATATCTCTTACAATTGCTACATAAAAAGGACAAGCAATGTGTTGATGAAGATGTGGAAAATATGGAATTCTTGTATGCTGTTTGTGGGAATGTGCATTAGTGCAGCCTTTATGGAACATAGTATGGACATTCTTCAATAAGTTAAAAATAGAACTACTGACTTCCAGCCAAGATGGAGGCATAGGTAGATGCACTGTGCCTCCTTGCACAACCAAGATAGGGACAACAACAATTTAGAAACAGAATAACAATCAGAACTGACAGAAAGTTGAACTGTATGAAAGTCAGACACCCAAGGAGTTAAATTAGACACTTTCATCCAGACCAGTAGGAGGGGTAAAGTTGAGCAGCCAGGCATGGTCGCAGAGCAGAGAGCAGAGAGCGTTGGGACCTGACATGCGTAAGGCAACCTGGGAGCAAGACAGCAGTGGGCAGACCCTGGGCGCACAAGTGGCAGCTGGAGGGCCCCAGCTAGAGGCTGGCGACCAGCAGACCCGGTGAAGTGGCAACTGTGAAGCAAGGTACTGTGCACAACCCAGGGTCCCAGCACCGGGAAATAGAGCCTTGGGGCACTGATTGAAAAGGAAGGTCCCTCGGGGTGCACAGGCCCACCCACATGGGAATTGGCACCAGAGGGGCACCATTTGCTGGGGGAAAGCGGCTGAAGGGACTGAGGTCCTACAGAGAGCAGAACAAATGCCATGGTGTCTTCTCGGACCCCACCCACACATGCAGCATCACAACCAAGCCACTGGGGTGCCCCGCCCAGGTAAACACCTAAGGCTCTGCTCCTCATATGTAACAGGTGTGACCAGACCAAAAAAAAAAAAAAAACCAAAGAGATGGCTCAAACAGAAGATCAATTGAAAGCCTCAGTACTCATCCTTTTAAGCGACCAAGAGATAGCCAACCTATCAGATGCACAATTCAAAGCACTGGTGATCAGGATGCTCACAGAATTGGTTGATTTTGGTCACAAACTAGATAAAAAAATGAAAGCTATGCCAAGTGAAATGAAGGAAAATGCACAGGGAACCAATAGGGATGGGAAGACAACTGGGACTCACATCAATGGAGTGGACCAGAAGGAAGAAAAAAATATACAACCAGAAAAGAATGAAGAAATAAGAATTCAAAAAAATGAGAGGCTTAGCAACCTCCGGGACATCTTGAAATGTTTCAACATCTGGATTTTAGGGGTACCTGAAGGAGAAGAGGAAAAACAACAAGTGGAAAAGATATTTGAACAAATAATAAAGGAGAACTTCCCCAATCTGGCAAAGGAAATAGACTTCCAGGAAGTCCAGGAAGCTCAGGGAGTCCCAAAGAAGAGGGGCAAGGAGGAACACACCAAGGCACATCATAATTACATTAGCAAAGGTAAAAATGAAGCAAAGAATCCTAGAAGCACCAAGAGATAAGGAGACAGTCACCTACAAAGAAGTGCCCATCAGACTGTCAGCTGATTTCTCAAAAGAGACCTTACAGGCAAGAAGGGGCTGGAAAGAAGTATTCCAACTCATGAAAGGCAAGGACCTACATCCAAGATTGCTCTATCTAGCAAAGCTTTCATTTAGAATGGAAGGGCAGATAAAGTGCTTCTCAGATAAGGTCAAGTTAAAGGAGTTCATCATCACCAAGCCATTATTATATGAAATATTAAAGACACTTATCTAAAAAAGACGATAAAAAACATGTATATATAGTAAAGTGACAGCAAACTCACAATTATTAACAATCACACCTAAAACAAAAACAAAAAGAAACTAAGCAAACAATTAGAACAGGAACAGAACCACAGAAATGGAGATCATATGGAGGGTTAGCAACAGGGGAATGGGAGGAGAAGAGAAGGGGGCAATGGTATGGAGAATAAGTAGCATGGATGGTAGGTAGAAAATAGATAGGGGGAGGGCAAGAATAGTAGGGGAAATGTAGAAGCTAAAGAACTTATGACACATGGACCTGAACTAAAGGGGGGAATGTGGGTGGGAGAGGGTATGCAGGGTGGAGGAGAATGAAGGGGAGGTAATGGGACAACTGTAATAGCATAATGAATAAAATATATTAATTTAAAAAAAGAAAAAATAGAACTACTATGTGATTCAGCAATTCTACTCTTGAATATATATCCAAAGAAAACAAAATCATTGACTAAAATGTTATATGTACTACCTATTTCAATGCAGCATTATTTACAATAGCCAAGACATATGGAAACTATGTGTCAGCTAATCATGAGAGAATAAAAATATATATTAATATATAAAATAGAATATTATGTATTTATGTATGCAGGAAGAAAATAAATCTCACCACCACATTGACTAGCCAAAATTTGTTTTTGTCTTGGCCTTACCATTAAAATGGTTTTATAAAATATAAGGTTTTTAAAATTTAAGTAAACCACAGCTTACTTTATAGTACAAATTTACAATGCCTTTATGGTCTAGTAAATTCCAGTCTAAGAAATTAGCAAAACCAATAACAAACATTGCCCTAGGTTAGGAATACCACTTGAGTGTCTGGCAGAATCAATTGTAAAACGTTTTGGGAGAGAAAGTAGTTCAACCTAGGCTGCAAAAGATTTCCACAGACAAAGTATTACTAAAATAATTCTTACATTGTAAAATTTAAAAAATATACTAAGAAACAAGTTACCATGAATGACAGCCAGACATGACAACAAAAATTGAGTCTAAGAATTTTAAATAACAAACTATTAAATAGAGATTATATAACTCATTTGTTAAAGGTGATTAAGCAAAAAGAAAAAAAGATTAAAAAATTTATTCAGAAGAAGAGACAAAAATTATCTTAAAATTTAATAGCACCACATAGAAATCCTACAAATTGAAATTTTAATAGAAAAGTAAAACCACAAATTAAACATTGTATCGAAGCTCAGAAAGCACTAAAAGAAGACACAGTAATGAAAAATATTAATAATGTGTTAAGTATAGTAGAAAGTAGAATAAAAGATCTAGAATGTGTCTATCAGGAATTCCAAAAAGTGAGAAGAAAGAGAATAGAGGAATAGCAATTTCTGAAAATATCCAAGGTTTTTAAAAACAATTAATCATCATCTCTAGAAAAGGCAAGTATTAAGCAGTATAAAAGACAAGGCAAGGCAAGGCATAAATAGAGATATGGTAATGAAACCATGGAGCTTGAAAATCAAAGTGAAGATCTTAAAAAGAGCAGGAGACAGCAAGCACCTCCAAAAAAATAATACTTACATTGATTTTACTAGCAATAACATAAGCTAGAACTCAAGGATACATAAGCTATTATCTTCAAAGTGCTGAGAGAAAATAATTGTCAGAACTGAATTTGACATGCAGTTAAATATTCATCTAAAAATATCAGAAGAATAAACACTTTTTTGCAAAGACTGAAAAGTTTACCACTCAAAAACCCCTGATGAATGTACTACTGAATTATTAGCCCATTCAATTTATAATGAAGTAAACTCAGGCAATAAGAATAAATATAAGGAATGGTCAATAAAGGAACATGTTTTTCGATAATTGTTAACAATAAAAAAACACAAATTTATTCATTAGAGAATAAAGCACAAGTATCATAAAAACACATGTAATATTTACTAAATAAAGAGTAGTGAGAGAGGATCCTAATAAGCAAAATCAGAACTGAAAGAGGAGAGAATACAACTGATACCACAGAGAAACAAAGGATTGTAAGAAATTGCTATGAAGAACTATATGCCAAGAAATGGAAACCTTTGGAAACCTAGGTGAAATGGACAGATTTCTAGAAAAATATAATCTTCCAAAACTGAACCAAGAAGAAGTGAAAGCCTGAACAGACCCATAATGCTGGAGAAATCAAAGCAGTCATCATAAAACTCCCAGCACACAAAAGCCCTGGACCAGATAGTTTCACAGGAGAATTTACAAAACTTAAGGAAGAGCTAACCCCTATCCCTCACAGACTGTTCCAAAAAAATCTAAGAAGAGGGAAGACTCCAAACACTTTTTATGAAACCAGCATCATCCTAATCCCCAAACCAGATAAAGACACAACAAAGAAAGAAAACTGCAGGCCAATATTGCTGATGAACACAGACGCTAAAATCTTCAACAAAATATTGGCAAACCGCATCATGCAATATGTTAAAAAGATCATACACCATGACCAAATGGGATTCATCCCAGGGATGCAAGGATGATACAATATTCACAAATCAATAAACATAATACATCACATAAACAAAAGCAAAGACAAAAATCACATGATCATATCAATAGATGTGGGAAAAGAATTTGACAAGGTACAGCACCCGTTTATGATAAAAACATTCAGCACAGTGGCAGTAGAGGGAGCATTCCTCAACATAATAAAGGCTGTATACAAAAAACCTACTGCCAACATCATACTCAATAGGCAAAAACTAAAAGCTTTCTCATTAACAGCAGGAAAAAGACAAGGATATCCATTTTCACTACTTCTATTCAACATAGTACTGGAAGTCCTAGCCACAGCAATCAGACAAAAAAACAGAAATAAAAGGCATCCAAATTGGAAAGAAGGAAGCAAAACTTTCATTGTTTGCAGAGGACATGATAGTGTACATAGAAAATTGTATCGACTCCACCAGAAAACTACTCAACCTAATAAGTGAATTTGGCAACACAGTGGGATACAAAGTCAATGTTCAGAAATCAAAGGTATTTTTGTACACTTACAATAAAATATCAGAACCATAAATCAGGGACAATTCCCATTTGCTAAAGCAACAAGAAAAATAAAGTACCAAGGAATAAACCTAACCAAAGAGGTAAAAGAGAAATACTGAGAAAACTGCAGAACACTAAAAAAAGAAATTAAGAAAGACACAAATAAATGGAAGCATATACTATAGTCATGGATTGAAATAATAAATTATCAAAATGTCCATACTACCCAAAGCAACTTATGGATTCAATGCAATCCTTATTAAAATAACAATGACATAATTCACAAATATATAACAAACATTTCAAAAATTTATATGGAACCATAAACAATGCTGGATAGTCACAGCAATTTTGAGAAAGAACAAAGTAGGAGGGATCACAATACCTGACATCAAAGTATATTATAAGACCACTGTAATCAAAAAAGTCTGGAACTGGCATAAGAACAGACACAGATCAATGGAACAGATAGAGAGCCCAGAAATAAACTCAAGTCCCTATGGTCAATTAATATTTGATAAAGGGGGCAGAGGCATAAAATGGAGTAAATGTGGGCTCTTCAACAAATGGCATTGGGAGATCTGGACAGCTACACACACAAAAAATGAAACTTGACCACCACCTTAAAACATATAAAAAATAAACTCAAGATGGATAAAAGACTTAAATATAAGTCGTGACACCATAAAAATCCTAGAGGAGAACATAGGCAGGAAAATGTCAGATATTCCACACAGCAGTAGTTTCACCGATATGTCCCCTAGGGCAAGGGACATAAAGGAAAGAATAAACAAATGGGGCTGCATCAAAATAAAGAAGCTTCTGCCCATTTTTTAACTGGGTTTTTTGTCTTCCTGGAGTGGAGTCCTGTGAGTTCTTTATATATTTTGGAGATCACACCCTTGTCTGAGGTGTCATTGGCAAATATGTTTTCCCATATAATTGATTCTTTTTTCATTTTAATGCTGTTTTCTTTAGCCATGCAGAAGCTTTTTAATTTGATGAGGTCCCATTTGTTTATTCTTTCCTTTTTGTCCCTTGCTCTAGGGGACACATCAGTGAAGATGTTGCTGCATGGAATGACTGAGATTTTTCTGCCAATGTTCTCCTTTAGGACTTTCATGGTGTCATGACTTATATTTAAAGTCTTTTATCCACCTTGAATTTATTTTTGGGTATGGTGTATGACTTGAACAGACACTTCTCCAAGGAGGACATACAGAGGGCACAGAGACATATGAAAAGATGTTCAGCATCACTAGCCATCAGAGAAATACAAATTAAAACCATAATGAGATATCACTTCACACCAGTCAGAATGGCCACCATAAACAAATCAACAAACAAGTGATAGAGAGGATGTGGAGAAAAGGGAGCCCTAGTGTACTCCTGATGGGAATGCAGACTGGTGCATTCACTGTGGAAAACAGTGTGGGGTTTCTACAGAAAACTAAACATGGAACTGCCTTTTGACCCAGCAATTCCACTGCTGGTATTATACCCTGAGAATCCTGAAACACCAATTCAGAAGAACCTATGTTCCCCAATGTTCTTAGCAGCACAATTTACAACAGCCAAGTGTTGGAAGCAACCAAGTGCCCATCAGTAAATAAATAGATTAAAAAACTGTGGTACATTTATACAGTGGAATACTACACAGCAGAAAGAAACAAGTTTCTTTCTGTCAAAAAAAGCTCCTACTCTTTGTGACAGCATGGAACTGGAGAGTATTATGCTAAGTAAAATAAGCCAGGCAGTGAGATACAAACACCACATGGTCTCACCTATAAGTAGAACCTAATCAACAAAACACATGAGCAAGCAAAATATAACCAGAGACATTTAAATAAAGAACAAACTGACAGTGACCAGAGGGAAAGAGGGAGGAGGTAATGGGTGGAAAAGGAGGAAGGGCCATCAAGGAACATGTATAAAGGACACATGGACAAAGCCAAAGTGGGGTAGGATCCAGGGTGGGAGGTGGGGATAGCTGGGGTGGATGGGAGTGGTAGGGGGAAAATGGAGACAATTGTACTTGAACAATGACAATAAATAAATAAATAAATAAATAAATAAATAAATAAAACAAGAGTAGTAAATAGAATTAATTCATTCTAAAATCCTTGTATTATTTAAGAAAAATATTCAGATACTACTAAACTGTTTTGTCTGTTGAAACAATTATGAATATTTAAATTTAGGGGTTGCAACTAAAAGAGCATAAATAAAACACACAGTTTTTAGAACAATAGTTGTGAAAGTTATTTAAAATCTTAAAATTATTATTAAAATTATTTATTTATTAAAAACTTAAAATTATTAAAATTTGAGTCATCCTCAAGAAGGCAGATAAAATAAAAACACAAAGACTTTGTAAAATATTGGGATGTAGAAAATCTAAAAATCATAGGAAAAGATATAAATATATTAATATTTTATATATGCAAGTACATAAAATCATTAGTAGAATATAAGGTTTCAGATTGGATCTAAAATGTAATCAATACCTGCTATTTACAGGGTCACAAGTAAAATACAAGAACACAGAAATACTGAAATTAAAAGATGAGGCAATTATACCTTAAAGCCTTGTGACACATTACAGGGTGGGGCCAAGGAAGGTTTACAGTTGTGTTTACAGTATAAACACAGAATTTATACTTGTATTATTATGTATTAATTACTGTATTATTTTCTATGTGAACAACTGTAAGTCTAGTTTTGCCCCACCCTGTATAGTTATGAGATAAAATTGTAATTAAGGTAAAAGGCAATATTGGGGATAAAGTGATCACTATATAATGGAACAAGTATGAAACATAAACATGTAGTTTGTTATGAAATTAATAAAGAATAATGAATAAAAGATGGGATAATTGTCTCTATAGTTGACTTATTTTATACTTGTAATCTAACTTATGAATTTTTTGATATATAAGAAATATAGAATTCTAAACTAAAATGCTCAAAATAATACAATCTTAGAATATGAGGGAATCATCTTCTAAGGAATTGATAATTCCTGATCATAAAAGAAATTTTAATATATCTGTCAGAAATTGATATATCAAATGGAAGAATTAATAAGGGCAGAGAACATTTGCTATAAAATTAATATTTGAGCTAATGGACAAAATTGATAATATATAACCTATGTAAATGTATGTGGAATAGTTACAAAATTTGCCCATTGATTAAGTAATCTATAGAAAACCTCAAGAATTTTTAAATAATTTATATCATGAGGTCCTCAGTCTTTTACCACAATGCAATGAAAACAGAATTCTATTTAAAATTACATAACTGTATATATACAGAACAGCTAAAGCATTACTTAGATATGTTATAGTCATACATGAATATATTTGAAAAATACTAATAATAAAGGAAATAAAAATAAGATCAGATCTCAGTGTTACAGAACAAACAGAAAGTAGAAGAAAGGAAATGACAAAGTGTAAAAAATTAAAAAATAGAAACAAAGATATAATAGAGAACCTTAACAAAGCTAAAAAATACTCATTGAAATTTATAACAAAATAAAATTTAGGTGAAATAAATAAAGTGAAATCATAGAAAGTAAAACTTTAGAAAAAGTACCAAAATGTGTATGTAAATATGAATAAATATAAAGGACCTTAAAAAGTAAGAGAATGACAACAATAAAAAATTTGTGCCACTGAATATGAAAACTTAAACATTATAAATAATCTCCTAGTTTGCTATCTAATTAGAATCAAGAAGAAATAGGAAATGTGGGTAATTTATACATTTTTTTAATAAAATTGCTTCATAAATATCAACCAACCAAAAAAAAGCCACTAGATCCAGAGTTTTAGAACAAGTTTTAAAAATCATTGAAGGTAAAGTATTTTTAAATAACAATGATTCTAGAAAATGGAAAAAGAAAAGGCATTTTTGAACTCATTTTGTTCAGGCAGTAATCAGAGAATTATAATCAAGAAAGACTATTATGAGATTTTGAATTACAGACCATTTTTACTCTCAAGAATGATTACAAATATTCTAAATAATTAACAAAAATATACTTATTTTACAAAAATAATTTTACCATGACCATGTTGGGTTTAAACTAGGAATAAAAGGATGGTTTAAATTTAAAAGTTGAATCTAATGAACAAAATAAACTAATGAGCAAAAGTGAACCAGATGACAGCTTTTGAGAGAGGACATGGGGAGATGGGGACTGATTGAAAGAAGGTGAAGGGATTAGACAAAGAACATTTATGCATGACCTATGGCATGGGCATGGACAACAGTGTAGGGTTTGCCTATAGGAGTTGGGGGCAGGTTGGGTGGGGGGGCAAAGTGAGAAAAACTGGGACAAGTGTAATAGCATAAATAATATTAAAAATTGAATTCATAAAATTCATCATCATAACAAAATCAAATGAATACTATGATTTAAAAAATACTCTAGAACACTTTTTACAAATTAAAAAAGGTTTAATCATGTAAAAAGTGTCCAAGTGGATATAAGGGATAATATTGATTTAAAATATCAAATGAAATAAAAATTTACCAAGAAGATAAAATATTTAAATTCTTTTGTACTCTTGAGGGATAAAAGTGATTAAAAAGTCAAATAAAACAGAAACTTACCAAGATACATTTAAATTCCTTTGTGCTATTAATAATATTTTAAATCATATGCATTGAAGTGGTATAAGAACAAAAATTTTGATGAATTGATAGTCAAAATGTCAGAGTTTATGTTAACCCTGTTGGAAACTAGACACAATTAACAAAATGTAAATGGAGTTATGAAAAATTTGACTAAAAATGTTAACTCTCTAGATCATTTGCAAACATGTATATACATGAAAGCAAACAGAGAAAACACACTCTCTCCAAAACACATTAAAAATTTACAAAAGTTAAACATGTGGTAGTCTGAGAAGTGTCTTTCAAGTTCTTAAATGTGGTACCAGAAGGCCATTATCAACATCAGCAATTTAAAAAGCTTATAAAAAATAATAAAAAGGCAAACTTTAAGATTATGGAGAATGAAAATTTATAAATTGCATTATAAGTATAAAAGAAGACATAACCATAGAGGATAATTATTTCAACCCATTGTTCTATTTAATTCCATAACAAAGCTAATTACACTTCTAATTGAAAAATTAGCACTTGTATTCCCACTCTTACTCTTTTCTAATAAAAGAATTGTATCTTATTTTGATTGGTGGTATCGCTGATACTGGGGGTGTTCAATAAGTAGAATTCAGCCAAGTTTGAATATTCTTTGGGAGTTGTATTATTTATAATAATTTGAATGTGTTCTACTGTTATCAGTTTAGAAAAATTAGCAAGAGTGGCCCTCTGTCTGTAAAAGACAGTTTACAATTCTCCAGGTACTCAACTTACAACTGGCTTTGGAAGATTAATTCAGGATAAAGAAGTTTGGAGAATTTTAACTCAATTTCAGGGGCAAGCCATGTTGTCAAATTCAGCTGTATCAGATATATAGTAGATATTCAAACCCCTATATACTATTGTGCATCATTTCAACTGTGCATCGTTTTTGTTCAATATCCTAAATTAATGTATCACACCTTCAGCCAAAGGACTCCAGGTCTATAAACAAATATGTCTGGGCATGCCATTATGAATCTCAAGGTGGTAACTAGAGTTAAGGCCCTGCTCCAGATTTTTTTAAAAAAATATGTATCTTTGTGTGTGTATTTCCATTTCTATGTCTATTCATTTTATCTATATCTCTATTTCACCCTAGCTTAGGAGTTTAGATTAAATACCTTACTATGTCACTTAAAAAATTCTAGATACTCCATAATCACATAGTCATCATCACATACATATGCAGGTCAAAAGATTCTAACTACTACTTCAACCCTGTGGCTTATTGTGGTAATTGCTGCTGATAGCATTACTACTATAGCATTTATCATTCCTGGATCCCATCACCTCTTCAGTACCAAAGAATTCAAACCCATCATAATTCCTCCACCATCACTGGCCTAAAGAAGAAACACCACTGAGTGTTTCAAGGATGCTGGTGTTTCTTTTGCCTATGCCTCTCTAAATGCCCTGTTAAAAAGAGTACTCTCACCAAAGCATTAAGAATAACTTCAGCCCTGGCTGGTGTGGCTCAGTGGATTGAGTGCCAGACTGTGAACCAAAGGGTCACTGGTTCAATTCCCAGTCAGGGCACATGCCTGGGTTGCAGGCCAGGTTCCTGGTGGTGGGCACATGAGAGGCAACCACACATTGCTGTTTCTCTCCCTCTCTTTACCCCTTTCTTCTCCTCTATCTAAAAATAAATAAATAAAATCTAACAAAATTAATAACAAAAAAAAAGAATAACTTGAGGACTCTGTCTCATATCATTAAGGGTTGATGAAGAAGGATGAACAAAATATATACATTTCAATATTCCCATCTTTGAGTTTTCACACTGATTCCTTTACTGTATGTAAAGAGAATTCAAACATTTCAACCATAGAGCCAGAAGCTATCTTTGACTTATGTCTTGAATGTGCTAAAGAAGCATTTCTAATGCCTCTCCTATATGTTCAACCTAACACATTAAATTTTAATCATAAATCGATGCACTTACAAATATTAATTTAACATTGTAAAATTCATATTCCATTTATTTTGGCCTGACAGACTTGCAATCTATTTACATTTATGATCCCCAAACTTCTCCTGATATACATAGATGATTTCAGATTGTGTAGTACATTTCTGTATGGAAAAATTACGTTCTAAAAGAGTTGAGTTCCGATCTAGTTCTTATTAAGAAACTTGGGGCTAAAATGTTCTGTGTGGGGACAACAAATGGCTTCTGAAGCAACTTTCTCAAGTGAAATCTCTTATTATTTTAGAGGAAAACTCTTAGTGGTTGTGGAAGTGAAGAAAAAAAATGGAGGTCCACCTCTTGTGACAAGGGGAATTGAAGGGCATTTGAATTCAATTTAGTCCTAAATATCCCATCATCCACATTTCTGAATCTCAATATTTTGCTCCAGTGCTCTTGATTCAGATAGAGATGAAGGAGTTTTAATATTTATTCAGCACTGCAACTATGTAAATTTTCCCCTCTAGGCATAGATCTCAGCACTGAAAGTACAGGAGGTGGAGACTCTTTTACAGCTAATATCAAGGCTGTCTGATTGTTCATTCACACTCTTCATGATCTAAGCTCTCTAGGATCATGGAGCAAGTGAGCTTGTCCCATTACATTATAGTCCCTTTTGTCACCAAAATGACTGAGTGCAAAATCTTCTAATGTCTTCCTGTATTTGCACTCTGATCCGTGTATGTCTGATGGTCATTTGAGCAAGTGTGATGAGACTATATCAAGGGAACAAAGCAGTATTTGGATGGAACTGGAGAGCATTATGCTAAATAAAATAAGCCAGGTGGTGAAAGACAAATAACATATGATCTCACCTATAAGAAGAATCTAATGAACAAAATAAACTAACAAACAAAATAGAACCATAGGCATGAAAATAAGGGACACACTGAAAGTGACCAGAAGGGATGGGGGAGGAGATAATGGTGGAAAGAAGGGGAAGGGACTAGACAAAGAACATGCATGAATGACACATGGGCATGGACAACAGTGTGGGAATTGACTGTGGGAGCAAAGGGTGGGATGGGAGGAGGAGGGCAAAGGAAGAAAAATTGGGGCAACTATAATAGAATAACAATAAACAAAGATTTTTAAAAAAGAAAGCAGTATTGAACCTGCAAAAAAGGGAAAGAGCTACATGCAGAGGACAGTTTAACAGTAGAGTTGATCTACAATCAGGAGAGGCAGCCAGCCAATCCCCACCACAAGGAGGGAGCAGAGACACTCATACCCTAAATTCAATTAGCTTCCTTCCTCTCCTATTTCCTAGTGTCCCTATTAGCTAAATAAAACTGAAAGTCAAAGAACCAAAGAATCTCTTAATAAGCATTCCCAATAGGCCAGGCTTCTGAGGAGACTTGGGATTGCATGAGCTGCATAAAGATTATAAATATTCAAAGTCCCAATGATTAATTAACAGGTCATTTTATTCAATGATATGCTCTTATCAAGTCTCTATTAATTTGGAAATTTTGATATTCTACTTGGTTGGGAGCCAGTTAGCCCATACATGATGGTATAACAAAATAAGAATCTCATCAAATTAAAATCAAACATTTTTGAGGATAATATAAAATATACCTTTAGGCAGCCCCATTGTCATTACTGTAATAAAATATATTAGCATGCCTTATGAATTATACTCAAGATGGTTTGTAACAGATATAACTCTTACCTTCTCACATTTAGTATTTAAAGCATGTACATCTCAGTTTAGTCAACAACAGAAAAATTTTGCATTAGTATTCATCTTTAAAAATTTCAGTACTAATTAACTAAATTCTAAAAACTTCCAAGGGTTGGCTCCAAACTTGTGAAATTTCAAACAGAAAGAAAATTCAACAGATGTATTTAACTATCTGTTCCTCTTATGTCTGTAGGTCCCATTTCAGTACTAAGATAGATCACCAGAAATTGAGTAATTAATTTTCTCAACTCATTAAAGTAATGTTTCAATTAAGTTATTAAAGTTACTTCCTTAGTTTTCATTATGATAATTATACACTAACTGTTATAGAATATTCATATGTGCCTGTAACATCAAGAGCAATTTCAGAAAATCGAAGATTTTGCATGTATTCATTTAATTCTCACAAAACCCCTCTGTATAACTACCTATTTGAATAACATTTTTGCATCTCTGAGAATACTGAATATGTTGTCTGTAGTATTCAAACTTACAACACAAAAAAGATATACAGTAGCCCTCTTTATACATGGAGCATATGTTTCCAAGCAGATACCTGAAACTGTGCATATTTTTTCCTATACATACATCCCTATGATGAAGTTTAAATTATTCTTACACTTTTGGGTAAGTACTAAGTAAAATAAGAGATACTTGAACGCAAGCAATGCAATGCTGTGGCAATCTGACACTGAGAGGACTACTAAGTGATTGACAGGTGGGTAGCTTATAGACAGCAGATACACTTGGACAAAGGGATGATTCATATACCAGGCTGGATGGAGCAGGAAGGTACAAGATTTCATTACACTTTTCAGAATGGTGCCCAATTTATATCTTATAGATTGTTTATTTATGGAATTTTCAATTTAATAATTTCAGACTGCAGTTGACCAAGGGTAACAAACCACAGAGATCAAAACCATGAATAACTGGGGATACTGTATATGTTACATGTTCTGCTTTAGTGAAAATTCTATGAAAAAACATTTTTTCATTTAGGCTAGTGTCTGTGTACATATATACTTTATACATATGTACATATATAACTTAAATGTATATATCTTAAATATAAATATCTTAATATAAATGTAAATATCTTAAATACATATCTTAAGTTGTTAAATATATATTTCACAAGTTTAGAATAAATTCAGAATGCAAATAGTACATCCCACGTGCCTCAGAGTATCTACTTTCTCTGCTCAATTTACATGACTTTTATTGTGTTAAAAATCCCAAATGACCATACCATGCATTAAGTTTAATTTTAGTGTAAGTTTCCTTCCAATCTTTTTGAAATACAAGGTAGGTTTACAGTTGTTAGGTAGGTTTACAAGTAGGTTAGGCAAAAGTAGGTTTACAGTTGTTCACATGGAAAAAGACATACAGGTCATGATTTTTGTAACAGCTGTATTAACTCAAAAGAATGTCATCAGAACTGTAAACCTACTTTTGCCCACCTCTATATGTGGCATAGACATTCTTTAAGTAAGGTAAAGTTAATCCTAATAGCTTGGTCATATTCTCAGCAGGAACTTTAGCTTTAGTTATTAAAGGTATGTAGACATCATTTCCCTTCCATTCACAGAAATGTAACATCAAGAGCAATTTTAGACATATAAAAAAGAAACAATCATTTCACATACTTAGACACTGGATTATTACATTAATGCACATCCTTATGAATATTAATGAATCTCAAAGCACTTACACATATTAATCCTCATTGTCTTATTTTCTAAGCACAAAAATATCTTATAGGCACATAATAAGAGTGATCATATGTAATATAAAGATATATGACTATGTGACCTTACATTTTTGTCCTTAATATTATGAAATAATCTTGATGACATGACAGATAAAAGCCATAGTAGATATCTATAGTTATAAAGAAGGCTACAGTACTCACATACTTTTTGGAATATGTTGTGGTTATGAAAACAAAAAAATAAATAAGGGCAACAAGTTCTTTTTTAGTTTTAATATCTGAAAAAGTAGCATGACTATATTGATAAAACTGATTCATTAAAGCAGTGGTTCCCAACCTTTTTGGCAACATGGACCAGTTTCGTGGAAAGGGTGGGTGGCGGGGACAGGAGATGGAGCTCAGGTGAACTTGGCTTGTGGCCTGGTTCCTAACAGTCCCTGGATAGGTACCGCCCAGTCTGCAGCCGAGGAGTTGGAGACCCCTGCATTAAAGCAATATGCTGGAGCCTAGCCTTGAGGGGACTCTATTGTCCTACTGGTAGATGCTTCTCTGGTTAGTTAATGTAGTTGATGGGTAGTGAAATCTGCTCTGCTATCCATCCATTTCCCCTTTTCGATGTGCTCTCTACCATTCTGCACCCTACTCTGCCTGGCCTAGTAGCTCTGTTTAGACTATCTTGACAGACATCTATGTCCTGGAGCTTCCATTTGGCTGACATTAATGGCAATCCTCAGGAGATTCCAGGAACAAAGGAGTTTAAAGTCAGGGTATTTGTCCTTCTAGATACTTCCTTGCCTAGCAAATTGATTGGACTGCATTTCTTGAGGTTAGTTGTAGCTTCTCCAAAGGTGACCCTCTTCACAAGATTTTCTGCCTCCCTGTTTGGGAACTATTTTCTTCCCTTACCTCTTCAGGTCTAGGCATAGTAACAGGTCCCTATTCCCAGCTGTGGGTGCTGTACCATTCTTTATGTATTCCTGAATCTCTTTCACATGTTTTCTCTATCAAGCTGTCCTCAAATTATTCCAATATAAATGTGTCATCTTGGAATTCTGACTAATATAAACGACTTACCAGCTTTGCCTTCACTTGGCACCAGGGCCACACTCCTTAATCCACTACCCTCGTCACATTGTTGTATTGGCTGAATCTGGCTTGCTTGATTCACTGTGACATCATATCTCACTGGCACAATTTATAATTTGAAGTTTGATCATGGTGGTTGTTTGTTTTATTTAGTTTAGTTTTGTTTTTGTTTTTGTTTTTTTACCACAATCAGCCTTGGCTGTCATCAGACAGCATCTATAATGCAGTCAGTGACTGGGTGAGGCATTGCCATTTACTGTTCACAATCTCAGGCAGGAAGCCCTGAGTTACAGAGTCATCACTTCTGTTCTAATGGTCTGCCTGAGTGCAAAGCCATGCTGTTCATAACTCTCTAGTCTTCTATAATTTAGAGCATGTGATCTCAATGGGCATATTGATGAGAAGGAGACAGGAACATTGACACTGTATAAGTCTAATTTGTATTTAACAGATACCACATTGGGATAATTTTATAAGTATATTGTCTTGATACTTTCAATAGTATGCCTATTTATTTAGCTACTTCCTCTGTACATTTCTCAAATTTTAAAGTTTTTCATGTCATCACCATCCTTGGTCAACATTTTATCATGGCTCACAAGACCTTTTACACTCCAGCTACATCTTATCTTCCCAAAGGTACAGAAACACAACTGAGGCATCATTTGTTAAAATTATACAAATTTCCTCTTGTATGTCCTGGTAAGGAAAAAAAAAGTGATCCTTATGAAATATTCTCGAGTGTCAAATGAGAGGAAGATTAAAAACAATGTTAAATATTAAACCCTCTCATTTTATCTTCTAAAGGGTTTTAGTATTAAACTCACACCTTAATTGGGGGTTTCCTCATCCAAGAAGATTTTCTTATACTTTCAAAGAGATATAACTCTCCATATAAATCCTCTTCCCCTCCGATTTAATATTTTACTGGTGTCAAAAATTTCATAGCCCCTCCTTATAACATATTAACTAGGTTGTGATAAGTGATGGAGCTGGTGACTCAAACCTCGCATTGCTGGCCTAAGTGATAAGAAACTTGGGTGATTGTTAAACCTGGAATTTGTGCCACACTGCTGTAGCTTTAGAGCGGGGCAACCACTTGCAGCCGTGTCTTTTGTCTCCATAAACTGAAGAGGAGGATCATTCAGGTACAGGCCCTGTATTTTTTCCATTATAAGAAACTAGGTTTCTGAAGAAATGAGCGTTTCCTGGTCTAGGACAGGAATGTAAAAGGTGAGCCTAACATTTCACTGGGTTTGAAACTCAAAGAATGATGGGTATATAGAAAAGACACATACATAGTTTAAAGTGTCCCCTACTAGTTTAATCTAGGACAATTTGAGCACCAAAACATATAATGATAGTAATATTATAACCTACTAAATAAAAGTACGAATCTACTCGTTAGTAGTGATACACCTAAATCAAGAACTACAAGCTCCAAAAGTAAGTTACCAAACTTTGAATGAAGAATGATTTCACTCATGTGTGGGATATAAAACTGAAAGCAGCAAATGAACAAACAAAAACTCAAAGACACAGACAACAACATGGCGGTGAACAGAGAGAAGAGAGGTTGGGGGTTAATAAAGGAGGTGAAATATATGGTAAGGAAAGAAGATCTGATTTTGGGTGGTGGGCACACTATGTAATATATAGATGATATGTCACAGAATTGTACACTTGAAACCTATGTAAATCTTATTAATCAATGTCACCCCAATGAATTTAATAATGCAAAAAGAAGTACTGATGATACATGCTACAAAATAGATGTACCTTGAAAACATTATGCTAAATTAAAAGGCAATCACCAAAGGGAGGAAAACAAGGATGACAAGGGTAAGGTAATCACCATTTGAAAAACATTATATTGATATTAGGTAGGATTCACAAATGGACAAACAAAACAAGTGATCAAAATTTGATGAATTAGAGGATATCTACATATTCTCAAAGTATCTCTTCAAAAATACTCATTGAAAATGGAAAACTAGTAATTTTACAATGAAAAAATCTGACTGACATCAGCTTAACCAAGTGAGCAAAGTTAACGTCACCAATAGTGGAACAAATCCACCAATAGTGGATCCACAACATATGTATATACTTACATGATTTATAAATGTCAAGTCTATTTTATTTTTTGTCTAAACTGTATTATTAAGGCAAATGTAGCTAAGATCTGTAGATAGGTAATAATTTTATTAACTTTATTGGTTTTGGTGATTGTGCTATATTTAAGTAAAAGAATGTATCTTGGTTTAGTAGATAAACAGTGAAGTATTTTGGGTTAAAGGCAACATATCTACTACTTACTCTCAAATGGTTTAGAAAAATAATAAAAATAACTGTAAATATGCAAAGGTGTTAGTGATAAAGCAAGTATATTATTTATAATATGAATCTAAATCAATGGTATATGGAAATTATTTATATTATGTGAACTTCTGTTATGATTGTGAAATTATTTGAAAACAAAGAATACAAAAACATCAAATCAAATAGATTTTATTCATTTTTTAGGACTGCTGTAACAAAATACCACAGACATGGTGGCTTGACAACACTTTTTTTCCCTCACAGTTATGGAGGTTTGAAGTCTGATTTCAAGGAGTTGGCAGGATTAGATTCTTTTGTGGACTCTGTCTTTGGCTGGTATGATAGGTAGCCAACTTCTCCCTGTGTCTTCACATAATCTTCCCTGTGTGTGTGTCTGTGTCCTCATTTCCTCTTCTTATAAGGACACCTGTCATATTGGAATGGGGCCAACCCTAATGACCTCATTTCAGTTTATTTCCCAGTTTCAATACCCTATCTTTAAATACATTCATATCCTCAGGTACCAGGGGGTAAGACATCAACATATAAATTTTGGGAGAAAAAAATCAGCCCATAACATATATGATAAGCCTTTAAAGCTAATTAATAATATTTCAGGGTCATTTGATAATAAAATATTCTCCTTAGAATCAATATTTTATGTATTTAAGTAATTGTACTAGGAAAGGCATTTATGTTTTATCATCAATAGAATTAAATTATTAATTTATATGTTGGGTTAATTTGCATTATTTTAAATAAAATTCCTGTGACATTTACCAGTATGCTTTTATATATGTGAGTATGAGGGTTCTCTTATTTTGCTTTCAAAAAATAACATATTCTTTCTCCCATTAGTAAACATTGAAAGCATTTAGACTTAGGTTCAGGAGTTTTAGACATGTAGGATTATAGGAAGTATCAAGGAAGGAATGTGTATAAAATTATTTTTCATAATTAAGCTAAATTTAGAGACAATTACAAGAATCTTCTGGGAATACTGAATAAATCTGAAGTCTGGAAATAGAATGCACAGTTTTTCTACCTGATGCAAACCTTGAAATTGTCTTTAGTAATTAGTATTCTTTGAACCTGTCCTCTTAATACTCTCTGAAGTATTTTTCTCCAGTACCAGCGCTGCTTCCTAGCACAAGCTTTTGTGCCCTCCCACCTGAATTTTGGCACTGCCATTCTAAATGATCCAGTGTTCTTATCACTAACGTTAACCCTCCCCAAAATCGAGTGAAGTCACTATTGGCTTAATACCATTTAATGGCTCCTGTAAAAGTCTAGAATAATTTGGTTTACAAATCCTAACATAATTCTCTACCTGTTTTCCTTTCCTGTTGTCCTCCATCAACTGACCCCACATAATGTCTTAAACCAAACCTAATAATTCCTGTCTCTCTCTCTTTCACACACACACACACACACACACACACACACACACTCACTACTGCTAGCACTAACATATTTTCTGGTCTTAGCTTATAAATCTTCTGGAAATTTTCTCAGACTACTGAAATCTGGTCAGGGACTCCCATTTGTGATCACATAACATCTTCCATTTATTACTTTTTGCAATAAAAATTGAGCTATTATACACACACCATAAAATTCACCATTTTAAAGTGTACACTCCAGTAAGTTTTAGTATACTGCACAAGGTTACACTACCATCACCATTACTTAATTCTAGTACATTTTCATCATGCCACCCTCTCCTCCAAGTCCCCATATTCATTAGCAATTACGACTTATTCTCTAGATCCTCTTGCTCTTGTCAAACATTAATCTACTTTCTGTCTCTATTGCCTATTCTGGACATTTCATGAAAATGAAATTATGCAACACATGGTCTTTTGCGTCTGGCTTCTTTTACTTAATGTTTTAAAGAATAATCCATGTTGTAGTATGTGTTAGTACTTCATTTCTTTTATGGTCAAATAATATTCTAGTGTATGGAAATATCCATTTTGTTTACCATGTTACACATCTGTTACCTGTTCATCTGTTGGAGGACATTTTCACTTTTTGGCTGTTATGAATAATGCTGCTATGAACATTTGCACATGGGTTTTTGTGTGGACGTAGGCTTTCATTTCTCTTGTTTGTATACCTAGGAGTAGAATTTCTGACCATGTAGTAACTCTATGTTTAATTTTTGATGAACTGTCAAACTATTTTCCAAGACTGCTTAATCATTTTATCATTTTCTCAGCAATGTATGAGGGTTCCAATTTCTCCACACCCTTGCCAACATGTGTAGCTGCCCCTATATTTGTTTATGTCCTAGTAAGTATTGAATGGTATCTCATTTTAGTTTTCATTTGCATTTCCTAATGGTTAATGATATAATCTTTCTCTTAGCTGATTTGTTAATTTTCTATCTTTGAAAAATGTGCATTGAAATCCTTTGTCCATTTTTAAATTGGATTATTTGTCTTTCCATTGGCGATTGGTAAGAGATCTTAACATATTGTGGGCACAAGACCCTTATTATATGTATAATTTGAAAACACTTTTTCCCATTCTGTAATTATCTCTTCACCTTCTTGATAATGTCCTTTGAAGTTCAAATATTTTATATTTTCATGAAGTCTGATTTATTCATTTTTTATTTTGTTGCTTTTGCATTTGATGCAATATTTAAGAAATCATTGCCTTATCCATAGTAATAAAGATTTATAAAATCTATTTGTAAAATCTGTTTTATTCTAAGAATTTTATAGTTTATGTCTTATACTTAGTTCTTTGATCTATTAGAGTTATTTTTGCATATATTGAGAGATGAGAGTCCACATTCATTATTTTGCATGTGGTTATCCCAGCATTATCTGCTGAAGACAATTTTTTCCATTGAATTGTTTTGGTACTTTTGTCAAAAATGATTTCATAGTCCTTCTTTTATATCCTCTATCTCACTGTGGTGAGCTGCTGGGGCTACCCTAACAAAAGAGCATAGGCTGGATGGCTTAAACAACAGAAATGTATTTTCTCACAGTTCTGGAGGCTAGAAGTCCATGATCAACGTCCAGCAGGGTAGGGTTTTAGGGAGGACCTTTCTTCACTTGTAGATGACTACATTCTCATTGTGTCCTCACATGACAGAGGAAGAAAGCTCACTCTCCTCACTTTTCTTATAAGGATATTAATCCCACTGGATTAGAGCCCATCCTTATGACCTCATTTAACCTTAATTACCTCCATAAATGCCCTGTCACTAAAGACAGTCACAATGAGGGCTGGAGCTTCAACATATGAATTTTGGAAGAACACAAGCATTTAATCCATCACAATTATTAATATTTTGTTTTTGTTTCTGTGCTCTAACAAATTGCAGACTCCTTGTTTTATTCCCTGCAGTGTTCACACTCAGTAAAGTATATAGTAGGCATTGTGGGAATATTTGTTAAATTAAGGAATGGAAAACTCTAACAAAGTTATAGTGGAGAAAATTGATGAGTTAAACATATTTGAAACATTTTCATGGTATATTTTAATGATGCTCTTTTTTTTCTGTTATAGTAGGTCCAATGCAGATTAAAGAACATCTTAACCAGCTAGAATATTGAACAGTTAGTGGTCACAGGAAAAAATCAGTAAGGAAACTGTCACAATGCTTCTTGACCACTCATTCAGCCATTTTAAAAAACATTTTAGTTTTCAGAAAATCTATATAAAGATTTTTTAACTTTGAATTAAATTCCTGAGCCTTTGAGTTCAAACTTATGGGATGAAGCAAACACACTTCTAAAAGGAAAGTTCATAGCAATAAATGCCTGCAGTAAGAAGTAAGAAAGATCATAAATGAACAATATAACTCTACACCTTCAGGAACAACAACCACAAAAAGAACAAAATGAGCCCAAAGATAGCAGAAAGAAGTAAATAATGAATATTGGAGCATAAATAAATAATATAGAGAACAGGAAGACAATAGAAAAAATTAACCAAAATAAGAGTCTGTTCTTTGACTAACCTAAGAATAAAAAGAGTGGACTCAATCAAAAAAATTATAAATGAAAAAGGAACTAGTCATCTGAAAGTGGTTCATAATAATAATTACAATTCCTTCTGTGTTAACTAGGTGCAAGATACTTTAGCACTTCACTTTTAAAAATACACCCTTACAAACTTATGTGATATGAAATATGATTATGCTCATTTTATAGTTAACAATCAAAACTTGGAAATTAACACATGTAATGAGAGGATAAGCTGGTATTTCAACTCATGTCTAACTGATATTAATATCCCTGTTCTTGATGGCAAAGCAATAATGTGATCAAATTTTATTTGGGAAAATAAATTATTTTAATGTAAAACATTAGTTGATCAAGGAGAAGTGGGAGTTGAGAAGGACTTGGTAGTAGAGGAATGAGATAGATGGTGGGCTTTCAGAGTAAGTAAGCTCTGCCTAACAGAGTGAGAAGACCAGCTGAGAATTAGGTGTTATGCTAAGTGAAATAAACCAGGTGGTGAGGGACGAATACCATATGATCTCACCTTTAACTGGAACATAATCAACAAAAGAAAAAAACAAACAAAATATAATCAGAATCACTGAAATTAAGAACAATCTAACAATAGCCAGAGGGGAGGATTGAGGGAGCAGTGGGGAGAAGGGTTTTCAGGAACTACTGTAAAGGACCCATGGACAAAACCAAGGGGAAGGGTAGAAGCAAGGGAGGGAGGTGGGTTTGGAGGGGTTGGGGGGAAGAGGTGGGGAGAAAATACAGACAATCTATGGATTCAGCAAAAATTAAGAATTCCTGGAGGAATTCAAAGATCCTGAAAAAGGAGGTAATTTTCTGCCATCAAAGAAAAGCACTTCAGACCCCAAGGCTATTAGGAGAGAACTGCGCAAGTTCCAGGTGAGGTGATTAGAATTAAAATGTAATTGTCATTTATTGACAGGAGATAGGAAGTAGATAAATTTGGGTGTTGAATCTAAACCACTGAAATTCGTCTTAAACTGTAATTAAAGCTGAGACTGACATGTTCCTAAATCAAGAAATATTTAATTTTCCAAATAGAGAAATTTGAGGTTAATGTGAGCAGTAATCAAGTACTGTTAAAAATTTCTAGGAAATAAATCATAGATACTTTCTTTGAAAATCTTATTGAACTTTATATTTATTTGTTAAACTTAACAGGAATTACTTAAGTATATTAAAATATAATATTTTTCTGTGTATAGCAAAAGCTCATGTACAAAGTTTAACTTTTCTCTTATTAGGAGTACATACCTGGGATACTTCTTACTTTTTTTGTTTTATGGAAATAAGCAAATACTCACAAAGGGAGTAGAATATAGTAGAAAGATTTTTGGAAATTGGACAATATATGTTTATGTTTGCTTTGTACAGCTATGGTAAAAAAAATAGCTCTTTGGTTCTCAATTAGAGGGTGAGGAATAATAGCAAATTTTTAGATTTGATAGATTTGAAGTTATTTTCTAAGTTGATAAAAATTTTTCATAAATTTGAAAAAGTACCTGACAAATGGTAATACTTAATTTTTAGAAGCCTAAGGCTAGATAAGTGTATAATACATGTCTCTATAGAGATGATTAATACAATTTAGGCAATTCTAAAGATAACAGAGAAATAATTGCATCATTCATTCACTTATTCATTCATTCACTCATTTTGAATGCCAACCACATTCAATGTCAAGCACATGGTAATATCAAGGCTTTAATAGTTGTTTTGTCTGAGATGTTCTTTCCCAGAAGTTCACTTGACTGACTTTCTCTTCCTTGACCATCCTTAAAAATAATATCTGAATCAGGCTCCCCCTTATTTTGTTTGTCACTTTATGATGCTTGTTTGCTTATTTTTTTAGTATCTATTTGTACTTTAAAAATATGATCTTCACATGGGTAAAGGCTTATTTAGTTGTTTATGGCTGTGTAACCAGTCCCTTGAATTATATGTAACATATTACATATGATCATAAATATGCTGGAATAAATGGTTTAGGAAGTTATGTCATACCAAAAAATGTTATGCCATATCACAGTGTATTGTTCCTATTTATGCTTGTAATAAAATATCATTTTCAATATTCTTTAATGTTGATAAGCTATTTTCTGTTTAGAAAAATTCAACATTTTTCTTGTTTTATTTTAAAATATTTTGACATTTCAAATAATGCTATAATAAACACCTCTGCACATCAGTGTTATTGCTTAGTTCTGATCATCTCCTTAGCATAAAGCCCCAGAATGAAACATCTTGTTTAATGATTAACATTTTGTGACTTAAATATTTTGATACAGCAGTGGATTCATTAGCAATTGCTATTTTAGTACCCTGCTGCTAATAAGGACTCGAAACATTTGTTTAATTAAATGCATAAATTTTGAGTAAAGCAATAGAATAAGATGTAGCAGAAGCTCAGAGAAATGAGGTGGTTTAGGGTACTCAGGGTATTTGTATATAAATATTAAAAACCATGAACTTGATCAGATAGTGACTACATAGTAAGTGGGTGGGGGCAATAGATTGTACAACTGTGGATGAGTGTTGTCAGACAGTAAGAGAGAATTGGTTTAAAGTAGGTTTGTTGATAGCTCTGGACTGTTTATGCAAAAGCCAATGACTGCCTGAATAGACAACAAAAAAAAATGTGCAAGACGCAAAAATGGCATCTTGCTTTAGACTATGAGACCAAGAAGGTTAATATTAATCTAAAGGGCTTTCTAATGATTGGGCCATTTACTAGACTATATGTAAACTAAACTCCTGTCTAATGGCATATTATTTAGTGTAAGGAAATTAAAAACTAAAATTTTGTTGTGAACAATTCTTCAACTCATAAATATAGTTAATTGTCTCACTTTATATCATTAATAGGGACACATTAAGCATTTTAAAATTTCCTCTGCTTTTCAGACCACTAGAATACACTCAAATTCACATAAACTTGTTTGTAAATTAATCAGCTAATCAGCACTATGTTACTGTCTGTTTATAAAACACCTGATAAATGAAAAATACTGTGCTAGATGTTGTCTTAGCTAGAATAAGTCATGTTGCTGTCCTTTGAAGATTTTAATCTCTTTGGAAAGAAATGTAAGTATAGAAAGTAACAAAGTAAAGGTTAAATAAATGTTCAAGGGAAGAAGAAGCAGTGAGATAGACAGTGGTAACATGCCTAACAACAGAGACAGAAATACGATCTGACTTAATGGTGAGGATGGCTTAATTTGAAGTTCCAGGGAAGACACTATGCAGAAAGTAGGATAAGCAGGATTTAGGTAAAGACATTGGGAAGAGAAGGAATTGTGTCAAGACAAACAGCCTGACCTAAAAATATAGTACAAAAATAAAGAAAGGAAGTGGGGAAAACAAAACAAAACAAAACAAAAACAATGTTCATGTCGTGGAAAATAAAACAGTTTGGTGTAAGTGAATGGTAAATATAGAAAATCAAAGGTAGATGACTTAGAAAGACAAGATGAATATAAAGAGAATATCAGGGTAAAACTTATAATAGGAGACTAGAAAAAGTGACTAACTTCTAAAACATTTTGCCTAATCATTATGCATGTGACATTTTAACAGTGATCCACATGCTTTCCTAGAGAATTATAAAGATAGGGGTTGATCCATGAGTGAAATTAATTGACACTACTAAATGATTTCTTTCACCTTAAACCAAGAGGTTCATAAAATGTTTAGCCATTTAGTTTGGAGTCAGGAGGAGGAAACTGTATGAGCACTGGGACAGACCCAGCATAATTTAATGGACTAACATTTCATAAACTCAGAGGTCGTGATTCTTAATCCTCCTCTTATAGTTAATACAGCATGTGGCCTTTCTGCATTAATTTCTCTGGTTATAAAATAGCTGTTTCCCACTACTCTCAAGGGGATCCTACAAAATCAATTGAGTAACGACAGATAAGTACTTTGAGCTTCTCAGAGAGAAAACTAAATCTTATAATTGCCATTTTCAACCACCTTCCTTTTATTTTATAGAGTGAACTGGAGTACATATAAGAGATGGATTAATCTGATCTCCCTTCATCTTCTTTTGGTAAATTGGACAGAAAAGGAATTGTCACAGAAATGCAGCATATAAAATTGCTAAAGATGAAAAACACATGGTGTAACTAGCATTGAAATTACTTCTATGATACATTTAAGAACTGAGGCATAAATCTTTATAATCAAAACAAATAAAGAACAAACTGGCAGTGACCAGAGCGGACAGTGTGGATAACAGGGGAAAGAAGGAGAAGGAGCAAGTCAAGGACCATGTATAAAGGACCCATGGGAGCTGGGGGTGGGGTTGGGGCAGGGGAGAGCAATGGGGGAAAATGTGGGACAACTATAATTGAACAATAATAAAAAATAAATGCATGCTGAAAAAACTCATGTATATAATCTAATTGAAGTATGCTTTTATGTATAGGCTATCTTTAGAATGCTCTGTGCAAGTCCCTCTGCTTTTTTTAGAAGAAATAATGGACTTCCACTGATTCATTTACATTTTTTGGTCCAGATTCTACTTTTCTTTATGGCACAGATTTTTTTTAAATGTCTGGCCAAGTTTAAATATTCTGTCCTTGGACATAGAACAGTCTTTTATGTAGCACTAACAAGTGTATTGTTTCTGTTAAGGTTATTTTGAGTACATGAAATAGAAAGCAATGGACCTTGGCCTAGCTGAGCATAAAGGAGATTCATTATAAGGTTCCCTGGTACTCAAAAGGCAATGAAAGAGCAGAGTAGTGAAGCTTCTGCAAGGGCAGGTGGTAGACCAGCTCCAGGGATAAGGAATTCCTGGGTGTTATAACCAAAGCCTTGTCATTAAGTTGCCTCATCTCTTGTGAGATTCCAGTTTGTGTCTCTGTTTATGATCAGGCAAGGGGTGAACTGATTATCTCATCTGGAAACTAGCCCACAATGGTCTGCCTAAGTTAGGTGCAAAGGGTAGGTTCAGGTATTCTGGGGCTATATCCAGAGCAGGAAATTTTGTTGGCTACCCAAGACCCACCGCACTTAGTGACTACTGGAGGTCTCATGATCAAATACATTTCTTGACTATATATAAACACTTTTCAAGAATATGCTAAAGAAAATTTGAATATAAACACCTTTAATAACAGTAAGTGTTGTTGGACGTGTTAAAAGGCCATCTCCTGAGAATTAGGCAAATAAATTTGTTAGGAGTTAAACTCATCTGTACAAAAGTCACTCAAAAAATCTGAACAGTTTCTACTCTTTCAAAAGGATTTTAAAAGTACACTATAACAGAAAATAAAGGGCAAGCTGTAGAAAGAAGAGTAAAGGAAACAATGGTACAAGAGCTAAATTCTAGCCCTGGGTGGTGTGGCTCAGTGGATTGAGCGCTGGCCTGCAAACCAAAGGGTCACCAGTTTGCTTCCCATGCCTGGGTTGCAGGCCAGGTCCCCCAGTAGGGGTTGCACAAGAGGCAACCATACATTCTCTTGGTGTCTTTCTCCCTCTCTTTCTCCCTCCTTCCCCTCTCTAAAAATAAATATATAAAATCTTAAAAAAAGAAACCTGTTCAAAGAAAAAGAAGAGCTAAATTCTATTCACCATATAAAGTAATTGAAAATCTATTTACTAAACACAGTTATGGCCTTAGAGGCAGATATGAAAATACTGAGAAAAATTAAAGTAAAATATTAAAATACTGAGAAAATACTAAGAAAAATTGTGCTCTGGCACAAATAATGCACCTTTCTATTACAAAGTCTTTTATTACAAAATTATAAGTATGTAATTCTGTAATGTAACAATATCACACTGAAACACACCATATGATATTTTAGGTGAAATATTCAAATTAAAACTATAAATTATTACTCTACTGACCACACTCAAGCAGGCCTTACTTCTGTCAGACCCTGTATAATACAAAAGAAACATTTCAGCATGTCAGCTACTATCACTTCACATGTATCATAGAAAATTTTTGAAGAAGGACCCCAGAACTGGGTTATTTAAATTATTTTCTTAATAAAAGTAATAGAACAGAAGTGGTGGATAAGTATCCTGAATGTTAAGGAGGTGTGCAACTGAATGAGAATCCATAATCTAAGGGTGGATTGCAACAGAGAACATTTACGGGGGATAAAAGGAAAGAAAATCATAAGTGATATTGCTGTGGAAGTAGATGAGAGTTTATTTATCTCAGCACATGCTCCCTAATATGGATCATGAAATGGTCACAGAAGCAAGATATAGTAGTAATTTGGACTTCAAATGTCCAGACATTTGCTGGAAGTCTTGATTTGCTAAGAGCAACAATCTGATAAATCCTATAATGGTAGATAATGTGTTCTCTTTAAGAGTGTCATTCCCATATGTCTCAGCATTCTCCCACACAGACCCATCCTTCAACCCCATTCAGACCTTTGCACTCCATCCAGGAACCCCAATGCCATGTACTCAAACCTTTTCTATGCTAAAGAATGCTCTCTCTCTGTTTTTTACTAACGTGTGGTTCTTTTCCTAAGAAGATGGCTGTAGTTTCTTAAAAGGAGTTTTCTTAGTTTCTCAAAGCTCATATAATACAAGATGAAGCTACTTTGGACAGTCTCTTCTGCATCCTTGTGTTTCTAAACCATTAGGATACGAAGCTCATGTGAATAGGCATAATCTCCTTTGATGTTCATGATATCTGGCTTTATCACATTGATCTTTTTTCATCTCTGTCATCTACCCACCACTCCCATAACCACCCTCCTTGAAGTGTCTGACCCTGTTAAACACTATCACCCTATGCCTTAAGCCTTGCCATCATTCTGTGGTTGACATGGGCATTCCTTAGAGCAGCAATTTTCAACCCGTGTGCCGCAAAGTTTTAAAACATGCCAATACCCGACAATTTAGTCAGGGGCACTGACCTCTTTTCCATTAGATTATCAAATTTAAAAAAATGACAACAGCCAACACACCAATAGCCATCCAGTGTGAATAACCTGTCTTGAATTATAAATATATAGGTCATATAATAAAGTTGCACCTTTTTGGTCATGTCGCATAATAAATAAGGTTGTGTCTGACTGGTTAATTCTTGGTACCAGAAATCCTTACACATAAGTAGACACTTGATTTTTTAGAAAGTCACTTTGAAGCAAAAAAGGTAGGTAATTGGTATTATTAGTTTTTGTAAGTCAATCAAAATTATACCTATTTTTGTCATATTGACAAAAATACATTTTTGGTGTGTCACATGATTTTAATAATTAAGGTATTCGTGTCATGAGATGAAAAAGGTTGAAAATCACTCCCTAGAGCACTCTAACTTTCCATTTCTAAGACTCTTTCCCATTCCATGTTGGTTACTCCCATATCTTTCACAGTCTGGAGTAGGTTTTCTATGACAATATGTTTTTTCAGTTCTAAGTCTTATATTCCACTCCCTGCTTATTTCTTCAAGTTACTCATTCCTTTATTCCTTTTACATCTGTTTTCCAATTACATTTAGAGAGTATATCTTTGACTACTTTATTTTTTCCAGCTTACTAGGACAATTCTCTCTTTGCTTCCTATTCCATCAAGCTAGATCATGTTACTCATCAATTTATTCATTCTCTTGCCAATAGTTTCAATCCCCAAGCCTTCTTTCTTTACCAGCTCTCATTTACCCACTTAACTCTCTACTTTTTCTACTCATATCTAGACCATTGAGCAAAGTGAAGAAAAATTCAGTTCATACATTATTGTGATTAATTTCATCTGGGCCCTTAACAACCTGAAATTCCTGGTACATGATCCCAAATCAGCTCCCTTTTCCACTCACTACAGCTGCTATGTTCAATGTTCACTTATGATCAAGATCAAATAGGTCATCTGCCTCTAATTCAAAGAGAAAGTAGAGGCCCTCAACTTAAAAGTTCTTAATATTTCTTGCCCCTATGTTGGATAAGATATTTTTCACTGGAAGTAGCACGATTACCAAAAGTGGCTAAGAAGAGTAAGAACTTTAATTGCCTCACTTAAAAACAATAGCTAAAAGTGATTCCATGGATAATTCAGCTGCATAATAATGTCATTAGAGACTCAGCCACTTGCCATCTGTGGTTGACAAATTCAAAAATAAACCCTCATGATCCCTGACTTCTTATATAATCCCCTTCCCTGGGGTGTAGGTAGGACATGTGACTTATGTGACAAGATGTCACTTCCTGGATTATGGTATACAATCTTGCAAGCAGACTTATTTCAGACACTCTCCTTGCCAGTTTTGAAGAAAGAAGCAGCCATGTGTGAAAGCCTCCATGTCAAGACGCTGAGGGTGACCACTAAGAACAGAGGGACAACTCCAGCCAAGATGAAGGAAGAGTCTGGTATTCTCAACCCTACAAAAACAAGGAAATGACTTCTCTCTACCACTTGAGTGACCTTGGCAGCAAATTCTTCCCCAGCAGAGCCTCCAGATGAGGACACAATCTGACACTTAGATCACAGCTTTGAGAGACTCTATGCAGAAGCCCCAGCAAGCTCTGCCCGAACTCCTCATTCACAGGAACTATGAGATAATAAATGTGTGTTGTTTTCAGGCACTAAGTTTATCTAAGAGCCAATCTTGATTCTATTTGGCCCTGACATGTCACAACCTATTCATCCACAATTCCTATTTGGCTTACCTTTAAAATGTATCTACTGCTTATTACCTGTACCATAACCACCTTCAGCCAAACCAGTATAATTAAAGGCCTTCAAATTCTTCTCCTTATTTCCATTTTTTTACACTTATGGTATAATCTCCACCCAAAAGACTGAATGATCTTTTAAGTGCATAATAAGTTCATGTGCCACACTGATAAACCACTCAGGAAAAAAAACAAACAAACAAACAAGCAAAAACATTTTTATCAAAATGACACCGAATGTTATCTAAAAGAACTATTTAAATTATCAAATTGGATACAGCTGGAAATGAATTTGGATAACCACCTACTATGATAGCCCAGTATGCACAATCTGAACAGTAATTTATATTGTATACCTTCAGCAACAGATTCAAGTAATATCTATTAAGGATGGATCTATTAATGAGAATATTACATGAATGTTTTATAAACTTTACTCTTTACATACCAACATTTATAACATAGAATTCCTGAGAATACCTCAAACTGACTTATTTATCCTTCTGACACCTCCCATTTAATTGATCAATTCCTATTCTTTTCCACTCAAAAAAGTTCCATATATTTCTTATTTTCTGGATGAAGTTCTTACTATAGTGGAAGTCATATCCCCAGAATAGTGTTTTCCTACTTTTTACCATTATTATTTACAGCACATTTGAAATTGTATCTTTTGGTGGAAGGCTGCCAGGTAGACTTTCTGAGTTAGTTGTTTTGGTCTCAGTGTTCCTTTGATAATTTACCATTTTAGAGTATAAATGGATGCAGTCTGGCTTCTTCACCCAGGTGTCTGGGTAACTAAGGGAACCAGTGTTCCCATAACTTTGAATGGGCCTGATAAGTAGTGTTCTCAGCCTTGAGACTGGGTCTGATAAATGGTTCCCATAACATGAAGTGGGCTTGCATGCGTAGAATCATGTTATGTTATATAATTTTATGGCTTGAAGCCATCTTTGTTTGTCTCTAGTACTTAAGCAAGTAGGGACTTCTTACTAGAGAGACACGCAGCTTGCAGCGTGTGTGGTTCACCCACCCGTGAATAAAGGCATGTCAAGCATCCTCATGGCTCCAAGCATTTTCTTCCATCTCCCTGAATCTAGAGAGGACCTGCCAGGCCTTGGCAGGCTGCAGCACAACATACTTGTCTGTGCTACTAGATGAAGTGTTTTTTACGACAACGTCTGTATCATATTAACTCCCCACTACCACCCGGTATCCAGATAATTGACTGATACAATAATCACACAATGAGTATTGTTAGAAATATTAAGAGTTAATGACCCTGGCCAGGTAGCTTAGTTTGCTAAAGTGTCATCCTGATATGTCAAGGCTGTGTGTTTAATCTCTGGTCAGAGCACATACAAGAAGCAACCAATAAATAAGTAGATAAGTAGACAACAAATCTATGTCTGTCTGTCTGTCTCTCTCTCTTTTCCTGCCTCTCTAAAATCAATAAATTAAAAGAAAAAGAATTAATGAAATACTACCAGAAAAAAGGTGAACACCTCCATTCTATTGATTTTTATCTCCAGCACCATCTTCATTTAAGACATAATTACTGTGGCTACTAGCAATGCCATGCTGATTATATATTTTTTGTAAATTACTGAGGAACAGTTTAAAGCCCTAATTTTTAAATGTGATACATATTTTCAGTTGATAGGGGTAAAAAACATGGGGAAAATGAGACTTAATAGTTTGAAGACTTCAATATGTGAATTAGCTTGAGAGAAAATGTTCAAGATAAACTGAGCATGTATGTCCCACACAAAGTTCTTTCTATCTATTTCCACTTGACTTCTTTAGCTTAGCTTTATTTTAAGACCATGTGGGTTTAATGCAAATTGTGTATTTCCATTAGTTTATAATGTACTGATTACTTGAAGTAGATAATATAATAAACACACCCTATAATATATATGTATGTTTGGTGGTTTGAAAATACCTTGCCCTCACAATTGACCATGTTATGCAGAACTCAGTGACTGAAGTGGGAGAAGGCAAAACAGGATGGACTTCCATGAATAGACACTGCAGCCTAGCGAGGCATCTGGATGATCAAGTACATATTCACAGATATGGATAGGGTTTAAAGCAGGGCACAATGGACCAGTATCTAAGACAAATTACAGTCCAAATCAGGGTCATGTTATCTGATTGGATTTTCTAGTTTTCTTCTCATGATGCAATGTATTATGAGATTAATGTATGAATAATCCCTTTCCAATGAGAAAGGACACAGGATTATTAAATAATTCTCTGTATGTATGCATATGTGTCTGATAATTAAGGTGTAGGAGCTGTGAGTCCTCCCTTTTGGGTGCTTCCTGCTAGTCTAACATATGAACATAGTTCAGATTTAATATAAAAAGTAACAGATATGATGTGTGCCACAATCAGCTGGCCAAAATAGTTATAGTAAAGGAGCATCATCACCACCCTCCTTCCTCATTGTGGACAGGTTACATACATTTTAGAACATATTTAATCATCTCTCAGCCAAATACAAATATAACATGTATTATATTATCAAGTACAAATATAATTACACCACTTTACAATCACGCCACTTGGGAAATATGTTAAAAATTTCATGCATATTATTATTATTTAGTTAATCTTCAATATATAAGAAACTGTGTTATTTTACTTTAGAACATTTTACATTGCTTTAATATCTATTTACTCTTTCTAAATTGTTATCAGATTTGATCTGAAGAAAGGCAAAGCCAAGCCAAATTTTATTAAAGTATGAAGATGTGCAATATTAATTGAAAGATAATAATAATATGAAAATTTTCAGGATATCAATTTCTCTGTCAATACATATTAATTTCATCAAATACAATTAGTAATGTCTCCCACATATCTTAAAGAGATATAATATTTAAACAGTATCATGAAGGTAAAGTTCTATTTAATGTATCCTCTCTCTCTCCTCACTACCTCTTTGTCCCCATTCTGTGCCATAGTTGTAGCATTACTTTCAGCAAAAAAAGATGTCTTCACTACAGTATTTCCGACATCTACTGTAAATTCACCTCCTTCACCTTCAGAAAAATTTAAAATACTATTTATGCCACAGCCCAACCTAATCCTTTTCCTGGGAAAAGAAAAAAAACTTTTAGTAACATCTGCCTGAGTCCACAAGTACCATAGGGCAAACCACAAAGAATCAAATGCATTCTGCATAGGTGGTAGAGTGTAGTTTCTCAGCTGGGTGATCACAGCATACTAAATGGGCAGGATGAGAAGGGGCTATGGAAATAAGAATGGAGAAGAATGGAGGCGTGGAGGCAGGGAAGATCTGTATGTGATATCCTTCCCGACCTAATAGAAGCAGCTTGATTCACCCATCCCTTATTTGACACACATAAATGACTTAGATGGAAGTGTTTGATTTCTTACTTTTGATACCTCTGGGAGTCTAGATGACTTTTTTGGTTAAAAAATGCTGAAACTTTCAGTGGTGTTCCTCATGCTTTTCTTCTCTCGGGTAAGCAGGTATAATAGTACTTAGGAAAGTGATTATATTTGCTTCCTGGTTCACTGGAGAGGCTGTGAAGGCAGAGTGGGGTAACAGCTTTGCCCCTTGGAGCTTTTCTTACTATAAGAGAAAAATCAGATCTCATTTATGAATAATTTGCAGGAACATGAAAAGAAATATATTTCATGGGCACCAAACAAACAAAACCCCAAAACATATATTGTGTGATTTCATTTATACTTATAGCACTGTTATTGAAAACAATGAGCTCTGTAATTTTTTTAATGTACCCAAAGTTTTTGGAGCTACATGACAATTAAATGTACTTTTCTTACACATGAAAATTCCAGTACAGGAAGAATTAAATGCTTTTAAATATTTAACTTCTCAAGCCTAGCCATCCACTTACCCTTCTGCTTCTTACTACAATCTGTTTCCACTATACTGTCCAATGGCAACACTAAAGGTCACTACTACAGGCCCTAATGAACTTGGAAGAATCAAATAGTCTAAAAGAAACAGTTTGCTTTTTCCTTTCATCTCTAAAAATAAATGTTCCAAATTCAAAGTTTTGCTTACATTGTTTCCCTCCCTTGATCCCTCATCTTCATCACCTTCTCCTTTTTCATCTATCTCTCTTTCCCATTATGTCATTAAAGGCATATACAAGCAAAAGTGAAGTCAGGAAAAATTATGTTTATATTAATTTATTGTAGGACCTGCCAGTTTTGAGCATATTGAAGCAAATTACGTTTATATTGGTTAATTCTCTAAATTGATTTGAATTTAGTATCTCTATTGTGCTTATTGTGGTTCTAAAGAAAAAGTCAAGTGATTATTCATTTTATCACGAACCATACTCTACCCTCTAAATTTCACCCTCTCTGAACATTCTCCAGCAAAGGAAGGCTGTTTAAAATTGTTTGTAGAGTTGTTTACTTATTTCTATTAATCTTGTCTGAGTATATGTGCAAACTGCTTTGAACCTGATTGGTCCATTGCAAAAGATTATAGTAAAATTCTATACCCTGCCTATTTAATATTTGTGTTGCCCTTGATGATCTCCTTCATGGGATCACTATGCTATGAGGGAGGGACTCCTTCATTATGCTTGCATGCATGCTGGAGAAAGAACAATAAATAGCCAAGTAGACCTGGCTTCTCAACATTTATACCAACCAGCTGAAACCTGGCCCTGACCACTTCTCAGCACGCTAATATTTCTCCCTCATTTATTCCTTGGCTCATTATTTTCAGCAATGTTCCAAAACTCCTTAGTCCATAAGCTTCCAATTTTTCTTCCTTAATCTCAAAGCAGATCTTAACTTTACTGAGCATTTAGACACAGTTTGGAAGGAGTCCCTTTGTTATCTCAGTATTTCTCATTTTTTTCTTCATTCTTTCACACTGAAGTAGAGTGAGATGAAATTGTCCATAATACAGAACTATATTTTTGAGGCCAAATTTTGGCATCCCAAGGACTCTAACTTCATGCCAATCCCTTTGATTTTTCAGCATTTTAAATGGCATCCTCATAATTAAAAATATATATATATTCATTCAATTAGCAAGTATTTACTCAGAGCCTACTAAATTTGGTGTTGTGTTTAAGGAAGAAAAGAATCTTGACATTAGGGAATTTACAAACTGATATGTAGGTAATTATTCTGTAATGTGTTCAGTGAAATAAGAATATCAATAAATTTTGTATTGAACTCTGACTGTAGCCAGGCATTGTATTAAACTCATAATATAATTCTGAAACAAAAAAAGCATTGTAAAATAAAAATCTGTTCAAGGAAATTCAATGCTTATATTATTTTTACCAACTATGATAATGAGTTTTTGAGAGGTTAAATAACTTACAGCATATTTAACTAGAGAGTGACAGACTTGTTACTCAGACCCCTGACTTTTTTATCCCAGGGCTCATGTACTTACAGTAGCATATTATTTACATAATGAAAATAAGCTGCATAAAAAATACTGTTGGGGAATAGGAATGCCTACCCCAGATTGAAATATTGCAAAATTTTCCATGGGGCAGGTTATACCTAAATTGTCTTACTAAGTAATAGTAGGATTTAGATAAAAGACTGTGTGGGTCTTCTCCTGGAGGACATGGCTTTTAGAGTGACTGACTGAACATAATTACCTTGCTATGAGTAGTATCAATAGAGCAGAAGCAGTCTAGCATTAGAAGATCTCAAAGTTGACACATAGGAATGGTGGAAGATTAGATTATGCTGGGAAGTAGGCTGGGACCTTGTCCTTGAGGTCATCCTTTGACACAATGAGGTGTTTAGATTTTATGTGAGAAGCAATTAAGGCCCAGTACAATTTTAATTAAAAAAATTTCCAAGGTTGTATTATGCACTTACTCATCATTCTACCTAGAATGGGAGAGGATTAAAAAAGAAAACCAGACAAGAAGCAGAGACAGAAGTTAGACAATGGTTCCAATAATCCAGGTGAGAAGTGATTAATGAGAGCCCTACAGAGCAATGACATTGGCATGAAGCAGATCTGTGCTATCATTCTGGCTCTGCCACCTACCAGCTGTATGACTCAGGGACAGGTTTTAAACTTTCCAATTTCCAAGTTCCTAAAATGGTAAGTAAGGATAATAATACCTCCATAGACTTATTGGAAAAGCTAAATGTGATAATCCATTTAAACTTGTTACCCCTTACTTGGCACATTTTAAGTATTCAACAAATTAATGATGTTATTGTTACTAATGTTATATTTACTTGCAAAATCAATGCTAATAGCCTTCTCGGGGAGCAAGACATGGATATTAGCTCAAATTTTGGTCTTAGAAGTCAGGACAAAGTGCACTTGATGGATCAGGCCTAGTACACTGGCTGCAGAGAAAGCACATGTAAATAGATGACAGCTGTAGTGCACACACCTGAGATATAATTCATGGGAAAACTGCATCAAGGCCTCTTCCCATAGGAGAGTTTCAACTTCAGGTAACATTTGGGTTCCCTCTCTCCCATAGGGTCCCACAAGTTACCAGAAATTTAAGGGAAGGGCCAGGCCCATAATCCATAGCAATGGCATTATTTCCTTAGATTCTCCTGCTACCTCATATGACGACAAGAACTGGTCTTCAAATGTTTAGTACATTGCTCACAGTGAACCCAGGAATATATTCCTGGTCAGATTATGCTGTAGTCATAATAAACTCCAGAAACACATCACTTTTTCTTGCTCTTATTACATGTTCATTTCAGGACAGCTGGAAGGCTCTGCTCTTCTTGTGAACACTCTGGGACCAAGGCACCATGCACACCCAGGCCCAGTAGAGGCAGACACAAACTGTGGATCACTTTGTGGTTCCAAACAGTTGCCCAGGGCCAGTCACAGGGAGCATCTGACATTGACCTACACAGAGTTCCTTCCAACAGGGCTCAGAAAGAACACACCTAGTTGTCAGCTTCAGACAGCATCAGAGCAGGATCTAATTCACTTCACAATTGGCAAATGCAAAGGAAGATCTCTCCACAGTCACCAGACCCTGCTGGGGAAATTCCACTTTGTCTGATCTGTTCCTGCATAGTAACTTGTTCATGATGATCAGAGTAGATAACACACCTGGACAGCCAGAGGGTTGTCCAGATGCATAAATGGAACAATAGCAATCAAGACTCAATCACAACTGGAGAGCTCACATATCCACACAAGTAACATTCCTGGACCACAAAGCTCAAGTGATCAAGGAGAATGTGCTACAGGGTACCACAGGACACTTACTATATAAGACCACTGTATAAGACCAAGACTAGGAGATATAGCAGATGTACCTAAATACATAGAAACAGGCACAAAGAGGCAGCCAAAATGGATAGAAAGAAACATGTTCCAAATAAAAGAACAGAAGAAATAACCAGGAAAAAAAGAGCTAAATGAAATGATGACAGGTAATTTATAAGCTATACAGTTCATGAAATGCTTATAAGGATGCTCAAGAAACTTAGTGAGAACTACAACAGCATGAAAAAGAACACAGAAACTAAAAAAAGAGTGGACAAAATCAGATAATACAGTAGCTGAAATGAATAATACACTAGAAGGAATAAATAGTAGGTTAGATGAAGCAGAGGATCAAATCAGTGATTTGGAAGACAAAGTAGCTGAAAACAATCAGTGTAGCAAAAATAAAAATAAAAATGGGGATAATTTTAGGAAACATTGGGACAACATAAAGCATAACAAAATTGGTATCATAAGTGTACCAGAAGGAGAAGAAAGGTAGCAAAAGTTCTAGAACCTATTTGGAGGAATAATGACTGAAAACTACCCTAACCTGCTCAAGGAAAAAGACATACGTGTTCAGGAAGTTCTGAGAATTCCAAACAAAGAGACCCACAACAAGAGACATCATAATTAAAATGGCAAATGTTAAGACAAAGAGAGAATCTTAAAATCAGCAAAAAAAAGACCATTAGTTACCTACAAATGAGTTCCCATATGACTGTCAGCTAATTTCTCAACAAAAACACTTCAGGCCAGAAGGGACTAACATCAAACTGATGAAAAACAAGGACCTACAACAAAAATTACTTTACCCAGTAAGGTTATCATTTGAAATTAAAGAAGAAATAAAGAGATTCCCAGACAAGAATAATCTAAAGGAGTTCATTACCACCAAACAAATACTACAAGAAATATTACAAATATGTTTTCCCATATGATTAGTTCTCTCTTCATTTTAATGCTATATTATTTAGACATGCAGAAGCTTTTTATTTTGATGAGGTCCCATTTGTTTATTCTTTCCTGTATGTCTCTTGCTCTAGGGGACATATCGGTGAAAATATTGATGCATGGAATATCTGAGATTTTCCTGCCTATGTTCTCCTCTAGGACTTTTATGGTGTCATGTCTTATATTTAAGTCTTTTATCCACCTTGAATTTATTTTTGTGTATGGTGTAAGTTGGTAGTTGAGTTTCATTTTTTTTGCATGTAGCTGTCACATTCTCCCAACACCATTTGTAGACACTTGTTTGATCTCCAAAATATATAAAGAACTCACACCTGTTGTCCAGGAAGACAAACAACCCAGTTAAAAAAATGGGGAAAGGACCTGAACAAATACTTCTCTAAGGACAATGTACAGAGGGCCCAGAAACATATAAAAAGATGTTCAACATTACTAGTCATCACAAAGATACAAATTAAAACCGCAATGAGATACCCCTTCATGCTAATCAGAAGGCCCATCAGTAACAAATCAACAAAAACAAACAACAGGTGTTGGAGAGGCTGTGGAGAAAAGGGAACTCTAGTACAGTGTTGGTGGGAACACAGACTACTGCAGCCACTGTGGAAAGCAGTATGGAATGTTCTCAAAAACAAAAATGGAACTGCCTTTTGACCTGGCAATTCCACTGCTGGAATATACCCTAAGAATACTGAAACACCAATTCAAAAGAACCTACGCACCCCAATGTTCATAGCAGTACAATTTACAACAGCCAATTGCTGGAAGCAGCCTAAATGCCATCAATAAATGAGTGGGTCAAAAAACCATGGTACATTTACACAACGGAATACTATGCAGCGGAAAGAAAGAAGGAGCTCCTACCATTCACAACAGCATGGATGGAACTGGAGAGCATTATGCTCAGTGAAATAAGCCAGAGAGTAAAAGACAAATACCATATGATCTCACCTATAAGTGGAACCTAATCAACAAAACAAAAAAGCAAGCAAAATACAACCAGAGACACTGAAATAAAGAACAAACTAACAGTAACCAGAGGGAGAGGGGATAGGGGATAATGGGGAAAAATAGGGGAAGGGCCATCAAGGAACATGAATAAAGGACACATGGACAAAGTCAAAGGGGGTAGGTAGGTTAGAGGGCTGGAGGTGGTGGAGATGGGTGGAGTGGGCGGGCATGGTGGGGTAAAAATGGAGACAACTGTACTTGAACAACAATCAAAAAGAAATATTAAAGGGTGTTCTTGAATAATAAGAAACAGAAGAAGCAGCAGAAGAATATGAAGGAGGAGAAGGAGAGGAATGAAAGGATAGGGAACAAAGGGAGCAGGGGGAAGGAGAGGTGAGGGAGAGGTAGGGGAAGAGGAGGTGTGGGGAAGAGAAGAATGGGCAGGGGAAGGGGTAAGTGGAGGAGAAAGGAACATGGTTATAAAGAATAAAGTGGAAATAAATATGTACCTATCAATAATTTATTTAAATTCAAATGTCTTAAATGCTCCAAACAGAAGACATAGAGTAGCTGAACGGATAAGAGAATAAGACCCATATATACACTATCAACAAGAGATCCAAAGTAAATGGATTGAAAAAGATGTTTTATGCAAATGGAAATGAAAAAACGCTGAGGTGGCAATATTTCTATCAGACAAAATAGACTTTAAAGCAAATAAGAGAAAAGGACACTACACAGTGATAAAGGAATCAATTCACCAAGAAGATACATCCTTGTAAACATTTATGCACACAACAGTATATAAATTGAACCTAAATATATAAAGCAATCTTAATGCACATAAAGGCAGAGATTGACAGTAAAATAGTCATACATATTAGGGGATTTTTTATACCCCATTGATATCAATGGTTTGGTCTTCTAGACAGAAAATCAACAAGGAGGTGGAAGATTTAAATGGCACACTAGATCTCATGGATTTAATCAATATATTCAGAGCATTTCATCTCACAGCAACAGAATGTATATCCTTTTCAAGTTCAAATGGAACATTTTCTATGATATGCCACATGTTAGGACAGAAAACAAGTCCCAATACATTTAAGAAGCTTGAAATCATATCAAGCATGTTTTCTCAACATATTAATATGAAACTAGAAATCAATCAGACGCACAAAAAAACTGAAAACCACACAAAGACATGAAGGCTAAATAGCATGTAATTAAACAGTAAATGGTTTAACAATGATATCAAGGTAGATATCCAAAGATACCTTAAAATAAATGAAAAGGAGAACAAAGCATTTCAGAGGACATCAGCTGCATTCAGGGTGGCATGGCCATAGACAGAACACAGCATTTCAAAATCTATGAGACAGAGCAAATGCAGTCCTAGAGGGAAATTCATAGCATTAAAAAAAAAAAAGAAAAAACACAGATAAGAAATATATCAAAGAAGAAACTAAACTATAAAAAAATAAGTAATATATCAAGTAAAAAATTAAACTACAGGTAAAGAAACTTGAAAAAGAACAACAAAGCCCAAGGTGAGTAGAAGAAAGAAAACAATAAAGATCAGAGCAGAAATAAAGGAAATAGAGTCTGAAAAAATAGTATAAAAGATCAATGAAACCAAGAGCTGATTCTTTGAAAAGATAAACAAGATTGACAAACCTTTATCAGACTTATCAAAAGAGGAGAGAGAGAGAGAGAGAGAGAAGCCAAATAAATAAAATCAGAAATGAAAGAGAACTAAAAACTTACACCACAGAAATACAAAGGATTGTAAAACTACATTACAGACAACTTTGTACTGGCAAGCTGGATAACCTGGATGAAGTGGATACATTTCTAGAAACACAATCTTCAAAAATTTAATCAGGAATAACCAGAAATTCTGAATAGACCAGTTTACAACTAATGAAATTGAAGCAGTAATCAAAAAACTCCCAACAAATGAAAGTCCTGGATCTGATGGCTTCCCAAGTGCATTTCACCAAACATTCAAAGAAGAACAAACATCTATCCATCTCAAGCTATTACAAAAAAATTCAAGAGGAAGAAATACTTCCAAGTTCATTTTATGAGGCCAGCATTATCCTAATACCAAAACCAGATAAAGACACTACACTGACAATACCAAAGAAAATTATAGGCCAATATCCTGATGAACATGGATACTAAAATCCTCAATATGATATTAGCAAACTGATCCCAGAAATAAATGGAAAGTATCATATACCATGATCAATTTTTTCTGGGGATTCAAGGTTGGTACAATATCCAAAAATCAATGAACATGATATATTACATAAACAAAATGAAGGACAAAAAAAAATCACACGATTATATAATAGTTGCAGAAAAAGCATTTGATAAAATCCAGCAACTATTTATGATAAAATCTCTCAGCAATGTTGAAATAGAGGAAACATACTTCAGTAAAGGATATGTATGACAAACCCACAGCCCACATATTTATTTGATGGACAAAAAATAAAAGCGTTTCTTGTAAAATCAGGAACAAGATAGGAATGTCCATTTTACCACACTTATTTAATGTAGTACTGGAAATCTAGCCACAACAATCAGTCAAGAAAAAGAAGGAATAAAAGGCATCCAAATTGAAAAGAAGAAATAAAATTGTCATTATTTGCAGGGACATTATACGATATACAGAGAATCCTAATGATTCTACAAAATAAAAACTGTTAGAACTGATAAATCAATTTAGTAAAGCAGCAGGATATAAAATAAATATCTGGAACTCAGTTGCCTTTTTATACACTAATAATGAATAATACAAAAAGAAACTAAGAATCCCATTTACAATTGCATTAAACATATATAAAATAACAATAAATTTAAGCAAGGATGTAAAATATCAGTACTTGGAAAATTATGAAACACTAAAGAAAGCAATTGAAGAAGATACAAATAAGAGGAAGCATATCTTGTGTTCATGGATAGGAAGGATTAACAACATTAAAATGTCCATACTACCCAAAGCAATCAATAGATTCAACACAATCTTTATCAAGGCACCATTGGCATATCTCACTAAACTAGAACAAATATTTATCTGAAACAACAAAAGACCCAGAATAGCCACAGCAATCTTGAGAATAAAGAATAAAGTTGGAGAAACCATGCTACCTGGTATCAAAGTATACTACAAGGCCATAGTAATCAAAACAGCATGGCTCTGGGATAAAAACAGACATATAGATCAATGAAACAGAATAGATATCCCAGAAACAAACCCACACCTTTATGGTCAATAAATATTCAATGAAGGAGTCAAGAAAATACAATGGGTAAAAGGTAATCTATTCAGGGAAAACTGGACAGATATATGCAAAAATATGAAAATAGACCACCTTCTTATACCTTACACAAGAATTAACACCAAATGGATTAAAGTCTTAAATATATTTAAGACTCAAAACCATAAAAATCCTAAAAGAAAACATAGGCAGTAAAAATCTCAATATTTACAATACATATTTTTTTGATATATCCCCTTGGGCAAGGGTAACAAAAGAAAAAAAATTGTACTACATTAACCAGATATCACTTCACACCTGTTAGAATGGTCATCATCAATAAATACTCATGACCAGTGTTAGCAAGGATATGCAGAAAAGAGAACCTTCATGCACCATTGTTGGGAATGTAGATTGGTGCACACTGCGTCAAACAATATGGCATTTCCTCAGAAAATTCAAAGTGAATCTGCCCACACCCAGCGATTCCTCTTCTGGGAATATATTCGATGAAACTCGGAACACTGATTCAAAAGAACGCATGTACACCTATGTTTATTGCAGCACTATTTACAATAGCCAAGTTTTGGAAGCAGCCCAAGGGTCCATCAGTAGATGTGTGGGTAAAATGATGCAGCACATTTACACAGTGGAATACTACTCAGCCATAACAAATAAAGAAACCTCTTACAACAGCATGGATGGACATAGAGGGTGTTATGCTAAGTGAAACAAGTCAGACAGCGAAAGACAAGTACCATATGGTTTCACTTATATGTGGAATCTAATGAACAAAACAAACCAACCAACAAACAAACAAAATAGAAACAGACTCATAGAACAGACAGACAGCTATCAGAGGTGGGGGGTTGGGGAGCTGGGTGAAATAGGTGAAGGGATTAAGCAAAAAAACTTATAGAACAACAACAACAAAACCCTCATAGATACAAACAAAGGTATTATAATTACCAGCATAAAAAGGGACTATGGGGAGGTTGAAGAGGATAAAGGGGTGATAAATGGTGACATAATGAGACTTGACTTTGGGTAGTGAACACAATACAATATACAGATGTATATAGAATTGCATGCTTGAAACTTACATAATTATATTAACCATGCAACTCTAATAAATTCAATAAAATTTTGAAGTCTTAAGAGTGAAGGGGAAAAATCAATTTAGAATTAAATCAATTTTTTAAACTTGTATAAAAGCTTATATGCTCTGTAACTTATTGGGTGGAAGTATTGATTTATTAATGATTTAAAATTATTAAACATTCATCAAATAGTGATTGTGTTTAGTTACTAGGGGTGAATTACAATTGAAGTCATCATTTTCAATTCTCTTTCAAGCTTGTTATCAAAGGATCAATGGACAAAGAAAATACTTTAATTATGTAAAGGAAATAATTACTGAATTTCCCCCCAGTTTTGTTGGAGCTTATTAATATCCTCAGATTTTCATGTTTCCCTACCATAGTGTATACTGGATGTTTGGGGTACGGCACTAAGCATCAGTCCCTCCACTGGAAATAGTTGTGGATGTTTCTGAGGGTTTAAAAATGCTTTATCACATCTGTCCCCTGGAAGTGTATGTGAGCACTGTTATTACGGAAATGAGGAAATAATTAACAAAAACCTAACATTATTTCTGTACATGACTAGCCTGTAGTTGAAAAGTAGAAACTAGTAAACAATGCTGGAGAAAATATAATGGCAATTAATAATCCATAAGTGAATGGTTAGGTTAGTAAGAATTTAGCTCACTTTTTATATACTTCCACATTAAAATAAGAGGAATGAAAAGAGAATTGCCCAGGGTTTTTTTTTTTGTTTTTTTTTTGACAGTGACAGCATTATTTGTCTCTCTCTCTCTCTCTCTTTTGTTGCTCAAGCGCAGTTGAGAAAGAGATGTTCCTGAACTTACACTTAACTTGGCTCCACAGGCCCATTGTTTTACCCACTGTAATAGTTCCCCACTGAATTATGTGGGGAACTATTTTGGCAAAAGACTGCTAGAAATATAAGACTGGTTTGTCTTGTAACAAATCTTTCAAACAATAAAGAGCAGATTTCAATTGGTGAAACGGCAAGCACACAAGAATCAGTTGTTAACTTGGTAGTGTAGTTAACCGAAGCACTGGCCTTGGTTTATTTAGCCCAGGCCTAAATCTCTTACTGATAGGTCCAGTGGATTAATTCGATGGGACCTATTTTCTTGACATAGAACTTTAGTGACAGCAAATAGCCACTCTGCTCTTTAGGACACATACATAACCTACAATCAGGCAGCCCAAATTTTGTCATTGTTTCTTTCCATGCAGTATAGATAGAAATTAATTCCTGACCCCTCTAAAATTTACTGCCTTTTGGTTTTACAAATTTTTTCATTAATAATTATAAAGCTGTGATATATAGCATATTTTCTGGGATTTTAGCAATTAAATACCTAGAATTCATTACTAACATACACAACCTTCACCTCATCTGTGTAGGGTGAAGCTGACAAATTACTTCAGAGCAAATGTTAGCTCTTACATATTTGCTTCTTGGATGTTCATTTGAAAATAAATCTCTCAAGCTGTAAATTATCAGAGTGACAGACTGGAGAGAGGGAAAATACCTATATTTTTCCTATCAATTAAACACATTTTATTTTAGAGTCAATGCTTTAGTGAAGGCTTTCAGAGCTGTTAAACATTGTTCATGGCTGGCTCCTCAATTACTCTCACTACGCATTTAGAAACTCCACAGGGAGAAATTCTGCTCCCAGTGTCAGTGGCTGTACAGTGCCCAATGTTAATCCTCTTATTCTTTAAAAACATCTCTACAGTAAACATGCAGTCTGAAAAGAGGAGTGGGTTGGGATTACTCAAGTTATATGTAAAACAAAGTTGCAGATCTCAAACTGCAGTGTGTATCAGAATCATCTGGCATGTGCCATGTAAAATCTCAGACAACTGGGTCCCACCCCCAGAGTTTATGATTCAGTAAGTCTGGGGTGGGGGTCTAAAAATTTGCATTTCTAACAAGTATCCAGGAGATATTGATGCTGAAGTTGCTGTTTCGGGAGGCTTACCTAAGAACCATTATTAATAAGTATAATTTATCCATCTGTCTTCCTAGGTTACAAATTATTTGATAATTGAAAAAGTTATGAAAATCCTGCAGACTATATGATCCCATTTCTTGGAGATTTACAACAGATATTCTAAGAAGCTTTAAAGTTAAGAAATTTTTGTGTTTAATTTCCTTTTACTCAGTATTTATTTAAATTATTTGATCCAACCCCCTTTACATAATGGATAATTAAAATCTACATGGATATTTTCTAAAATGGAGTTTAGAAAATTCTCTTAGAACTTGACTTTGAAAACCTCAGATCATGCTGTCTTGAGGAACTGCATTGCTCACATTCTTTTCATCTTTTTCCTTTTTACTAAGAAGATATTTTGCTATAGTATGTAAAGTTGAAGACAGCATTAGTCTTTCTCACAGAGAAGGTTGAACTTGATTTTATTTTTTTTAATAGAATAGTAGTTAGAAATGAGTGTGAAGGCAAGTACAACACTTCAAGTGGGAAAACCAGGTTCAGAGAATGTGATACATGAGGAAATGAGTTTGACCTAAATATGGGTCATAGAAGACAGAGGAAGGGACAACATCTCAGAACAAAGCCACCTCCTGCACTCAGTCATGTTGTGTCCACATCAAAGTCCACCCTAGTACTTTTGAAAAGCTTCAAAAGTTGTTCACAAGTTGTTCAAATTTCCAGCTCTGGCCTCTTATATCTCATTACCCCATACCAGGCCAAATTTCCTTCAAGGAAAAGTCATTGGTTTTTATCCTAGGACTATATTTATAAAGGAGTTGTTTTATAGACATTGTAAGGAAATATAATTAAGCTAGTTGAATAAAAAAACGTTTGTATAAATTTTCACATTGAAGGGATTAAATATTTGAGGGTTTAAGTTAAGTATGAACAGGTGGGGTAATGCCAGGCTGAATTTAATTCATGTTATTTTCATTAAAGATAATCACAATCAATTTCAAAATTCTCTTAGTGTTATATTCTACCCTCAATGATTTATTTTAACATTTACCCACAATGTCTTAATGTAGGGAAATATGGCCCTTTAGGGAAATGATGTAAAATGGCTGACTTTAGTTCCAGCACAGAGAAAGAGGGCAAGTAACATTAAAAGTGGTCCTTGAAAGTGTAAATATTCTTTAAGTGGATAAAATAGAACAGCCATTCTCATCATACATGGATTATTTTTCCTGATATTATAATCAGTCAAAAATATTTACTCATCACTTACCTCGTGTCCAATGTCCTTCTCTTTTCATTCTCAGATCCAAGTAAGATCGATAACTTCTAATGAATGGAAAGGTTGCCTGGCAGCCAAAAGGAAGTTGGTAACTGTATTAGTTCTGTATAGCTGCAAAACAAATTGTCACACAAATAGCAACTTAACACACTCCTGATTTCACATTTCTGTGGGTCCGGAATTGGGACACAGATCACCTATGACCTCTGCTCAGGGTCTCTCGAGGCTGTAGTCCAGGTTTTGCCCAGATTGTACACTCTACTAGATTGTCATCTGGGGAAAGGTCATCCTTCAAGATCCTTGAGGTTCTTGGAAAAATCCATTTTTCTGTGGCTATGAGGCTGAGGTCAGTGTTTTCCTCTTGGCTGTTAGCCAGAGCCACACTCACCTCCTAGAAGCTGCTCGGTTCCTCGCTCCATTACTCTCTCCATTGACCTTCTCATAAGGTGGCAGCTTCATTTTTTAAAGCCAGAAAAATAAAAGAATCCTTCTCATTAGTTGAGGGTTCAGTTCTTCTTTTAAAGATTTTCAACTAATTAAGTCAGGTATAACCCAGATGATTTCCTTTTTAATAAATTCAAAATGAACAGTTTTGGAACCCATTTTATGTCTTCCAAAACCTTTCACCTCTGCCACATTATGTTGCCTGGAAGCATGTCCCACCCACACTCAAGGGCAGGAGCACATAGGGACTGACTCATCAGTGAGTGGAGGTCAGAGATTCTATTCCAGTTTAGCCTCCCACAATGACTTTAGGTCACATGTTATTTTAATAAGCAAATCTGTAAGGAGAAGAAACACACTTTAAATCAGTGGCTAATTGAAAGGAGAAACACATGGAGAGTTTTAGAATATGCTCATGACTGGGCCTTACAGCAAAGTTTATGATTTTATTGTTTTGGAATAGGACTTGTGTATTCAGTTTTTAAATGCTCCCAGGTGATTCTTGTTCAATTAAGTGGATACAAGTACTTTCAGAAAACAGTGAAAGAACTGAAGTATTTACCCAACAGCACACCCCTTTGTAATCTCAACAGAAGACTCTGAAATAAATAAGATTGTTTCATTCAACACTTGCAGGAGATTTGGCTATTGTAATCTGGGAATCATTATTACTCACATTTTTGTGAGACCTGGGACATCTAGGTTTTAATTCTTTAGTGGAGAAAATGTTTAACTTGAAAAAAATAGTTCACTTGCCTGATTCCTTCCTGAAAAATTTAGCTGAGAGCAATTTAATCACACACTGGTGGGGTGGCAGTGCTGCCCTGAGCTGGAGAAGAGCATGGTGGAATGACACTGACAGCAGTAGCCGAGCAGGGACAGTCAGAGTGTGAGAAAGCTGAGGAGGGTGTCTGCACTGGGGTGGTGTTAGCAGTAGACCTGGGGCCTCAATGAGGACTGAGCCTCTTTACACTGATGCATATATTGAGGATCAAAATTTCTCAATATCAGGGAATGGAGGTATAGGTATGCAGAGAAATAAAACTATAATGAATCCCATGATGCTCTTGGACTGGAATGATTATCAATGAGAACTCACTTGTGTGTTTGTGTGCATGTGTGTGTATCCAATTCTGCCCACTGAAAGAGACTGGGAGCAGTGCCACTCCAATAGTGATAAGTGCATGTAGTGCCTTGAATGTGGCTTCTAAATGCCACTGTCACTAAGAGAAACCATGGCTTCTTGAAGAAGTGACAGATTCTAGGAATGGGGCAGTGCATGTGTAAGATAAGCTTGGAACATATGTTGAAGAAAGTCCTCGAAGACTGTTGGGAACATGTCAAAAGAACATAGATGTGAACTTGAAGAGACCCCACTGTTGAAAGCAGAGATGATTTAAGCATTAAAATAAATATACACATTATATAAACAAATGAATACATAAATGAAGAGAAGATAAATATTTCCTTGTAGTAGAAAGCCATGTATTATAGAAGGAATTAAAAACTCATGATTTGGTAAATTCAGAGTTATTGGTATAGGCAAGAATCATCTGTGGATGCTAAAAATACTGGCTAAAATTTTGATGAGAGCCAGAACATTTACATAATCCCAAACTATCTTCCCAAGAACAAGAAAACAACAACAAACTTCTTTAATTTGAGAAGAAAAACAAAAGAGTAACTTTTAAGTGGAAAATCATAGCAGACATAACTGTAATCAAGTGGTCAAATTAGCATCACCAGCACTGGGTCAAAGTACAAAATAGAATTCAATGAAGTAAAGCACATGAGAACATAAAATACAACATGAATGCCATTATATAAACTGGCTCTGCAGAAGTGTATGTTCAAGCATCAAGGACTTGAAAATCAATGAAGGAATGAGAAACTATTCCAGATTTAAAAGAATAGAGATGTGACAACTAAATATAACAGACAATCTTTGTTTGCATGTTTCACTACACATTTTATTATTAGGCAATTTAAAAAATTTGTGGGGTTTGTAGATGAGATAGTGAATTAGTTTGCTAGGGCTGCCATAACAAAATTCACAGACTGAGTGGCTTATACAACAGGGATTCACTTTCTCACAGTTCTGGAGGTTAGAAATCCAAGACAAAGGTATTGCCAGGTTTTGGTTTTTCCATGGTTTCTCTCTTGGCTTGAAGAAGCTTACCCTCTTGCTGCCACTTCACATCCAGATTGGATTGAAATCTCCTCTGCAGGCCTGATTTTAACTTAATCACCCTTTAAAAAATTTTTTTTATTTTAGTTTTTTCAGTACAGTTTCTGTCCTTTTATTCCCATTCCAGCCCGCCCACCCATTCCTCCCCTCCCCCTCCCCTTTCCAACACCCCTAGTTTTGTCCATGTGTCCTCTATATTTGTTCCTGTAAACCCTTCCCTTCTCCCCTGAAATTCCCTCCCCTCTCCCCCTGGGCACTGACAACCTGTTCTCTATTTCAGTGTCTTTTGTTATATTTTACTTGTTTCTTTGTTTTGTTGTTTAGGTTCCTGTTAAAGGTGAGATCATATGGTATTTGTCTTTCACTGCCTGGCTTGTGTCGCTTAGCATAATGCTTTCCAACTCCATCCATGCTGTTGCAAAGGGTATGAGCTCCTTCTTTCTTTCGACTGTGTAGTATTCCATTGTGTAATTGTACCATAGTTTTTTGAACTCAACTAAAGTTAGTATCACTTAATCACCCTTTTAAAGGCCCTATCCCCAAATACAGTGAAATTCCAAGGTACTAGGCTTAGAACTTCAATTTCTGAATTTGGGAAGAGAGAATTCAGCCCATAACAAGTGGTAGTAACAAATCTGTGACAGTTTCCTAAGTTTGATGGTTATATTATGGTTAAATTAGAGAATATCCTTGTATTTAGGAATTGTGCAGCAAAGGTCTTGGGAGTAAGAAGACATCAAGTCCTTAGCTTATTCTTAACTGGCTTAGGAAAAAAATAAGTTATTTCTGCCATTCTTTTTAAAAAGTAACACAAATAAGAACGATTTTGAATGGCATTATGAAAGAGGCATTACCCTGAGAAACAGGGATACGATAGTGACAGCATTTACTAAGTAACCATCACATGATTTTTCAGTTTTAGTTCATGTTGCAATCATAGGAAAAGTGAATACAGATAGAATCACTTTCATGCTCTAACTGTGAAAGTTATCCAGGCAGATAAACAAAATAGAACCCTAAGGAAAAAAGAAGAGATAAAGCTCTAGCTCAATATAGTGAAAGATGAAAGATTTTTGATGCTCGAGGCACAAAACTTTACATCAAATGCTAACATCCTAAGTGGAGAGCTCTGACAGACAGAAGGAGATACATTTGTGGTTGGCTGTGAATAAACTGGAAGCATCAGAGTGGAGAGTAAGTTAAAATAATTTCTGGAGAAGACAGAAGCCAAGTTCAATATTAATTAATAATTAATAGTTATGGACAGTATATAAAGAAAAACCATCCCATTTCCCTCCACACTGATCCTTTCTCCTTTGAATATTGCTATCATATTTAATTATATTCAACACAATTAGTTGATTAGGGTCCTGGATTGTGTGTACCTCGTTGTGGAGAATATAACAAGTCCTTACAAGTAAAGGACTTACCATCTAGTAGTAAAAATTAAATTAAAAAGTTGCTCCAGTATTTTTACACAAGAGAAAATAAGGCTTGTTTTGCTGTTCATTGATTGAGGAAAACTGTGGAGGTCAGGAGGGTGAGAAAGTACGGCAGTTACCCAGTGTGCCGTGCTCTCTCTTCTTCAGGCCTTCTTCCATGCTGCAGATACCGCTCTTCCCCTATCTTGGGTCTCCATTCACTTAACTAATGCCTGTGCTGTTAAGTGCCTAGCAGCATAAGCTCTATTTTGTAGACAATAAAGAGACTTTACAAGCTTTTGAGGAGGGAATTGATGTAATCATAATTCTAATTTGGGCTCATCAGTTATTTCAAACAATGACTTACTACCTTCCAGGCACAATAGGCTACTTCTTCCTGACACCTCAGGAACCTGGGTTGAATGCCTCCCTTATCGTTGTATGGAACCCGTACTTATAACATCTAAAGAATCTCTAGCATAGTGATCTGCCTGCCTGTCTAGATTTTGTACTGACTTATATATTTCGTGGGCAGTTACCATGTTTCACTGACTCTTAGATCTTCAACAGTTAGCTCAATTCCTTGAACATGAAAGTTCACAAACTATTTGATAAATCAAAGAGTAAATTCTTTCTGAAAAAGTTACAACCAAAGAGTTTGTAAATTCAGAGTAATTTCTCCCACTTGGAGAATAACTCATGGATTAGGTGAAATGTGAAATGGTGTTTGAGGTATGGATATAACTTGAAAGGATAGAAAAGGAAGGAAACAAATCCTAGTCTGGAGTAACAGTACTGTGCAAAGACATCCAAGGACAAGGTGCACTGTGATGATGAGTCACTTTAACTGGATTGAGAGCATAGTGTAACTGAAATGTAAACTTTTTCAGGTATTTCATTAAATATTTATAAATAAACGTTGAAGGCTAGGTTGTAGAGGACATAAATATTATGCTAAGAAGTATAAATTATATGCTGTAGGTCATAAAAATCCACTAAAATATGTGAGCAGAGAACTGGCATTTTCAAGGCTCTGATTTGGGGTTCATTTATTGCTTTAGTACTGTTTTTTGACTCTCCTTTGTTTCATTCACTGTTCAGATTCTAGAGGTAACATGGAAGAACTGTCATGGAAGCCACTCTGGAGACACAGCAAAGAAAACAAGCCAATCGCAATAGTGTTGAAATAACCCAGTGAGAAGTATTGAGACCCTTACTAAGACACTGAGAGTGGAAATCTTGAAGTGATTTTAATAAGCATAATACAATTTACAGAATAATTAATTAGATATCTATTTTTTCTATATTACATCAGTTGTCCAAACTTGGAATAGGTCTATGTACTGGGATCAAGTAATCATTTTATAAATTGACTTTTGGTCTATCTCAGTTTATAATATTGAATTTCAAATCTTTCTAACCTGTTCATGTTCAACTAAATGAAGCACATTTTAACATGTACCTAAGGGGTGGAAGCCATTTATTGGGCTCATGAACAAAAAGGAAAGGATATATGTCTCATGAATTGTACAGCTTCTTCCCTTTCGTTGTCACTGGTTCTAGAGGGGGAGGAGTTTGTTCTGCCTTCCTTCGTCTCAGGATGATTGCCCCTCTGGTAAAAGAGGTGTTAATGGCTCCTTCTGGGAGATGCCTTATCTACCTGGGTTCCTACTTCACGAAAGCCAGGGAAACCAGAAGGCTTAAGGTTGGGTCTTCCTTCAGCCATTACAGGCACGATCTAACATCAGTTATCCTTGTTTGTGACCAGGGCTCAGATATTTAAAAGCATCTCCCCAGCCCTGGTCTGTGTGACTTAGTTTGTTGGAGCATTGTCCAGTAAACCAAAAGGTTGAGGGTTTGATTCTTAGGATTCATACATCAGCTGCAGGCTTGAGACCTGGTCAGGGTGCATATGGAAGGTAACCAATCAATGTTTTGTTCACACCAATGTTTTTCTCTCTCTCACTTCTTCTTTCTCTGAAATCAATAAACATTTCATATATCTTATATGTATGCACATATACACATATGTTATATATGTGTGTGTGTATATATGTAGTCTGTTCAGGAGAAGTCCAGCCATTATTGATATAATGAGAACAGTTTACATGACATTGAAGTAACCTGGCAACCAAGGAGAGTGGATTAGAATGCACATGCATGAACAATGATGACTTCACTAGTCAGTTGGGGTGGTAGACACTGTTAGGTGAGCATATGTACCGTACAACCATCACATTCAAAATGACTGACTGTGGGGTGGCTCCACCCATAGGGCCCCCCTGGCTGCCACGGATGACAATAAGTCTACCAAGACATGATCTGCTTGGGGAGGAAAGTGGCCATCTCTCAAAGGAGAAGGGCCAGGAGACTTTTCCTCAATGGGCTTTTATTGGGTTTGTTTGCACAGGAATATAGGTAAAGCTCATTAATCATTGTCAGGCAGTAAGGATCAAACAATAGATAACATACAAAGAACTCTGAGGCCTATTCTGAGTCAGGGTCTGTTAGCTGAAGGGCTACAAAACTTTGAGGAACAAACTCACTTCTTGCTTGGACCCTTATCATTTAATTGAGAACATTCTAAACAAAGCAGGTTTCACAGGATTTTACATATTCTTTCTTATGCCCGATCGCCCGGGGAACCTGCCTTTCCAGCACAGGGCTGCAGCACCTTCTGTCATTGTTTCAGGCTTAAGTCAGGCAGGGGAATTAAGGCAGCCAAGATATTAGGAGACTTCTGGCAGACAGAATGAGGACTCAGGCTTTGTCAAAGCCAAGGGGTGAGGGTCCATCACCCCCTTTCTCCATAGCCCCCCAAGTCCTTCCCTGAGGGCCTCCACGTGATCATGCCTGTCTTAGGTCATTCCCCCTTGAGGAATCTTACCCGTCATTGGCTAACCAATCAAGCATTGGGGACTAGGCAGGGTGAAGTAAAAGGAGCAGAAGCAGCACCCCTGCCAGGGAGATAAGCTTTGTCTCCTTAGTGGCTTCTGGTCTGGAGGTCGCCCACTCAGCCTTAGCCATGCGGGGGCTACAGCTTCTGAAACCAGGCACGGTGGTTCCCAACAACTGTGGAAGTTCAGCAACAAATCTACATCAAATTTGTGTTAAATTTGATCCTTCCTTCACAGAAATTATTTAGATGACTTAAAACGTTTTTGGGGATGATGCAATAAGTGCAAAGCAAATAAAAGTGTGGCATGAATGCTTCCAAGATGGTCAAGAATCTTTTAAAAGTGATCTACATTCTGGAAGGCCTGCAACAAGCAGAACCCCTGAGAATGTATTGTGGGTTATAATCAACAAAGATCGGTGACTGACAATGCAAGAACTAGAAGCTGATCTTGGGATTCCAAAAGCTACAGTGTCTAACTAAGGTTTTGACACAGGATCTTGCCATGAAGTGTTTCGTGGCAAAATTTGTTCCACAGCTTCTGCTACCCAAGCAGAAGCAACATCGTGCTGCAGATGCTAATTACTTATTTCAAACTGCTACCAATGAACCAGATTTCCTCAAGAAGGTCCATAACTTTGAAGGGCACTGAGGCATCATTGTCCTATGTACAATGTCTCTTTTATCTTATGTGTTCTTCAATAAATGTCTCTATTATTCCTATTACATGGATGGATACTTTCTGGAAAGACCTAGTATTTGTCCCCATCCCCTAGAAATCAGAGTAGGATCAAATTTCACCATTCCCTTTTTTCCCAAAGGCAGTGCATCTAAACAGAGCTTACATCCCATTGCTCTCTTTCCTTCTAAGCCTCTGTCAAAGACATGTGTGGGTGGTGGGAGGGTTAGTTAATATTGATTTACTGCTTTAACTGTATCTACTTTAACTTATTTAGAGAACTGACCCTAATATATTAGATTAGAACATTTCCCTGGCTTCTTGGTTTTGCTGACCAGAATAAAGAAAGCTTTGATTCATAATACATTTTAGGCTAAACATATTCACAATCTCATTCTAAACTTCACTTCAATTTTCAAAGAGAAAAATCTATATTGATATTCTGACCATAAAAAATGTCTCATTTCTTTACTTTTTTTTATCTCAACTCCTAAAAGGAGCTTAGAAAACACAAGCCTTTAAACAATATTGTGCATGTTGTTAAATTGGCAAAGCCAGCTTTGGAGTGGCAGCCATTGGAATTGTAGGCAAAAGGGCTAGAACAATATAATGAGCTTCTAGGGTGACCAGCCTTGTCCTTCTTTCCTTATTGAAATGATGGTGAATGTCCCAGAGAGTGTCAGAATCAGATGGCCTTAGTTTTCATGCCTTCTTTTTCATTTCATCACAGGCCCAGGGTCAAAAATTGCCTCCGTGTCACCAAATGTCAGTGAGAGCCACGTTGGCATACTTCCATGGTAGCTGATGCTTGAAACCCATATTTAAGTATTTCTTAAGCATTAGCACAGCAGTTGCAGTTGAACAATATTAACGCCTATCACTGAGAACAGGTTTATTTCAAAAGATGTACATAGAAAAATACAATATTATTGTATTTTGAACAGTTTTAAAATTTTAAAGGTGAAATATTGGGAGTGAAGTTCCAGTGTGTGTGTGTGTGTGTGTGTGTGTGTGTGTGTGTGTGTTTGCAACCAATGTAATGTAGAATTATGAAAATGCAGAGGCTGATATAGTTAAGAGTGTGGGGCATTGCTAGTAAGAAATTATACCGTATGTATTTTTTGAATGTTGCTCTTGTCTTTACTCAGAGTACACTGGTGATTTTTAAAAGGGTTCATTTCTAGAATAAACAATAAGACTTCGGAAGCAAACTCAGATTTCTATGAAATATTCTTTGCATTAATAAATTAACTGAACCTTCATAAATCACAATGTGCACTTGCTGAGCACCTCCCTGCTAAGTGCTATGAACTGATCTCAATACTTTACATGTATTAATTCATTTACTCCTCACAGCAATTATGTAAATTAGATACTATTGTCCGGATTTTACAGATAAGGCAACTGAGGCACAAAGATTATATCTTGTCCAGCATCATAAACCTAGTAAGTGTCAGAGAAAGGATTTAAATTCCAGCAATCTGGCAGTAGAATCTGTGTTTTTAACTACTATGCTATGTGCATTTTCTTCTCTGAGCCTAGAAACAGTGGGGACCATGCTCACCAGTGTGAGATGCCAGAAGCCAGTAGCCAAGTGGCAGAGAGAGCATCAGCTGCCGAGTAGCTCAGTGCTCAAGCTGCTACTACTTTACAGTGCAAGGGAGAGGCAGGGAGCAGATCTAAAGAGGCCTCTGTTTCACTGGAGTTATATTACCAAAAAAAATAAATACACAAAATTTAAAGAAGTTGCCAGAGTAAATTCATTTCTACTAAGATCAAAATATGTTTTTTTCAAAACTAGTGAGTGATAAAAACAAACCCACTGAAATATTTTCACTGTTTCCTGATAGAGGACACTTTTAAGTCATAGTCATGTATAAAGAACTTAATTCACCATTTTGGTGGCTCAGAGGGGCAGGCTACATGGTGGGTTGTGCTATAGCCTGAATGTTTGTGTCCCCTCAAAACCTGTATGTTAAAATTCTAATGCCTGATGTGATTGTTTTAGCTGTGAGGCCTTTGGGATATTCTAAGTCATGAGGGTGGCACCATCATGAACAGAACTAATGCCTCATAAAAGAGGCTCCAGAGAGATCCCTGGCCCGTTCCACCAGTGAAGACACTGACAAATCTGTGACCTGGAAGAGGGCCCTTACCCAGTTATGCTGGCTCCCTGATCTTGGACCCACAGCCTCCAAATATTTGAGAAAATTTTCATTGTTTACAACCTACTCAGTCTGTGGTAGTTTGTTTTAGCAGCCTGAAAAAACTAAGATGGCTGTTTTGTGAATCAGAGAGTATTTTGGAAGAAATAATAAGCCAGAGAATTTGGTATTTTTCCTTTCCAGATCTTATTTGGTTTTTAACTTTTAATTATTTTCAGAGTTATCTAATATTAATTTCTCCTTATTTCTTCCTTCATGTAGTCTCTCTTAACCTTTCTTTTTTATTTTTTATTTATTGATTTTATAGAGAGAAGAAGGAGGAGAGAGACACACATAAATTTGTTGTTCCACTTATTCGTGTATTCATTCATCAGTTGATTCTTGTGTGAGCCCTGACTGGGAAACCTGCAACCTTGCTGTTTTGGGTTGATGCTCTAACCAACTGAGTACCCAGCCAGGGCCTGACCTTTCTTGATCCTCCAGAAATTTCTTACATCCGGGACTGGCAATCAATAGGAATATACCTGTACACCTGAAAGACATTTTTATCATCAGTGCGCATGCCATATCTGTTGTTAATTATATTGATTATCATCCCTCCTTATGTCACTATCATTATCTATATGTTACTCACTAATGGTCTTCTTACTTATTTTCAAGAATTTTCACCATCCAGAAATATTATGTTCTGGATGGAACCTAAAGGGCGAAGCCAGGGGATGAGAATGAACATCAGCTACATTTCATCTCCTAATCAATGTAGAACTACACGTCTCATTCTTTTCGTGAATATGACAATTTGCATCAAAGTGAAAAGAAATATCATCCAAGAGCTGTTATGACCAATGGCCAAGGACTGAATTTGTTCTAAAAATGTTTGCCTCACTCCTGAATACTCAGAGAAGCATAAATCTTTAGGATGTCTGGGATCTTGGAAGTTATCTAGACCGATCTCTTCATTTTATTGGTAAGAAAACCAAGCCTGAGGCAATTAAGTGAGTCACTCAAGGTCACAGAGGTTGTTCAGGGAAGAAGCAAGAATGAGAATCTCAGATCACTGGATGTGAAAAGTTTGGGCCACACCTGAAGAGCTAACATGCTAGCATGTATAGAGTGCCTGCTTTGTGCCAGTCTAACTTTACATATATTAACATTTAATTTTCACAACGATCTCTGCTTGTATCCTTTTTGAAAAATCATTTGGCTTTTAATATAGAAGTTCTGGCACAAATAACACCCCTTTTTCATTACAAAATCTTTTATTATAAAATCATAAGCATGTAATTCTGTAATATAACAATATCACACTCAGGTATACCATATGATATTTTAGGTGAAATGTTCAAACTAAAACTATAAATTACACACTCAAGCAAGTGTTACTTCTGCTGGATCCTGTATGTTCTAAAATATACTTGTGCCATTGTAACAGCATAGGGCAGAGCAGAGGTCCATGAAAAACAGGGGGAATCCCAATCCTGCAAAAGACAGGGTGGAACAGGAAGGATGCCCACTGAGCTGAAGGTAGTAGAGTTTGGGACACATTGCATAACAAAGGCAGATAAAACAGTGCCTTCCTGAAGGGAGGGGCTGTGGAAGGAGACTGCTGCCTGGTGCAAATGATAAATGTGGCTGTGAGAATTGGCACTGGAAGAGTGACTCATGACATAGCCGTGGGTGTGGAGAGCTCATACAGAGCCTGCATGAGCTGCAGGGGCAGGATGCTGAACCCGGCACTAACAAATATATGTGTGCCTGTGAATCGCTGGGACACTTTTGCCTTTACTGAAGAGGGCAGCCAAAAGATGGTCAAAGACACTGAGGAGTTGACAAAAATGGCTGGACACTCCCATTGGCTTCCTGAGCAAGTGGGATTTGGGGAGGGATTTTTTAAAAAATAAAGGGTGGAAAAAGGCTCTTTCTCTCTCTGTCTCTCAATCTCTCTCTGCCTCTCTCTCGCACGCGCACGTACGTGTACGCGTGCACTTGATACAGAGAAGTCCCTCTCTTGCTTAGGAGTTTGGTGTAAGCTCTCTCTCTTGGCTTTTGGCATTTGGACTTTTAGGGGCTCTGGCCCTGCTACCTGCACTCATGGGACCAGGAGATGCTAGGCCCACCATTTGGTGGGAAGCCCACTCCTGGAGACAAGGTGCTACGCAGGGACATGTGCTTTCCTAGGCTCCAGCCTCTGGGACACCATGATCAAGGGTAGCATGGAACACAGTTCCTGGACTGCTACATGGAGACTGAGAACAACAGCGCACTCCAGAACCTGAAAGAGAGAGCTGCTGCAAGAAGATGGCAACACTGAAACCCACACATGCACATTGTGGAGAGGATGGAGATGTTTGCCCAGCCAGCTTAAGAACAGATAAGGAAATGGGGAACTTCTGGGCCTGGTTTTGGCCTGTAGTCTTCTGGAGAGAAAGGGAAGCTCTGGGCCTCATGAGAGAAAGGGTTTCAGAGCATGAGTGCTCTCAGTGCCCCCAAGGTTGGAACCCTGTTAATAAAAACCTTTTTCCTTCAACACAAGTCATCAGGTCATGTGGACTAAAGGTGCCAAGTGGCTGAAACCCAGTTTGCACAGTTACACTTTGGCTAGAACAAAAAAAACCCACAAAAAAACAAAATTATTTTCAGAGAATGTACAATGTGTGTAGAAAATAAATAGTAAACGCTTTTTTTGTTTTGGAGTATATGCTTGCAACAAGGCTCAAAATGAGTATTTGCCATGGACATACATTTTTAAGGGGTAATGATTCACTTGGCTAGACTAGACTTAACAGCAGTCCCAATATTTAGAAGTTAGAATCACAGAAATGACAACTAAATCAGAGACATGGGCAATCATTCATTCATTCATTCATTTCTTCAGGAAATATTTACTTGGCAGCTCTTCTGCCCCATGATCAATTCTAGGCATTAGGCTACTGCATTGAACAAAATGACAATGATAATTTCTATTGATTGAGTGTGTATGATAGGGAAAGAAGACGCTTATTGATTTAAAAAAGGTAACAAGTAGGTAAATTTATATTTTGTTACAAAGTGATAAGTTCTTTGTTGAAGAGAAAAAAAGGTATTAGGATTTGAGGAGGAGTTGCGATTTAAATGGAGTCGGAGTAGATTTGCTTGAAAAGCTGATTTTTGAGTAAAAACTTTAAAAAAGATATATAGATATTTGAGGCTAAAAGGGGATAAATGAGTGTAAATATCCCTATGAAGGAAGAGTTGTCTGGTATGTTCAAGGTATAGCAAGAAGCCCAGTGTGGTTGGAGATAAGATCAGAGAGGAAGGAAGGGGCCAAAGCAGACAAAAGGAGAGCCATAAAAAAGGTTTTGAGATGAATCAATTTGCAATTTGTACTTACAAAAGATCATTATTTATGCATGGAGAAAACTGTAGCAAGGTAAGGTGGAATCTGAGACAGTGGTCAGGAGGCTATTGCAGCAACCCTGGTGAGAGATCATACTGATGTTTATTAGGGTTGGGACACAGAGGTGATCATAAGTGGTAAACTGCATAGGTTTTGGGATTAGTTGCAATAATATTTACCAGACAATTTTGTTATGGGGCCTGAGAGAAAGAATGAAACAATTGATAGAACCAAATATTTATTTATCTATATAAATAGATATTATATTTATAATATCTATTATATTATTATTATAGATATTGAGCAACTTGGGTAATTGATTTGTCACTAACGAAGAGAAAATTCTAATTCACATGCTTTTGAGCAAAGTACTAATTTAGGTTTCATAGATAATGTTTGAGTTAGATATTATAGTTCCAAGTGGAGATATCAAGTAGGATGTCTCAGATGTGACTGAGAGAGGTCTAAGTGGGAGATGCACAATCTGAGCTTTTGTTATTTAGAGATATTTAAAACCCTGAGAATAACAAGGGAACGTGTATTAATACAGAACAATAGATGGTAGAGCCCTGGGTATGCCACTGTGAAGAGCTGAAAAAAGTAGAAAACAGCTGAAGAAACTAAGGTAGAACAATTGGTTAATTATAAGTGACAAAGTACATTGAGCTCTGGAAAACAAGAGACTAATGTTATTGAGGAGGGGGAAGTGATCAGTTGTGTAGAGTTTGGCTGATAGATCAAGTAAAATGAAGACAGAACATTGAACTTTGAATTTAGCAACAAGAAGGGCATTGGTGACATTTGCTTATCAGTTCCATGGAGACATGAGGGCAGAGGTAGACTGGAGTGAATTAGGCAGAGAATGGAGATGAATAAAAGAAAACAGGGAGAACAACTCTGGAGGAATGTTACTACAAAGGGGAATAATGGCAGGTGACTGAAGCTCTTGGGGGAATATATACATATACAGAAGATGTTTGTATGCTGAGTGACATCATCCAGTAAAGTGGAAACCGAAGAGTCAGGAAAAAACTGAATCCAAGAAAACAGGGAATGGCTACATTTTATAAGTGATAGAGGAAATACAGCTAGATAAAAGAAAAGAAACAATCAGAGGAGAGATTTTAAGGAAGTCAAGACAAAGACTGCCAAAACACTCTTTTTCTATATATTAACATTCCACATAGGGACTTTGGAATGAATAGATTATAGTCTGTATATAAGTGTTTAATGGAGGCTGTTGGACAGTGTCACACTCCAGCGGGGATGGTGTATTGGAGGGAACTGCAGGCCAGTGACTTGGAGAGAAATCACTTGAGGAATGCTAACTGGCCAAATACATCCCAACGTGGTGGTGCTGTTTTGGTGAATTTATTACCAATTAACTGTCAAAATTGAATTCATGGTAAAGAAGCTCACAGAGAATACAAATTCATTTATTTGAATTAGGCACATTCTCTTCTGACTAATGCTAGAGACATCACCATATTTTGTCTTTTAGTCTCTTCCTTTTGTTAAGTTTATCTCCCTTCTCTTCATATATTCCTCTAGCTCCTTGAACATAGTTGAACGTAATTATTTTAATATGTTGCCTTAGTTCCTTTCAAACCCAGTCATGCCTCCTAAGAGCATGTTTAGGTCACTTTGATCAGATGGTAGGTGAGTAAAGAATGTCTCAAGTCTAATGGCAAATGCTTTAGACAAATGAGAGGATGATTAAGCTTATTCTACAACTTGAAAACCCCTAAGTAATTTACCACAGGGTAATTTTTACTACAGTGCTGGAGACACTTTATGTATACCTCGTACACTTCATGGGTAGTGGGTGAATTCTTCAAATGGATGGCCACTTTGGATGTTAACCATTCAGAAAACAGACAGAACCTTCTGAAAAGCCAGAGACTGACACTTTCCAACTCTCTAAGCTCTCCTTTCTCATGTGTACAGCAGCTATTTAGGCATGTGCTCTTGGGGAATAACTAAATATCACCTATTAGATAACAGTAATTCAAAAGTAACATCATGTGTTAATTTAGCACCACATTTGGTTATACCTATAGACATGAGAAAAATGGGCTCTGCAAAATTAAGTTAAAAATCTAAATTTATATAGTCTTGGGTTGATGTAACTCTATGATGCCAACACACCACAGATTATTTTCTTGCTCCATCATTTAATCTTTGCAGATGACTTCTATCCTCAAGACTATCTCATTGTCATTGGTAAGCACTGCAGCTCTAGCCATCATGTCTCCAAGAAAGGCACAGGGATCTTAGAATCCTGTGAGCTGACACTGTTGGTAGGAAAGCAGACTGGTGCAGCCACTGTAGAAAACAGTATGGAATTTCCTGAAAAAACTAAAAATATAACTGTTTTGACCTGGCAATCCCATTGCTGGGATTATATCCTAAGAACCCTGAAACACCAATTCAATAGAACCTATGCACCCCAATGTTCACAGCAGCATTATTGATAATAGCCAAGTGGTGGAAGCAACCTAAGTGCTCATCAGTAGAGTGAATCAAAAAACTGTGATACATTTACACAATGGAATACTACACAGGAGAAAGAAAGAAGGAGCCCCTACCTTTTTGCAGAACTGAAGAGCATTATGCTAAGTAAAATAAGCCAGGCGGTGAAAGACAAATATTATATGATCTCACCTGTAAGAGGAACCCAGTGAACAAATGAGCAAAATAGAACCTGAGGCATGGAAACAAGGAATAGACTGATAGTGACCAGAGGGAACAGAGGAGGAAGACAAGGGCGGGGGGGTGGGAAGGATAGGGCCTAATCAACAAACAAGTATAAATGACCCATGGACAGCATGGTGGGGATTGACTGGAGGCAAAGGGGTGGGTGGGGCAGGGGAGAGCAACAGGGGAAAATTGGAAAACTGTAATAGAACAACAATAAAAAAAAGAAAAAGGAAAAAAGAGGGGGGAGAGAGAATCCTGCCAGCCAAATTCAGCCTTTCAGAAACCTCACCCAAAACTTTCACTTATATCTCATTGACCACAACTTGTTTTTTCCCAGAAGTCTGATAGTCTGTGAATAAATTCCTTAATTTGCCTCAGTTTTTTATTCACGAGATTTTATTTTTACTTAAATGTTTCTGAATGGTTTCTGCTATTGCTGTCTTTAACTGGATGCCTAAGTGTTGCTCCTAGTATTAATGAGTAATTGTCAGATACACTGTTTACACTTAGAGTTGATTCTCTTCATTATTGCTTTGACAATTGTTTTTCCAGGCCTATTCTGTTAATAGCTATTCCCCTAAACTTATTCTGTGCTTTTGGCAAAATAAATCATTTATTTCACATGCAGTCTTCCATACAGTGATTTTCAACTCATTATGCTAAAGAATATTACTATAATAAATTTGTTGAGTTTCTGTGTAATCTATTGTCCCAAAACTCAAATGATTTATAATATTTCAACACTTATAATTATTAATTTGGCCCTCCCAGTTTTATTTCCTTTATGATTTTTCCACCAACATAAGAAGATAAATTCCACTTAGGCAATTTTCCAAATGATCTATTTTTTTCTGTTTTAGATAGTCTTATGCTTTTGATAGCAATTGTATGAGAATATTTGTCTTTCTATTATGTTAAGGCCAAATAATACACATTTATAAAAATATCCATTACCATAGAAACTTAAAATCAAATTTAGATCAACCTTTAAAAATAATTGATACTATATACTTACCAAATACCTGCTCCATATCAGAGTAGTAATACTGTACAGACATACAAACATGAATAATAATGGTCCTAATTCAAATAATTCTAAAGAAGAGATGAGGGGGATGCTGGACTAAAGAAAAAGACACTTTCACTGATTTTGAAAGTGGAGCAGAGGTTTTCCCAGAAGAGGGTCAGTTAGGCAAATATAATAGCAGATGTGATCACCAATGGAGCTGCTATAAGCTCTTCGTCATCACAAGAATCACAGAAAGGAATTGATACGACAAGGTTTTAGAAATGGGCAGGATTAAAATCACTCTTATATTGCCATGTATGGGGGCTGAAATCACTCCATAAAGCAACATTTACTAATTGTGTTCATAAGCATTTACATACACCCCTGCCATAGATTTTATTAATAAATAGGTCAGGGAAATGCTTAAGGCCATTCCATTTTCTTGGGTATTAAAAATGCCAATAACATCAAGATAATCTGAGGACTCTACAGTAATAAGAACATTTACATCCATAATTTTCTAAGCTTATTTTCCAAGGAATTTTTGTTTTTTTTCTCTCACCCCATTTTGGATTTCAATTAATATTCTGTGGAACATAGTACAGAAGGCACTGTTATGGGCCATGCAGAAAGCTTTGAATATGCCATCAAATCAATGTGCTCTGCGAAGTTCAAAAGTCCATTTTAGTAGTTATATTAAATTGAAAACTTAGCAATTGGAGTCCTGAAAGCAATTATCAAGCTATTGTAAAAGTCTGAAAAGGGGATTGTGAGTTCCTAAGCGAAGCAATGCATTTGAGAAATATTTAAAATACAGAAGAAGAAGATTTACAGATAAAAAAATAAAAGTTACACATGTACAGGCAATAAAGTCCAGACTACTGCAGAAGAGAATGGGGGATATTTATATGGGAATGTTTACACATCCAAATGGGATCATCAAAGCCTTGTGAAAGATACTTTCTTTTGAAATGGAGAAAGACAAAGGCCTATTAGTGGTGATCAAAATCTCCTGACATGAAATAGTGAAAATGCAAATAAAGTATTTTAGCTTATAGTAACATTACTTCTATTATAAGAACATTTGATTATAATAGAATTCAGGAAGAAAAGTACAGTTTTGGATATAAATATGTTTTATAAATGTCTCAGAAACATAACATACCCAGGATAAGATTGAGAAAATCATGGAAACTCATTCTGAGCAAAGAAGTTACAGCAGAAATGTGGTCTGAGAAATAATATCCTGATGATGTACTGAGAACCAGAGGCTGGTGTGATGTATCTCTTCAGTGTGTGTGATAAAGAGTGAGGTGGTGAGAAGAGAGTTTGTATTGGTTAACTTTATTTTTATTACCTTAATGGACTACATTGAGTCTATACTTGAAGTGCTTATTTGAAAGACAAAACAATTCATAAATCTTAAAATTTGATTCTTGGTTATTTTCTTTCTTTCTTTCTTTCTTTCTTTCTTTCTTTCTTTCTTTCTTTCTTTCTTTCTTTCTTTCTTTCTTTCTTTCTTTCTTTCTTTCTTTCTTTCTTTCTTTCTTCCTTCCTTCCTTCCTTCCTTCCTTCCTTTCCTTCTTCCTTTCCTTCTTTCTTTCTTTCTTTCTTTTTTTCTTTCTATCAAACCCCCTCTGTCTGGGTGCCATTACAAAAAGTTTTTCATAAATCTTGATAGCTAGATGTTTCTACCACATAAATGAGCTTAGAATTTGGGGAATCAGTAATTACTGTTAAAAATACAGTGTTTCACATTTTTTATAAAGAGTGTAATCAAGTAAAACTAACCATTTGGATGTGGTGGATATGCCTTTGGACTATTTTTATATTTATTACAATTTAGACTGCAAGTTTTTTTAATGTCACAGTTGAAATAATGTAAGATGATTAAATTAAATGTTAAGAAGATTAAAATTAAATTTAAGAAGATTTCCAACCTCTCTGAATGTTACAAGAATACCATAAACCTTAGGCTGAAGCAAAATTTAGATTAATATCTACCCTAAGTAATTTAGGTGTAAAATATCCAACTTTAATCAATTAAAAAATTAAGCATGCAAAAATGATGGCATGAACATATTGAATAAGAATAAATGTTCTAATTTGAATATATTTGGCTATCTAATGAATACAAGGCAGGGTGCAGCAATGTGTGTGAAATCTCAAGTGTTCTATTCCATTTATGCTTTCTTGCATTTCTGTTGATCATAAGGAGAAACAGACAGTTCTTCTCTAAAGAAGTATAGGCCCATCTGCTTCTTATTTTGACTCTGTGCCGGAAAGTTTTAAACTAATTTTCAGACCATTTATAAAGCTGATCTAAAAGAACTTTAATTTTTAAACTTGTCACTTCAGAAGACATTTAAAAATCCCAATCTCAAATTATTCATTTTTGTTAAAATATTTTCCATTACATCATCAATTTGTTTTTCTTACAACAGATATTGATATTGCTTTTATAGATTTTCACCATCATAACTACAATAGAAAATAGCAGATAAGGACAAAATTCATATATTCTGAGGTCAATATACTGTTAAATTTTATCTCTCCCTATGATTATTAGTAATATCATCAACTTCACTTTCCCTCCTAATAAACACCACTATCGCCTATGAATAGATTCCATGTACCCCTAAATATAAAGTCATCTATTTATATATGCATATTCTTTTACTTTTCCTTGACCTACTGATTATCCAGGAATAAAAGTAGTATCCACTGATAAAAAGGAATTAAAAATAATACATTTTTTTTGTTGAGGAATTAGGATGTCTAAAAACTAAAATTGTTATTATTAATTACTGCTTATGTTAAAGAGCTTTAGTTAAATTTGTTCAAATGGACAGTTATAATTGACATTAACAAAATAGAAACAGCATTTTGATTCCTGTCATATACTGTCTTGTCAGCTTCCTAGTTTATAAGATTCAACTGTATTCCTTTCACCTGAGGTTGGGGAAAATCTGTAGGGGAAATTACCTGTAAAATATGATATTTTAATCATTCTCTGTTTAGTTCAACAAAGAAAAACAGGACATGGAATAATCAACATACTCCATCTTCTCACTACTCCATCAAATGAATCAAGGGTCACTTTGACTACAGGTAAAAACTTTCCATGACTTATGACATCAACAACTGTGAGGGCATTAATACTTTTAAGGCAAAGACCTCTTAGTACTGGTGCCTATTGTCTACAATTCTCAGGAAAGTTTCTGCCTACCTCCATGAATTGATTCATACTGTATATTGGGGAATAGCATGAGAACCATGCAGTGCTGACACTTGTGAAGAGGAAATGAATGTGAATTCAGAAGAGTTGTGTGAGACTGAGTAAAAACAAAGATTGAACTATAGGCACAATATTCCTGCAGATTTTTGATAAATGTGTGGTGGAAAATCTTTTGAGTTTCTGTAATTCTTCATAGATTTCTCAGTTTCTTCATATTTCTAATATTATGTGAAGGAAATGCATTTCCTGGTCATTAAATTTCTTACTGTAACCAGGTAGTGATTTATTTATCTTGTTTTTCTGATATTCCCAAAAGTGCCAAGAGGAGAAAAAATATATTTGTGTTAGTGGGTACATTTATGTAAAATAAATTAATTGTAAATGATTGTGTGGATTATGGTATTACTTACAGAATTCACTGATATATTCCCAGGAAGGGCTTGACTAAGGATGCATGGCACTAATGTCTACATATTTGGTCCCTTGGTAGATAAAGCAATTAGAATTCTCTCAATTAAGAACAACCTGTGTTATTTTTAGTAACAAATAATAGGCAAATAGACCACTGAAAACTATTTTTTATGATAGCTCATGTTTCATATAATATCTTTAGATCTAAAGCCATCTATAGAAAAGAACTATAAACCATGTATGAATTATCTGACCAATACCTTGCTCTGGTGTATTCTACAAAGATGGGAACTTGGCCAGAATAGGTTCAATACTCTCGATTTAACAAACACCCAGAAAAATGATTGACTGTCTTTCAAACAAACTGTCCAAGCTCAAGCTCATTGAAGGATCATAATTGAAGTGCTGGTTGCCCACCAATTTCCCATAGAGCCCTAGAAGGGACAAAATCTGTGGCATCCCTGGGAGAGTATTGATGGATTCCAAAATTCCTTGTGGTCTGGAATTACTAAACTAATGGCAGTAAATATGGTATGCAAAAAAATGTCCTCCCCACATAGATGTCTATACACTGGTCCAAAGACCTGGAAATAAGTTATTACATGAAAAAATAGAATTCAGGTTGCAATTGAAATTAAAGCTGTTAACCATTTTACCTTATTATCGGAGCATTATCCTGGATTTTCTAGGTGGATACAATATAATAATGAGTCCTTGAAAGTGGAAAGGAGAATTGGAAGAGAGAACCAAAGAACCAGCAGCATAAGAACGGTTTGGCCTGATGTTGTAGGCTTCCAAAATGGAACCAAGCTACGGAAATTGGTGGTTGGTTGAAGCTAGAATAGGAACTGTTCCTACCCAGAGGCCATGGAAAAGAGCACAGAAATGTGAATACTACATATTAGCCTGGTGAAACTATGTTAGAGTTCTGACCTTGAGAACTATAAAATAATTTGTGTTAAGCAACTAAATCTATGGTAATTTGGTATGGCAGCAATGTGAAACTATATATATTTTGGTTCCTGAAATTGGGGTGCTGCTGTAATAAACACCAAAAATGTGGAAGTGACCTTATAATTGGGCAATGCACAGAGGCTACAACAATTTGGGGAATATGATAGAAAAAGCCCAGGCTCTCTTGAATGGACCGATAGTGTCAATTAGACTGCTAATGACTCTGCAAGGAAAGACTCAGGAAGAAGTGTAAACTATGGTACAGAAAACATGTATTGCCTTAGAGATTGTCTAAATTGTCATTAATAGACTGTTGGTAAATAATGTTGAAGGTGCTGCTGGAGAACTGTCAGAAGGAAATGGAAATATTATGGAAACTGGAGGAAAAGAGATCCTTGTTATACAGTGGCAGAATCTTAGCACAACAGTGCTCTGCTTAGCTGTGAAGAGTAGACTTTACAAATGATGAAAGTGAACATTAACTGAGGAGATTTCCAAGTATTAAAGGTGTATCCATTTTTTATAATGCTGATAGCAAAATACAAAATAAAAAATATAAATTGGGAAAGTATTGCTAAACAAAAAAGGAAACACTGGATGATTGGGGGAAATTTCAGGCACATCCATGTTGCAAAAGATTCACTATTGGGAAAGTAGACACTAGGGGGAAAAAAACCCCAAAAACAAAAAACAAAAAGCAAAAATGTGTGGCTGGACAGCCTTTTGTTAATACCTTAGATCTAAATTTTTTAGTGTGTTTTCACACAAAAGGCTCTGAAAATATGAAGTGTGTGACTCAGTTCCTCTCAGTTGTACCAGGAGAAGCCAAAATTAGAGGTGAGATAACCTAAGTAAGATCTGTGCAAGGACCTCCTGTATAATGGAGTGAATGCTATGACATACACTGGTGTGTAAAAGGTCAATACCAGTCTCAGAATGAAATATACTTGGTACCCCATCTTTTCCAGCAAACCCCAGCAGAGTGTTACAGAGAACAGTATTGGAAGCCACATAAGCTGTAGGAGTCATCTGAGGCTGTTACTCAGTGCTGATATCTCTGTTCCTCTTTTGATTTTTGAAGCTTCATGTTTGAGAAATGAGTTATAGTGGACATGGCCAATCTCATGCTTGTTTTGTTAAAGTATTGAAGAGATCAATACGGTATGCACTGGCAAAATTGTACTGGATACCGGGAGCTTATCCTATATTCTGAGAGAAGAATAATTACACTTCCTAAGCAAGTTTCATCCCTCTTGAAGGAGGTCTGGCAAGGGATTGTTTTCATGTTTGGCAACAAACAGTGACTTTCACCTGATGATGATGAAATATTTCTGCAATTTCTGCTGTCCTATATTTTTTCAGTGGAAGAATGAGAGAATTTTGTATTTATAAAAATTAAGCATGTTGGCATTTGAGGGTTTTGTGAAATTAAATATATTCACAACACAATTTTAGTTTTATGAGTTTGAATTCATACTCCTAAATATAATATCTTGTCCTCATGTCCAGTCTTTTTACTCCTGAATCTAAAGGCATATAACATATTATAAATAATTTTTCAAAGCATACAAGTCCCAAGAGCATTGTTTATGGTTTCCCCAGTTTTCTTTCAACATGATCTGACCTAGAGGTAAATAGAGAAGTATCCACATAATTGTCAAAGAACATTACTATAATATGACTAAGACAACAGAGTTAGAATAATTTTGAGTATATTTAGTAATTCATAAATCAAAAAGGGTTTTATTTGTATAAAAAAACTGAAAAAAATTCTCACATATTATTGTCAGTACATTTTTGTTTCACTATAGATTTTTCAGTAAATTCCAATATCTTATACCATGACAGATTATAGTTATAATATCAAAGCAGCATTTTAAAACTATGTTGTTTTACCTTTCCCTGATATTTAGGCTGAACTCCTCCAAAAAGGCTGCATACCTATTATAAACTCTATGAGGATAAATGAGATTGTAAATGCTTTCTATATGATTTTTTCTATGTATATTATGAAATATGCAAGGCTTGAATGATAAGGTCTATGTTATCAATCTGAGAACTAGATTTGATGCTTCTAGCATGTACTGCCAACTACTGGGATTGAAAATACAGTTTTATTTCCTTTGATATGAAGTGCTGCTGTTAGAAAAGGGTATTTTGGAAGAGAAAGATCATGCCTTTCAGGTTTTCACCGGACACTGAAATGGTGGGGCTGTTTTATGCAGGAGGCAGTTTGGATGCACTAGACTTTCCCACAACCTGAAAAGCCTTACTGGGCAATCATCTGTTGCATCTGGTGAGGGCAGAAACCATTTCTTTTGGTCATAGTGCCACCTGGTATCTGGACACACAGGTGGCCTGGAGATCCTGTCATATGAAAAAATCTTCTCTTCCTGCACTCCAATCTCTTCGATACACATTCATTTTCTTGAATTCATTCTTAATCCCTCACATGCTTGGGAAAATCAACTAAGCTTGAGTTTCTTAAGGTCTAGGATACAAAAATAGAGTAAAGCCAAAGCAAATTATATACCCTGGTACCTGTTCATAACATTAATGTATGCTCAGAGTATTAGTTTTTGACCTTTAGGACCAAACTGAGTGTAGAATACAAATACCATTGTAAACATTGGGGTAATAGCTAGTCCTTGGCTCCTTTATGCACTGCAAATTATGAGGAATTTATTTCATAATGACAAAGGTTGTAATTAAAATATCCCACATTATTCTACAAATGACAAGATATAGTACAATTATTATAATACTGTGAATGTTATTATATTAAAATATATCTTTTAAAAGGTAACCCTCATATTGTAAAGCAATTTGAATCTCTAGGGACACTAGAGTATGTTGAAAGATAGTCACCTAATAGCAAGGAGTGCATTACGCTGTAACTGTTTTTGAAAGAGGAGTATGGAGTGGAATGTAAATCAATGTATTTATTTTAAAAAGCTTACTTTAAGAATTTCTTCAAATTTTCTATTTAAAGAAATAAACACCTGAATAACCATTGTAATGCCCTACTATATTAATTTTATAATAAAACAAAGTAGTCATTGTTATTTTCTTTTTACAGTTTTCGAAACCAAAGTTCAGAGAGGTTAAATTCTACAAAATCACATGATTTAAACAGACTCAATTTTGAATTCCAAAGACTACAAGCTGTCTCCTACTTCAATAGAGACTGGTAAGAAAAATCAAAAGTGTCAATAGCAGTTAATGCAATGCCTTCAGATTCTTTTTTTTTCGGGTAAAAACGCACACATTTAAAAGACTTCAAATTCTCACTAGTGGAATAAATACTTAAAATCATACTAAATTAGTCTACTCCTTATCTCACTTCAATCTGTGACATTTCTACTACACCCAAGTGTCAGGATATAAATACGTAAGCATTGTGTGATTTCCCCAGAATCTGAAAATAAGTTTATATTAAGTTGAATATTTTCTCCTCGCTAAAATTGTATTTTATTGATTCTGAATTTTAACCTGTTTTAATTTTCAGTTTTTTTAGTATTTCATATTATATACTGCTCTATGTGATAATCTTTAACACACATCATCAAAATCCATTTATTTCTATGACAATCATGTGGACATCAAAAAATTTCTGTTTGCAGAGAAAATAACAAATGCAAAAAATGAATGAGCATAGGTGACTTGGCTTAAATTATTTGATTGATAAATAGCATAGGAGCTGCTTGTGGCTTGGAGTTCTCTTTATTCTATTTTCTGAGGTCTCAGCTGTCTCCTTGTATTTCTAAAATGGTACCTTCAGGTGTATTTTGGGTTGAGACTGTGATGGGCTTAAAGATCACTTTCTGTTCTGTAGCCACTCCATGGAGTCTTCTTGGGGCCTGCAAATGCCTGGTCTGTGGGTAATCTTTATACATGATGGTGGTTTAAATGGGCAGCTAATGAGTACTTCTATTTTAGTAGAAAGTTCTATATCACCAAAGGGCAAGGCCAGAGTGAACACTAACATCTCTGTGGTAACTTTGTAGCCTACCTGATCTTTACTTTAGTTTCTGAAAGAGCCTTGGCCAGCTACAAGAGAACATGTATGTATATTAAAGCCTTGCTATGCTGTTTCAAATACCAAAATATGAGGCTTACTTGGAGGTCAAGGTGCCCTGTGGTAAGTTAACTTATAGAAACAGATATACTTATAGTATTCTTCATGGACCACAGGAAGTTGATACTCTCTCTCTATATAAAAATGTATATCATATATACATTTACCATATATATGATGATAATATATAATATATTGATGATATAATATATTATGATAATAATATATGACAATAAATATATTCTAGTTGATTTTAGGCAGAAAATATGCAAATAAAATTTTCATTATTTACTACCTTCCCCCCACTTTGTATCTAAGTCTTATTAAAAATAAATTAAACATCTATTGAGTAATAAAATACAAACTCTAAGATAGAATCAGGTAACATTTGTCTAAATACATCTTTAAAACTGAAAGGATTTATAATATTTTGCACCAGTAACTTCAATCTCATGTTTATAATTTTTCATGCCTTTGAGGTTTAAATAACTCATCAATATTTAAATTTATTCATTTACATCTTGAATCTTACTAATTCTAAAAGACCATAATGGATTAAGAAATTGGCAGGAAAAGTGATAAGAAAATCTAACCTGAATTTTTGTGATGTTTATTACATTTTTATTTTATCTCTGTCTTAAGGTCTAATTCCATAGTAATACTATGCTTTTTTAGATGTAACAAATTTTTGTATCACAATTAAAACATTGTATTATTTATTATTTAATTAGAAAAGAAAAATTTGTGCTTTTATCATTCATGGGTTAAAAAAGTATCAGTTTTCAGATTTGGGCTTCTGCCTTTGTGGTGACAAAACATACTTATAAATGGTACTTTATGCTAATAAATAAAAACTTGAAAGTCTCTGATCTGTAACCATGAATAAAAAAACAGATTTGCTTTAATGTCAAAATACACAATTAAAGAGAATTTAAATTATTGTATAATTGTTTCATACTTGACATATAGTTATTTATTTACCAAAAATTTTACATGCTTCAAACATCACTTTTTTGAATGCAATATTAAGTGAGTAATAAATAAATGACACATATATATATAGTACCTTATTCAAGAAATTTGTTTTTCTATAGTCATTGTGCTGAACATTGTATCTCCAGAAATTATCTTATAATTGGAAGTTTTTGTTCATGTGTGTGTTCTGTGCCATTGAGTCAGCTCCAACTCCTGGGGACCTTATGAATGAGTGGTGTTCACAATGTTCTGTTCTCAACAGCCTTGCACAGCTTCTTTTGACTCCTGCCTATGGCTTCTTTTAAGATTTAAGTGGCTTTGTAAAAACCTTAATTTCTACTTTATTTGAGCAATCTTGTTATAATCTGGTAATGCATGGAAAAATATGGTGTCCAGGTATCCAAGACAGTCAATTGCATGAAAAAACAATTTTAGCTTTTAGAGCCTTCTGTATAACTAAGAAGCCTTCTTATATTAAAGTATAAAGTTGCAAACCTTTTATATTCCAAATTATAAATTGGTGCATTTTTTTACTTCTTGTACCAAAAAACATCTGAGTGTTTCTTTTTGTAATGAAAAATTACATAATACATTTTTAATCTGTTCAATTCTACATTTGAATTAATGGAGATTATATACATAAAGACTCTTTTGTAGGTGTATTTATTTTCTTTCAACTGGCCAACAATTGGAGAATGCTTAAATAAATTGTGGTGCTTTGATAAAATAGAAAATATTTAATTACTTATTAAAACATTTCCAAAAGTACTAATTACTGAGAAATGCTTATCACATAGTATTTAATAAGAAAAAATGCACATGTGATCTACTATTATTCAGTTCAACAATATATTATTGACTGCTACTCTGTCTGCATATATAGATTCTTCTTTTGTTTAATAAGTGGATCACATTCCATTGTATTCAGCTAATCCTGTTTTGATGAACATTAAATTTATTTCTAAATAGCCTACTATAAAAAGTGCTGAAAGATTATTTTTGCATAGATGGCTTTATATACTTGCATAATTACTTATTATTTAACTCTTGAAATGGTGGTGTAGTTTGTAAAAATAATAAGTGGAGCATTTTAATTTTCTGAGTTGATATATAACTTAGATATTCTCATTGAAATCATAACATTAAAAATACTTTCAATTACAGTTGGCATACAATATTATATTAGATTCAGGTGTACTATATAGTGATTAGACATTGATATAATGCACTATATGATCACCTCTAAGTCCAGTACCCACCTGGCATCATACATATTTATTTTAATATTACTGACCGTATTCCCTATGTTGTACTTTATACCCCATGATTATTTTATAATTGTCAATTAATACTTACTAATCCTTTCATCTTTTTTCTTTAAATTTCTTCAATTACACTTTACATTTAATATTATTTTGTTTTAGTTTCAAGTATATAGCATAGTGATTAGACAATCTATACTTTTCAAGTTTTCCTCCCAATATTTTCAGTACCCATCTGGCATTGTACATAGTTATAATCTTTAACATTTTCCCTATGCTGTACTTTACATCCCTGTGACTGTTTGGTAATTGCCAATTTGTTTCACATTTGATATAGTACACAGTGGAACCTTTCAATCAAATCATATAAAATAATATAGAATTGATTTAAAAAATTAACATAATATAGTGTATTAAATATATCTAATTTTTAATTCCAGATTTTTTCAATTAAAAATAATACCCATTCTTTATGACTATTAAAATTAGCTATAATTTTACTACCTAAAGTACCTAAGAAACCACTCTTTACATTTTGGTATATTTTCTCCATGGGAAACATCTGTGTGTGTGTATTTATGTATGTATGTATGTATGTATGTATAATATTTAAATCCTATGCATTATTTATCTAATTGTGTTTTATTTCACTATAAATATGTGAGTATGTATTTTTCCATGCCATTATAAATTATTCAAAAACATGTTTAATATGTGTGCCAATTTGCTTATCTGCCCCCCATTGTTCTCACCAAAATTATTTATAGCATCAGTCTTTATTTTCTTTTTCTCTTCTTTTCTTTTCCTTTATTTATTTTTTATTGTTGTCCAAGTGCAGTTGTACAAATAATGTTATGATGATCACCCTTGTGTAGGTAACTCACATTTCAGATCCTTTTCTTAGTGTTCCTGCTAAGGGACCAAAACAATAGTTACCCACTTAAAGCTCTACATAGAAGTGCCAAGCAGGTTTTCATCTAGGTTGTTCAGCCAGGGAAACTTCCCAAATGTAGTTTCTAGGAATGGAGGTTTCACCAAATCCTGTGCAAATATTTGTAAATAAATGTAAACATTTATGTACCATTGGCATCTCTTGCCCAGTTGTAGTAAATTGTTCTCATAATACTCAATGTTTCTTAGGAGTGATTTTCACTTTTTTGAATGTACATTTTTTTCTTCAAAAACCTTCTTTTATTGTTTCATCTATTCTCAAAGAGTGTTAATTTTTATAATTCTTAGGGTTTTTTTGTTGGCCCCTTGTCCTTTGATAGATTTCTAACTATTGAAAGATGGTAAAGCCATTTATTGTTTCTCTTAACTTAACCATCAACAATTTCTCCTCAGATAAAGCCCCATCTTTGGTGCCAGCATATCCACTAAGCCTCAGACTCACCGACATAGTTCCCATGTAACCTTTTCTTGAAGATCCCAAACTGAGTATATTCAGAACATAGCTCTTAATCATGAGTTTTTCCCATTTTGACTGATGGCAACACTATCTACCAAGTTAGCAATCCAAATCCTGGAAGGCATCCCTGATTTCTCATAGATTAAATCCATTGACCTAGCCTGTGGTTATATTTTCACCACAAAATATGATTATGTTAACTTTCTTTCAAGTCTAACATTTTAGCCACAGCTAACTTCAGTAGCTTCCTAGGAACTAATTCACTCCTCCATCCCAAAATTTTTCCACACAGCAGCTAGACTGACCTCTTGAGAAAAAAATATAAAGCAGTAACACGCACATATTTTATGTAGACTTATAAGCATAAGTGTGCACACACCCAGTGGCTTAAAAAGCCATCCTTGATCTGACATGCCTATGTCTCCAAAGTTCTATTACAATGGTACTTTGGTACTCGTTAATTCACTTGGAAACTTGTGAAGAGTGACAAAACTGAATGATTTTTTCCCATGAGAAATAATGTCATTAGATATAATTCATGAAAGTTCCCTAGAACTTTGGGATAATATTAAGTAACAAGGATGTTTTGTAATACAGGGTCTTAAAATTAAACAGATATGGATAAAAAGCAATTAATTGCATAAAATAAAATTTAGCTTCACTTTATGTATACTAAGAGGAGTTCCTGGCATAATGGGATGGTGGAAAGGTAGAGGAGGAGGAAAGGGGTTTATTGTTGAACAGATGTCCTCTTCCAAGACAATTTCAGGACATTTCTAAGGGCTTCTTTTGTTTGCTGTGACTTAGTTTCACTGAACACTGTTGCAGGAGACTTACATTTAGGGAGTTTCATTAAAAACCTGCCAAGAAAACTTGTTTCTATCTATGTTTCAAAATGTTTCTAAAGTATGACATTGTCTGTTCATTAAATATGTCCACATTTTGGGATACTTTTCCACAAAATTTTGAACTTCAACCCATTTACCACACGTTCCTTTTATCAGTGAAGTAAACATTTCCTCCCTTCCTTCCTCATGGGAAGAAACTTCCTCAGCCACTATTTGTTGCTGCTCCTATGGCTCCTCCAGCTCCTCAGCGCTGAGCTGTGCTCTGTGCTCTTCCACTAACTCTTCAGCATTTTCATCATTACCTCCAGGACCATGGACTTGCCCAGAGACACAATATGCTCCACTAGTGGGCTACCAAGATCACCCTCAAAGCCTTCAAAGTCCCTTGGAGTTACAGCTAATGGCCACAGTTTTTCCAGGAAGAGTTCATGGTCTTATAAGAGACTTTACTCCAGGACTTATCATCTATAAGAGTAACACAGTAGAGGACTTTAAATTGGTCCTCCCAGAACTCTCTGAGTGTCAACTGTGTATCTGAGGTTACTTCAAAACACCTCTGGAAAAGGACCTTCGTATAGTTTTTTGAAGCTGGAAATTGACCTGCTGGGTCCTGGGCTGGAGCAGAGGAGTTGTGTTAGCAGGCAAGGACTTCATGGTTAGAAAACTGAACTCCTCCAGTAAGTTGTCCTCCAAGCCTGGAGGGTGAGCAGGAGCTTCATCCATAATTAACAAAGGCCTCAGAGGCTGTTTGTTTTCCTGCAAACATTTTTTCACACTGGGATTGAAAACTTTGTTCATCCACTCTATAAAGATCCTTGACACCTAAACTTTAGTATAGGCCCTCCATATCACACGTAACTTGCTTTTTATCACAATCTCTATCTTGAAAACTCAAGGTTTCACAGTGATACACTAGGAGGGGCTTAAGTTTTAATTCCCCACTGATATTCCCACACAACAATATATGTAGCCTGTCCTTCATTGGCTTGTGCCCTGGCAATGTGTTCTCTTGTTGTGTGATGTAGGTTCTGTTAGGAATTTTCTTCCAGAAAAGAATAACAAACAACAACAACAATAACAACAAAAACCCAGTCTCATTGCAGTTAAATACTTGGGGGACAAAATCCTCAGCCTCTACATACCCCTTAAACTTGGTGACACAACTTCAGCAGCTTCTTTGTTGTCACTGGCTTCCCCTCCATGCCTTACCACACAATGAATGCCAAGTCTCTTTTAAAATTTATTGAACCATCCGTGACTGGCTTTAAACACTTCAGCATTCTCACCACTTGTTCCAGGCTCGTCTTTTAACAGATCAGCATGCAATTGCCTAGCTTTCTTGAAAATTATTGCCTTAGAAATGCTCTCACCCACTGTTTTTCCTTAATTCAGCTGTAAAGCAATGTTGCAACTTCTTCTAATGCCTGTGAACATTGCTAACACACAGACTTTATGCCTTTATTGACACTTGCTCCTTTAATCACTTCCTTATTTCTCATTATTGTTGAGACATTGTTCTTGGCATCTTGAACATAAGAGCGATATCAGTCATATCCACACCATTCATGCTTAGCTAAAATCTCATTTTTCTTTTTTCTAAGATTTATTTATCTATTTATTTTTAGAGAGTGGAAGGGAGGATAGAGGGAGAGAAACATCAACATGGGTTCCTCTTGTACTCCCCCTTCTGGGGACCTGGCCAGCAACCCAGGCATGTGCCCTGACTGGAAATTGAACTGGCAACCCTTTAGTTTGTAGGCCAGCACTCAATCCACTGAGCCACACCAGCCAGGGACTTTTTTTCTTTTTTTTTCTTTTTTTTATTTTTTTATTTTAGATTATTCAGTACAGTTTCAATCTTTTACTCCCATTCCAGCCCACCCACCCATCCCTCCCCACCTTCCTTCCATTTCTAAGCCCCATAGTTTTGTCCATGTGTCCTCTATATTTGTTCCTGTAAACCCTTCCCTTCTCCCCTGAAATTCCCTCCCCTCTCCCCTCTGGTCACTGACATCCCGTCCTCCATTTCAGTGTCCTTTGTTATAATTTACTTGTTTCTTTGTTTTGTTGTTTAGGTTCCTGTTAAAGGTGAGATCATATGGTATTTGTCTTT
>CM052541.1:120718065-120779847 GCA_028533065.1 Trachops cirrhosus | reverse complement strand
GAAATGGAGGACAGGATGTCAGTGACCAGAGGGGAGAGGGGAGGGAATTTCAGGGGAGAAGGGAAGGGTTTACAGGAACAAATATAGAGGACACATGGACAAAACTACGGGGCTTGGAAATGGAAGGGAGGTTGGGAGGGATGGGTGGGTGGGCTGGAATGGGAGTAAAAGATTGAAACTATACTGAATAATCTAAAATAAAAAAAAAAAAAGGTCAACCAAGAATCTGATATTCAGCAAAGCTATCTTTGAAAATTAAATGTGAAATATGAAATTCCAAGATAAACAAAAACTGAGAAAAATTTTTGCTAGAATACAAAATACTAGAGGAAATTTAGCATTTATTTAATACTAAATAAAAAATACTAAAGTAAAAAAAAGAATTTATATATCTCAATAACAAAAATATAAATAATAAATAAATAACCCAATTTAAATATGGTTAAAGGACCTGAATAGACATTTTTTCAAAGATATACAAATGGCCAATAGGTATATAAAAAGATGCTCCACAACATTAATCATCAAGAAAATAGAAATCAAATTTGAAGCTATATCAACTCATACCTGTAGGATGTCAATTATAAAAAAAGAGATAGCTAGTGTAATAAGGATATGGAGAAAAATAACACCATGTGTACCATTGGTGGGAATGTAAATTGGTACAGCCATTATGGGAAACAGAATAGAGTTTCCAAAAAAAATAAAAATAAAAAAAAGGCTTTTGGTCAAGATTGTGAAGTAGGTAAATGCTGTGCTCCCTCCCTTCCTCAACCACATTAAAATTACAACTAAACAACAAAACAACCATCATTGAGAACCACCTGAAGTCTCTTGCACAAAAGTCTAACAACAAGGATCTAAAGAAGCCCCATTGAGACTGCTTGGGGAGTCAGAGACATGGAGTGGGCTAATTTCACACCCACGAATGGCAGTTAAACACTGAGAGGGATATGTCACTGCAGACATCACCCTTGAGAAATGAGGGCTTCCAACACCACACCAGGCCACCCAGCCCTGGGTTCCAGGGCTGTAAAGAGAAGTCCCTATAATTTCTGGCTGTGAAACCAGTGGGGATTGTGGCTGAATAAAACATAGGGCTTCTGGAATCCCAGATTTTCTTCGTAAAGGGCCCACATGGATTTACTGAGACTCACTGACTCTGAGCTCCAATATAGAGGCAGCAGTTTGGAAGGTACCAGGAACATACTAGGAAGAACTGAATTGTCCATTGAGGTTTGAAGAGGCAGCTTTTCCCAGACAGAAGTGCTGACTGAGACCATAGTTCCTTTTCTGAGACCTCCTCCCACAGAGCTAGCAGGCAGGGGCCATAGATGAGTCTCCATCTACCTGGCTCACACTGTTAGCCCTGCCCTGGTAATTTTCTAAGACTCTGCTCCACCCAACTTGCCAGCTCACCCAAGCTGTTTTCAGTGGCATTTCCATACAAATAGTTCATCTTGGCTCATGTTGTGGACTTTCTGTGGCTCATGTTGTGGACTTTCCTAACACCTCTCAAATAGATAACATTTGGCCTCTTACCTCTTGTTAAGTGGCCCCAGCCCAGGCACTAGCAACAGCCAAATGTGGCTTGAGGCTTGACCTCTCCCAAGCACTTCCAAACCCACCACAAATAACAACCATTTGTAGATCACTTTGTAGTTCATGCCCTGTGGCCCCGGGCAGGGCACGCGTAGCAGCTGACATTGGCCTGCACCTGCTGGGAGGCCCCAGAGCCAGCCTACCCAGTAAACATCTTCAGACCATGAGGAAACACAACCCAATTACCTTCAAAAGTGACACAGTCAAGGGGAGGACAAAAAGGGCACCAGAGACCCACTGAAATGAGTGCTGCTTTATGGGGAGGGCCCCCACAGCAGATCCTCTATGGTGGTCATGACCTGTCCACACAGCTGATTGGCCTGGGGGTAAATCCCAACCATTGATGTACTAACAGTAATCAAGGCTCCACTACAACAGGAGGATGCACACAACCCACTCAGAGGTCTGCACAACTCATTCCTTTATGATATACTGTGTAAGTTCACTCTATCAAAACCAAGAGGCATAGAGACTCTACCTGATACACAGATACAAACATAGGAAGACAACAAAAATGGAGAGACAAAGAAACATGTCCGAAATGAAAGAACAAAATAAAATTCCAGAAAAAATTCCCCACTTCATAAAAAACATGGAGACAAGCAACCCAGCAGATGGAGAGTTCAAAACACTGGTTACAAAGATGCTCAGGGATCTTGGTGAGAACTTTATCATAGAGATGGGAGACATAAAAAATGGAGATAGTAAACATAAAAGAACAAATCAGAAACGAAGAACACACTAACTGAAATGAAGAATACATTATAAGGATCCATCAGTAGAATAGATGAACCAGAGGATCAAATCAGTAATTTGGAAGATAACAAAGCAGAAAACAGCCAATCAAAACAGCAAAAAAGAAAAAAAATAATTAAAAAAATTAGGATAGTATAAGGAGCCTCTGGAACAAGTTAAAGCATACCAACATTTACATCATAGGGATACCAGAAGGAGAAGAGAGAGAACAAGTGATTGAGAACCTATTTAAAAAAAAAAACAATGATGGAAAACTTCCCTAACCCTGTAAAGGAAATATACATGCAAGTTCAGGAAGCACAGAGCCCCAAACAAAATGAATGTAAATAGTCCACATCAAATCACACTATAAGTAAAATGCTAATGATTAAAGACAAGGAAAGAAATGCTCAATGGTTAAAAGCAGCAAGAGAAAGATGGTTGAATACCTACAAGGAGCTCCTATAGGCTGTCAGCTGATTTCTCAACAGAAACTTTGCATGCCAGAAGGGATTGTAACAAAATACTCAAAGTAATGAAATACCAGCAAAGCTGACATTTAAAATTGAAGGACAGATAAAGAGCTTCATAGACAAGAAGAAGCTAAAGTAGTATATCACCACCATACTAGTATTACAAGAATTGTTAGATGGTCTTCTTTAAGAAGAGGAAGAAACAAGAAATAGAATATGAATAATAAAATGGCAATAGATTCATATCTTCAAAAATTATTTTAAATTTAAACTGGTTAAATGTTTCAATCAAAAGACATATGTGACTGAATGGATAACAAAATAAGACCCTTACATATGCTGTCACAAGAGACTCACTTCATTTTGAAAGACACACACACTGAATGTAAAGGGATGGAAAAAATATTTCATGAAAATGGAAGTGGAGAAAACCAGCTGTGATAGCAATATTGATAACAGAGAAAATAGACTTTCAAACATAGGCTATATAACAAGAGACAGAGAAAGATCCAGAAATTCTACTTCTGGGTATTTACCCAAAGAACCCCAAAACACTAAATCAAAAAGACATATACATGCATATATTCACTGCAGCATTATTTACAATAGCCAAGATATGGAAGCAACCTAATTGTTTATCAAATGATGAATGATAAAGAAGAAACAGTGCATATATACAATGGAATGTGACTTGACCATAAAAAAGAATAAAATCTTGCTATCAGCAACAAAAATGTGGATGGACCAAGCAGGTATTATGCTGAGTAAAATAAATCAGAGAAAGATGTAAGCCATATAGTTTCACTTATATGTTGAATCTGAAAAAACAAAATAAATGAACAAGCAGAACAGAAACAGACTCATAGATTCAGAGCATTGACAGTTGCCAGATGGGAGGGGGGTTGGAGGGCTAGGGAGAAAAGGTGAAGGGCTTATAAAGTACAAATTTATAGTTACAGGATAGTTATCAGGATGTAAAGTACAGCATAAGGAATATAGTCAATAATATTATAATTACTATTTATGGTGACACATGGGTACTAGATATATCACTTCATAAGTTATATAAATGTCTAATCATGGGGATGTACACCTGAAATTGCTATAATATTGTACATTAACTGTAATTGAAAATTTAAAAATATTTTAAACAAAATTAAAATGTCAAAAGATTAAAAATAGAACTACATGTGATCCAGCAATCCCACTCTTAGGTATAATATATCCAAAGGAAGGAAAATCACTATGTCAAAGACATATCTGCTCCTCCATGTTCACTGCAGCATTATTCACAATAGCCAAGGCATCAAATCTAAGTTTCCACAGATGAATGAATGGATAAAGTAAACACTGTAGATATATAGAATGAAATATTATTCAGCCTTAACAATGAAGGAAACCCTGCTATTTGTGACAATGAACCTTTAGGGCAATAAGCTGCATGAAATAACCAAACAAAAACAGACACAGTATTGCATCACTTATATGTGGAATCTTAAAAATATAAGTGGAATTCATCAGTACAGAGAATAGAATTATAGTTGTGGGGGCCAGAAAACTGGGAGAGGTTGGTTACATGTACAAACCTTCAGTTATAAGATGAATAATTCCTGAGGATCTAGTGCACAGCATGGTGAGGTAACTGTAGTTAATATTACTCTATTGTATATTTGAATTTCCCAAGAGGGTAGATCATAAGCATTCTTACACCAAAAAAAAAAAGATAATCATGTCAGGTAATGGATATGTTAATTAACTTGATTGTGAGAATAATTTAACACTATATATATATATATACATATATATGATGTCATATACTTTAAGCATATGTATTTTTGTCAAAAATTAAAATAAAAAAGTAAATAAAAGAGCTGGAGAAATGTAGAATGCCTGGAGAAAGAAAGAACTGTAGAGAAATGTAAATTGATTACTGAACAAGAAATACCACTGTCATAGGGAAATAGAATTTATTTTCACTCTAAGATGTAAGTAAGAAGTCTGAGGATGTCACTTAAATTTGGGGTAGTGCTTTTTAATAACTGTTTTGCTAATTAAAATAAATTAAGGCCCCCATTTTTATTGAAAGTTTTAGCAGTTTAGTTGCTAAAGGAGTAGAAGACTCTGGGGAAAATGGTATAATTAGTTTTAATTTAGAACACTTGTATGATTAGTCTTTGAATTTTTCCTCTTTTTATTATGTTTTGGAACAGAAATGGCTCACTACTTGCATTTTCTAAATAGCAGGTGTAGCAAATAACTATTCTCAATCTTTTCCTTTAAATTATTAAATGTCACCACTAAGAATTTATGGAATAGAGAATTCAGCTGCTCCAGATATCAGCCTTCTTCTTACATCATTGTCCTCTCAGTTGTGCCAATGATGGCAAACAATCAGATCCTTTTTCTGTTTGATATCAAGTCATATCGATTTGTTTCTTTGTTTCATTATTCTAATACTAGTCTCCAGCTATTGATTGGTGTCAGCAAAGTCTTTGGATATAGAAGAGAAAAAAAAGGGAAGCTGACTATGAATAAATGTTCATCCAAGGTTTACTGACAGGAAAATTACTAAACACAGCAGAACAACAATAGCTAACATTTAAACACAATATGCCTGGTACTCTGCTAAGCACTTTTCAATTAATAATTAAGACACTTCATAAACCAGGTTTTATAAATGTCTGTAATTTACAGATTAGGATATTGAGAATCAAGTACATAACTGATCTCAGACTTCAATGTTAAAAATTACGAAAGCAAGATTTGCATCCAGCTAAGCATACACTCTTAAAAACAATATACTTACTTTTCTATTTTATCAGATTTGGATTGAAAAAATACACATTATTCTTATACAAAAGTTTTAGCCCCACACACATTCAAATTGTTTGTGGATATGTCCATTACAAGAAAATATTTGTCATAAAGAAGCCATCTCTAATAATGATCATTTTCTTGTTCCACAAGCTGAGGTAGAACTAATGATGAAAAGCCAGTTTAAATATAAAGTAATTTTGAACCTCTGGAATTCGATCTGGAATACTGCTCTCAGCAGGATCTTTATGTCGGTTCAGTTAACTTCTCTGAAGTTTGTTTCTTCATCTGTAAAATGGAAATACTATTACATATCTCATCATTGTTGTGAGGATTCAATGAGATCATGCATGGAGAATGATTTATAAAGTGACTGGAATGTAGCACACTCTCAACAAATGTCACAATTATTTTCATTATCATCATAATCTTCATCATAATCTTTAGAATTGTGTAAATCCATCTTCTCAGGCAGATAACTATTATGTATGTTTGATATACCAATGTAGCCTAATTATTAACACGTTCCTCATTCTAAGCTAGCTTGATTGCAGGATGTGATGCAGAGACTTTTTTGTTCTAAATAAATAGCAAATGGAAAACACAAATATAATATACTTACTTGATTCTTAAGTATAATTTGAATATAAGACAGATATTGAAAATCATAAAACAAATGACAATCATGAAACACATGAAAATCATGAAACACGTAATAAACTATTCTAAAGCATTTCTGTTTCCTGGGGGAAGAAAATGAATGTTGTTATACTTTTGGATTTATTACCTTATTGATCAAATTAGAATGATTCATAGTAATTTTTATACCTCATTATCAAGCTCCTTATAATGGTAAACATCATGTTAAAAAAGATAGGATCAGTAAAATCAAAAGTGTTCTTAAAGTTTCCATTAGCCTTTTCTGCACTGTGCTTGGTATATTCATCACACATGTCCACAGAAACAGAAACCAATAGGGGGTGACCTACCTCCATCTAGCTGGTGCTTCTCATGATAAAAACTTTCAAATTGTTTAAATATTATTTTTAATATTTGGCTATGCTTAATGTACTTGAGCCACTGAAAGTATTATAGCAAATATAATGGATTGTGACTTTTGATGTTTTGTATTAGAATGTGACATCATGACATGTATTTGATTGGATGTCTTCAGGCCATGCATTTCATAAGCCAGGCACATGAGGACACATGGCACTTACCTTTTATGGCAAGTTCTTTGACTAGAGAGATTTCATAGGCTGAAAGTTTAAATATGAAACTAAATATTGGAAATCAGATTATTCCTTCAGCTAGAAAATTGCAGTCCAAAAACAAAAGTCTGTTATGTTGATTAAAACCTATTGGTATTTAGCATTACTGTGTTGGATTTTCAGAGCTATCATTTTCAGAGCTATCACTTTTCAGAGCTATCACTTTTTCATATATTTGTGTACTTTCAGATTGGTATTGCTTAGTCCTAGACAGAAACCCTATGCCTTCATGATGTGTTGCTTAATTGAGGACAGAAAAAACAGAATTCAGTTGTTGGATTCACATTAAGGGTAGACAAATTAATTAACATATTTTAATGATTAACTTAAATTCTGTCATTTCAAGCTGTCTAGTGTCAAATTTTGAATGTAGTAAAAGTTGAATAAATATTTGTTGAATCAAAAACAATTAAATCATATTAACTTAAAATTATTTGGTACTTGATTTTTAAAATTCTAAAATATTCACTTCTCAAAAATAAAAATAAAGGGTGGTATCTAAATTATAATCTATAAATTTGTATAAATATGTTGAATGACTGCAAGTAGCTTTTACATTAAAAAGGTTTAAATCATGAAAGAAGCGAAAAGATGCACACGTTTAATAGGGATTCTTGTGAATTTTGTTTCACAAAATATAGGCATAGGGAAAGCTATAAATAGCTTAATTAAGAAATGAACATTTAAAATGTCTCTTTCTCCAAGGGCAAAAATGTCAATATTGCTGTAGGTTGTTTTTAATCCATTTACAAAAATATTTAAGTGACTTTGCTTCTGACCTATAGCTGAAAACAAATCAGATTGCTTTCCATCAGTTGTCACTTCTATATCCAGTAATGTCCACATTAATGAGAGAAAATTAGGATGAAAGGCTTGGGAATAATCCTCACCGAGATCTGTCATTCCCCTGCAGAGATTCCAGGATGTGTCTGTAAGTTTTAACAGTTCCTCTGATTTCCCTTGTTCTGACTGGGGAGAAAGCATGCTTAATTACAGTTCAGTCCAAAGATGGCCAATGTATTCTCTTGTATTTGCCAATAGTGGGGATCTAGTGTAGTGATTAAAACTCTTTATCACTGTATTCACAAGAAGTTTAAGACCCCATCCTGGCTTAGTGTGAATAAGTTTTGATTGATCAATATCTACTATGGGCAGCTATGGAAGGAGATACTAGCAGGCTATCCTTGGTCTTTTCTATGTAGACACATCAGAGATACTAAGTATATTTTTCTTAAATAGGATAGAGCCCTAAGTCAAAGCTTATAAAAATAATCATCTGTTTACTAATACTGATACATCCTGAATAGTATGTAGGTGCTGCATACATAGTATACATTAAACTCAATCCTTTACTAGCTAGATATTCTAGACTAATTTATTTAAACAATAAAATAATGATAGTAACTTGCCCCTGTGGTGGTTATGAAGATTTAATAATATAGTAAATGAAACATTATTATGATAGTATTTCTCACATAATAAAACCTCAATAAATATTAGTAATTATGATTCTCATTATATTGATTATATTCCATACATTTTTGTGTGTGGAAGATAATTATTTTGATAATTCTTTTTTGTATTAAATCATTATTTTACTATGATGTCCCAATTGTCCCAATTTTTCCCCCTTCGCCCTCCTCTTCCCATCCCACCTCTGGCCCCCCACTCCTACAGTCAATCCCCACACTGATGTCCATGTCCATGGGTCAATCATACATGTTCTTTGTCTAGTCCCTTCCCCTTCTTTCCACCATTATCTCCCTACCTACTCCCCTCTGGTCACTTTCAGTCTGTTCCATGTTTCCATGCCTGTGGTTCTATTTTGTTCATTAGTTTATTTTATTAGATTCCTTTTATAGATGAGATCATATGATAACATATTTTGCCATATATAATGTGCACTGACTTTTCTGGCTCAAACTTTCAGGAAAAAATATTTCATTTTAATTATTTAATTCAATTATTTGTTTGTTTATAAATACTTGTTTTTTTGTATTGTAAAGGAATTTAGGATTTAGTTTTGAACATATTATGGTAAAATAAATTTTATGTAGCAAATAATTACAAAACACATGAATGGATACAAGGTATTTCAGGTACTACCCATGTATAATGTGCATCCTTATTTTTCCCTCAAAATTTAAGTAAAAAGTGCATATTATACATGGCAAAATATGGTATTTGTCTTTCACCAACTGGCTTATTTTACTTAGCATAATATTCTCCAGTTCCAAACATTTTGTCACAAAAGGTAAAGAAGTTCTTTCTTTCTTTCTGCTGCGTAGTATTCCATTGTATAAATGTACCACAGTTTCTTTTTTTTTTTTAATTTTTTATTTTAGTTTATTCAGTACAGTTTCTATCCTTTATTCCCATTCCAGCCCACCCATCCATTCCTCCCCTCCTCCCTCCCCTTTCCAACACCCCTAGTTTTGTCCATGTGTCCTCCATATTTGTTCCTGTAAACCCTTCCCTTCTCCCCTGAAATTCCCTCCCCTCTCCCCTCTGGTCACTGACAACTCTATTTCAGTGTCTTTTGTTATATTTCACTTGCTTCTTTGTTTTGTACCACAGTTTCTTGATTCACTGATTTACTGATGGGCACTTAGGATGTTTCTAGCACTTAGTTATTGTAAATAATGCTGCTATGAACATGGCAGTGCATAAGTTCTTTTGAATGGGTGATTCAGGGTTCTTAAGTTATATCCCCAGCAGTGGAATGGCTGGGTCAAAAGAAGTTCCATTTTTAGTTTTTTAAGGAAATTCCATAGTGTTTTCCACAGTGGCTGCACCAGTCTGCATTCCCACCAAGAGTAAACAAGGGTTCCCTTTTCTCCTCATTGTCTCCAACACTTGTTGTTTGTTGATTTGTTTATGATGGCCATTCTGACAGGTGTGAGGTGGTATCTCATTGTGGTTTTAATTTGTATATCTCTGATAGCTAATGATGCTGAGTATCTTTTCATATGTGTATGGGCCATCTGCATGTCCTCTTTGGAAAAGTGTCTATTCATATCCTTTGCTCATTTTTAAATTGGATTGCTTTTCTTCCTGTTGAATTGTATGGGTTCTTTATATATTTTGGAGACCAAACCCTTGTCTTATGTATCATTGGCAAGTATGTTCTCCTATACAGTTGGTTCCCTTTTAATTTTGATGAGGAATTTTTTAGCCATGCAGAGCTTTATAATTTGATGTAGTAGCATTTATTTTTTCCTTTACTTCCATTGCCCTACAGGATATATTGGAAAAATATTGCTACATGGGATATCTGAATGTTTTCTTTCCTCCAGGAACTTTATGGTGTCCTGACTTATATTTAAGTCTTTATACATTTTGAGTTTATTATGGTATATGATGTAAGTTGGTGATCTAGTTTCATTTTTCTCCATGTACCAGTCCAGTTCTCCCAACTTCATTTACTGAAGAGGCTATTTTTACTCCATATTACTCTCATGCCCCCTTTGTCAAATTTTAATTGACCATAGACACTTGGGTTTATTTCTGGGCTCTATTTTGTTACATTGATCAATACATCTGTTCTTATGCTAGTGCCACTGTTTTGATTACTGTAGCCTTGTAATATAGTTTGATATCAGGTATGGTGATCCTCCTACTTTGCTATTATGTCTCAAGATTGCCGAGGTTATTCAGGGTCTTTTTTGGTTCCATATAAATTTTTGAAATAATTATTCTAGATCTGTGAAATATGCCATTGGTATTTTAATAGGAATTATGTTGAATCTATATATTGCTTTGGGTATATGGACAATTTAGTGATGTAAATTCTCCCAATCCATGAACACGGTATGTGATTCCATTTATTTATGTCTCTCTTAGTTTCTTTCTTCAGTGTTTTGTAGTTTTCTGAGTACAGGCCTTTTACAGCCTTGGTTACATATATTTCTAGGTACTTTATTTTCCTCATTGCTATAGCAAATGGGATTTTCCCCTTAATTTCTCTTTCTGATATTTCATTGTTGGTGTACAAAAATGCCATTGATATCTGAATATTGATTTTGTATCCCTCTATTATGCCAAATTCATTTATAAGGTTGAGTAGTTTTTTGTTAGAGTCTATAGAGTTTTCTATGTACACTATCATGTCATCAGCAAGTGTCAGTTTTACTTCCTCCTTTCCCATTTGGATGTCTTTTATTACTTTTTCTTGTCTGATCACTGTGGCTAGAGTTTCCAGTATTATGTTGTATAAGAGTGGTGGAAGTGGACACCCTTGTTTTGTTCCTGATCTTAAGGGTAAAGGCTTTTAGTTTTTGCTTGTTGTGTATAATATTGGCTATAGGTTTGGCATATATAGCTTTTATTATGTTGAGGTATACACCCTCTATTCCACTTTGCTGAGTGTTTTTATCATAAATGGATGTTGGATTTCATCAAATGCTTTTTCAGAATCTATTGATACGATCACATGATTTTTGTCCTTCCTTGTGTTTATGTGGTGTATTATCTTAATTAATTTGTGAATATCCTATTGTCCTTGCATTCCTGGGATAAATGCCCACTTGATCATGTTGTGTGATCTTTTTAATGTATGCTGGATCCATATTGTGAATACTTTGTTGAGGATTTTGGCATCTATGTTCATCAGAAATATTGCCCTGTAGTTTACTTTCTTTGTTGTGTATATTCCTGGTTTTGGAATTAGGGTAATACTGGCCAAGAAAAAGAATTTTGGAGTTTTCCCTCTTCTTGAATTTTTTGGAATAGTTTGAGAAGGGTAGGAGTTAGTTCTTCCTTAAATGTTTGGTAAAATTCACCTGTGAAATCATCCAGTTCAGAGCTACTGTGTGCTGGAAGTTTTTTTATTACATCTTCAATTTCATTAGTTGTTATCAGTCTATTTAGGCTTTCTGTTTCTTCATGATTCATTTTTGGGAGAGTGTATGTTTCTAGAAATTTCTCCATTTAGCCCAGGGTGTCCAATATCTTGGCATATAGTTGTTAATAGTAATTTCTTACAATCCTTTGTATTTCTGTGGTATCAGTTGTAATTTCTCCTCTCTCATTTCTGATTTTATTCATTTGGGTCCTTTCTCTTTTTTTCTTGAAGAATCTGGTTAAAGTCTGTCGATGTTTATCTTTTCAAAGAACCAGCTCTTGGATTTATTGATCCTTTGAATTGTTCTTTTAATCTCTATGTCATTTAAATCTGCCCTGATCTTGATTATTTCCTTCCTTCTGCTCATTCTGGGCATTGTTTGTTGTTGTTCTTCTAGTTCTTTTTAATGTAGGGTTAAGTTGTTTATTTGAGATTTTTCTGTCTTCTTTGGATAGACCTGTATTGCTATGAACTTGCCTCTAGGGATGGCCTTCGCTGTGTCCCACAAGTTTTGGGTTGTTTTATATTTTTATTCATTTGTTTTCAGACACCTGTTGATTTCTTTCTTGATATCATTGTTGACCCATTCATTATTTAATATGTTATTCAGTCTCCATGTATCTGAATGTTTTTTATTTTTTTCCTTGAGGTTGTTTTCTAGTTTTAATCCATTGTGATATGAATGCATGCTTGATATGACTTGAATTTTCTTGAATTTATTGAGGCTTGTTTTGTGTTCTACCATGTGGTCTATCTTTCAAAATGTCCCATGCGCATTTGAAAAGAATGTGTATCTTGCTTTTTTGGAGTGAAAGTTTCTTTATATATCAATTAAATCTATTTGATCTAGAGTGTCCTTCAGTACCACAATATCCTTGTTGATTCTTTGTTTGGGAGATCTATCTATTGCTGACAGTGGGGTATTAAAATCCCTTACAATGACTGTGTTGTTGTCAACATATTTCTTGGAGTCCTCCAAGATATTCTGTATATATTTAGGTGCACATATGTAGGGTGCATATATAAGAGTTATGTCTTCCTGTTGGACCATGCCTCTAAGAATTATGCAATGACTTTTTTGTCCCTTTTTATGGCTTTTGTTCTCAAGTCTATCTTTTCTTATATATTGTTGCTACCCCAGTTTTCTTTTTGTGTCCATTTGCTTGGAATATTTGTTTCTATCTCTTCACTCTCAACCTGTGTAGATCTTTTGTTCTTAGGTAGGCCTCTGGTAGATAGCATATATGTGGGTCATATTTTTTGATCCATTCAGCTATCCTATGTCTTTTGATTGGAGCGTTTAATCCATTTACATTTAAGGTTATTGATAGGCACTTATTCATTGCCTTTTTTTCCTTACCTGTCCTTCTCTCTCTTTTCGTTTTTATAGTAGTCCCTTTAGCATCTTTTGCAGTGCTGGCTTTGTGGAGATATATTCCTTTAGCCTTCTTTTGTGTGGGAAGTTCTTTATTTCACTTTCCATTTTAAAATGAGAGCCTTGCTAAGTAGAGGAGTTTTCGTTGTAGGTTCTTGCTTGTAATTACCTGGAAAATTTCATGCCAATCCCTCCTTGCTTGTAGTGTTTCTACTAAGAAATCATCTGATAGCCTTATTGAAATTCCCTTGTATGTTACCAGCTGTTTCTTTCTTGCTGCCTTTAAGATTTTTATCTTTGTCTTTAAATTTTGCCATTTTGATTATATGTCTTGGAGTGGACCTCTTTGTGTTCATCTTTATTGGAACACTCTGTGTTTCTGAACTTGTATGAGTTTTTCCCTCACCAAGTTAGGGAATTTTTCTGTCATTAATTTTTCAAAAAGGTTTTCTATCCCTCACTCCTCTTCTTCTCCTTCTGGTATTCCTATGGTGTGAATGTTGTTATGTTTCATACATCCTGAATCTCCCTTAAATTATCCTTTTTCTTTTAGAGTCTTTTTTTTTTCATTTTGTTGCTCTGACTGGGTATTTCTTTCTACCCTGTCTTCCAGCTTACTGATTCAGTTCTCTGCTTTATCTAGCCTGTTTTTAATTCCTTCCATTGTATTTTTTCATTTCAGATATTGTATACTTCACTTCTTTCTGGTTGTTATTCATAGCTTTAATGACCTTTTTCATGCTTCTGCAGTTCCCACTAAGTTCCTTGTAGTTTTCACTGAGTCCCTTGAGCATCCTTATAACCATTATTTTGAATTCTATGTCTGCTAGATTGCCTGCCTCAATTTCATTTAGTTCTTTTTCTGAGGATCTCACTTTTCCTTTTGATAGGGGGTTATTTCTTTGTCTTCTTATTTTAGGTGACTCTTTTTGTTTGTTTTCTGCATCTCAGGTTGCTCTGCTTTGCGTGCCTATCTTTGTGGGGTAGACTTTGGTGGTAAGAGTTCTGGGGGACTCAGTGGTGTAGTCTCTATGATCTCCCAATCTGTATGTTCTAGGGCTGCCCTTTATTCAGTTTATGTGGACTCTTTTGTTGTACTTGGGCTTTGTTTATTGATGACTCAGTCATTGGTGCATTCTCCCCTCCAGATGGCTGACTGGGAGTCACTACCTCCACCATGTCTTACATGCTGTTGTACAGGTGTTGTTTAACAAAGAAATGGTACCTAGAATACAAACTCATGTCAGCAAAAATACCCCCTTATTCATCAGCAATATTAATAGAAATTGAGCAAAAATTAATAAAATTGGAGAGAGATTAAGAATGTTATAAAATAGGCAAAAGGGAATATGAGATAAATAAATGAGAGAAAAGGTAATTTTAGTGGTAAAATGGAGGAGAAATAATAGGAGTAAGGAATAGAAACAAAGCAAAGGAAGGGAGAAAATATAATTTAAAATATAAGTAAAATAGTGAAGGGTGATGGAAAAATATAATAAGTAAATGGAAGAGTATGTTATGGGGTTTGAAATAAAATTAAAAAGGTAGTGAACCAAAGAGTAAAATTGCAGAAAAACCACAACAGGGTCAATCACAATGACAACTGAGCAAAAATTAATAAAGGTAGAAAGACAATAAGAATATTATACAAAAGAGAATATGAGATGTCTACAGTAAAGAAAAATGATTTTGAGAGATGGGGGGCACAGATAATTAGAGTAAGGAATAGAATCCATGCTATGAAAGGGCAAAAATAAAATTGCTAACTTAAATCAGCAAGGGCAGGAGGAAAGCAAAATAGAGTAAGATAGAGGGAGAGTAAACTTTGAGATTTGAACTAAAAAAATAGTGAACAAATGGTAATATCATTGAAGAAGAACAATAGTAAGCACATTATCCATGCCAAACAGACCACAATTTATAAAGGTGAAAGGAAATAAAAATATTATAAGAAGGGAAAAAAGAATGTGAGCTGACTAAAGGCAAGAAGAATGCTTTTGAGAGAATGGAGGGAAGAGAAATAGTAAGAGAAAGGCCTAGGAGCAATGCATTGCATGGGGAAAATAATATTTACAGTGAAAATAAGAAAGGAAAAAAAGGGCAACATGAGGTAAGACAAGGGAAGGGAATAATGTGAGATTTAAAATAGCAATAAATAAAATAATATAAAATCTAAATAAAAAGTATTAAAAAGACAAAGAATAGTGAATTAGTTGGAATACAATTGAAATAAAAGAATATTAACATGCTATATGAAAGGAAGAAAAACACAAGAGGAATGAGGTGAAATTCATATCAGCAGCTTGGTGTTCACTTTCTGACTTCTCTTTCTGGGTCCATCTCTGTTTTTCTATCAGCTCAAGGTCCCAGGGTGGGTCATCCAACTTCTGGCAGCACCACCTGTACCACATTTACTTTCCTCTAGAAGGAGCTTCTTTTGTCATCAGAAGGGTAGGACACTTGGGTCTCCCCAGGTGTTCCTGGGGAGAACTGTTCAGTCTTCTGGAAAAATTGTGGGTGTGTTTCCCTGTCCCTGCACCACCTGTTTTGGTGTGTCCCAGCTTATTTCCAATAATGTATAGTTTATGCTGAACTAGCTGTCCATTTCAAGGGAGAGGACAATCTGTGTAAGAGGGTCAGCTCTTTCCTGCTTGATGTTGAGGGCAGCTCTGTGTGCAAGCCAGGGCTGCATGGAGCTGATTTCCCCTTTCTGCACCAATTTCTGATCTCCCTGCTTTGCTGGCTTGAGCAAAACAAAGCCCTAGGAACCAGTGTATTTTGTTTCCCTGAGAGAAGTTCTAAATAGGCCCTTTATGCATTCCTTTTTTTGTCTTTCTCTTGTGGAAATGCACTCTGCAGGGGGCTCTTAAGCCTGATCTGCCGGTTTTGCATATCTTCCCCATTGTTTGTGCTTTTGATCCTGTAGAAAGTTGGAGTTGGGTGCAACTTTCCCTTCTGGAATCCTTCTGGAGGTTCGATTTCTGCCCAGGAAGGGAGCTCTGTCTGCCTGTAAATACTCTCAGATGCTCATTTTCTGCCCTTCCAGTTCCCAGCCCACTGCCCTCACATCAAACAGAGTCCCTAATTCACCATTCTGTGCAACCTCTGCCATGCCAGCTGTGCCAGGCTGGAGTCAAGAAATCTCACTATGCACCTTTCTGATCGTTCTGACCAGCTGCACTGAGTGGGAGCAAACAGCACCCACTACTTTCTCCTAGCTGGCAGGGCAGCTACCCATGGGGTCTCTGCCCAGCATGCATCAGCTCCCCTATTAAAAAGTCACTCTGGGCACTCCCACTGCAGCACTGAGTCACTGTCCAGCTTTCCATACACACCAGCTCTCCAAAAAGCCAGAAGTCTCTGACAGTCAGGGCTGGCCACAGCCAGCCTCCTCAGCCCAACCCAGGTGCAGATAGAGTCTCTCTCTGTCTCTCTGGCACTCTTCCTCTTGGTGTTTGCTGCTGCAGCTATGGGTGTACTGCTTGCATGAGTGCATGTAGCTTGGATCTCCCCAGCTTTGTGTATGCAAGTCACTCCTGGTCTGGGTCTGGGTGTTTCCTGTCCTGGATGGGGAGGGAGCCTCAGAGCTGCAATTTCTGACCAGGCTCTCTATGGCTGCAGGTGCCATGCACAGGGTATTTCTCCTTCCAAATATAAAGTCTCCTTATCCCCCATGGTGAAGTGTCTTCTGTACCCCTTGGCTTCCAAATTTTGTATCAGCTAATGTTCTGTTGAATGTTCAGTTTAGTTTTTGGAAGATCAGCCATGTTTCCGAGTTGAGTTCAGGAGCAAGTAGACTCAGTTTCCACCTACTTGGCTGCCATCTCTCAGTGTTTTTTTCCATTGTGACAATTATATATATATAAATGTTAATAACAATGAGCTCAAACATGCATACATTTCTCATGTTTTTAAAAAAATGTTATTTAGTATAATGGAATTACCCCTAGAGAGTGTCATAAAAAGGATCCTAAATTGTCTTTTTTTCATGATTGTCTGATTTTATATTAAGCTCATTTTTTACAAATTAGAATAAAATAATATTTCCATATACATTTTATTGTTAAAAGTGCAAATGATAGTGGCAAGTCATAAATGAATATTGCTTAAATTATTAAAAGTAGAATATCAATAAATATAATTCAGTATTTATTGACTATCTTCAATTAGCAAGTTGTTGTAACTGAAATAGGCAGAGGTTCGTAGAAGTTTATAAATGATCAACTTTTAATTTTTTCTAATATATTTTGAAGAAAGCCTGGATATAAGTATGCAATTGTGCACTGAAGAATGCAAGTATTTTTCAAAAACATTCTCTCTCTATTTCTCAGCTTTTGGGGAGGTAGAAACATTGAATTGAGAAAATGTAGAAGGGTAATTGCATTAAAGCTTGATTCTATTATATGTGTAGAGTTTATCACAGCTTGCTTTTTCAAAGTAAATTAATTAATTAATTAAGTAATTCATTCATGTACACTGTTGGTGCAATTTAAATTGGTGCAGACACTATAAAAAACTGTATGGAGTTTCATTAGAAAACTAAAACTAGAATTACTGTATGATCCAGCAATCTCTCTCCTGAGTAGATATTCAAATAAAATAAAGTCAGTAATTCAAAGAGATATCTGCACTCTCATGTTCATTGGAGAGTTATTCACAACAGACAACTATGAAAATAATCTAAGTGTCTGTGGATGGATTAGTGAATAAACAAAGTATTAAATATATACACACACACATGGATATTATTCTGCCTTAAAAAGATACTTTTATTTCCAATGACATGGGTGAACCTGTAAGAAATTATACTTAATTAAATAAGCCTGACAAAGAAAAACACTGACTGTATTATCTCACTTTTATGTGGAATCCAAAGAAGTCAAATGAATAGAATCAGAGAGTAGAATGGTTATTACTAGAGGAGGTAGAAGAAATGAGATGTTGGTCAAAGAGTAAAAGTGTTGCAGTTATATAGGATGAGTAAGTCTAGAGATGTAACATACAGCATGATGACTATAGTTAATAAATTTGTATTGAAAACCGGGAATTTTCTAAGAGAAAATTTCAGGTGCTTTCATCACACAAAATGGTAACTGTGAGAAGATACATTGATTCGCTTGACTGTCATAATCACTTTAATATATATAGTTATTGTATATAAATATATAATCATTATGTCATACACCTTAACAATATGCAATGTTTATTAAAACACAAACTTGATTTTCTGCAAATAGGGTTCAAGAGGAAAAATATGTGAATTTGTATTCAAATCTAGGCATAGCTAGTTACTATCTCTGTGATATAAGGTAAAACAATATGTTGATCTGCTCCAATTTTTTACATTTAATAGGATATAATTGTATTTAGTTTATAAGGCTATTGTGAGGACTGAATAGAGTATGCATAGGGCCTGACTCATATTAAGCATTAACTCATGAGATTCTTTCATACTTGTCCTTGTATAGGTACTCCAATAACAAAATAGAAATTGCTATCTCTCAACATATGGGGTGGGAGGGTGCAGATAATAGTTAGCTGTCCAATAATTAGTTTTATATATCCAAAAGTTATCTTTTAAAAGGTCATCAGATGATGCCAGTAATCTTGCAAATCTTAAAATACAGATAAAATATTTTACTATTGGTAACATAGCTCACCATATCTATCCTCTAATGATTTCTTCCAAATTATCCATTTTGGGTTCCCTCTGTGGCAGACAGATATTGGGTGGCCCCCATGATCTCTACCTCCCCATCTTATGTAACTTCCTGTTCTGCGATGTTGGCAGGATTTGTAACTTCCTCCTAACCCATAGAATATGACAAAAAAGAATTATGGGATATCACTCCTTTGAATATATTATGCTAAGAAAGTCTCCATTGTGCTAGCAGAATCACTGTAAAGGCTTTTTTGTTTGTTTGTTTGTTTCTTTGGTTTTTTGTTGTCTGTTTGTTTTTTAGTCCTTGGTGGCTTTGAAGTAGCAAGCTGCAACAAATCCTACAGCTGAAGACAATAAATTCTGCCAACAACCTGAGTAAGCTCCTTAATAAGCTGTTTTCCAATTGTGTTGTCAGATGAGAATGTGGTCTTAAATCAAACATTATTGCACTCTATAGAGGACCCAGATAGCATTTCGAGAGCTCCCAATTCACAGCAATTATGAGATAATAAGTGTTTACATTTTAGTGCATTACATTTACAGTAATTTGTCATGTGACATACAGAATTTCCTGTCTTTCTTATCCTTCAACATACAAAATGTGTGCTCATCATGTTTTTAACCAAACTACACTAAGTCCTACAATTCCCAAACCTGCTAGTTCATTCTCTATACACATTATACTGCCTTTTATTCATTGTTTTAATATATTTGAAATTAATTTACCTTAAAACTTCATTATTATGTGATCTCCAAAGGAGATTGTAATCTCTATGTTTGTACTGAATTCTGGTGTATTCCCAGAATCTTGCATAAAGCCAGGAAAAGAAGGAGCTCAATGCTATCCTTCTGAAAGTGCAGTTTAGGTCTACCCAATTCCAACCAACTCGTTTGTACATCCCACTGACATAATTGACCTTTGGTTGAACCTCTTTCAGCAAAATTATTTGGTTTATAATATCCATAATTATCCACATAACAATTTACTATGTATAAAGGCAAGATGAAATTGGCATTAATTAGCAGGACATACATTCATAAAACATGTACCCATCTAAAATAAAATGTTTTAAATATAAAAGATTACCAATGTAGAACTACAGAGCCTTCATAATTGTTTTTCCCTATAAAGATTTCCTGATGATCACATTCCTGAGACATTAATCTGTAAATAGGTTTTCTCAAAGATCATGAACATAAACCATATACTATATATGAATAGATAAAGTAGGCTATTATAGAAAATCCCTTGCTATGCATTCAAATCTTGATAAATTTGTTTTATTCATTGTGGGGACATTTTTAAACTCATTTGACTGTGGAAAGAAAAAGGCGTGTCCATTAACAGCAAACACATGTAGTCATATAAAAATGTCATAATCAAGCTGATCTAAACACCTACCATTTTATTTAAAGCAATATAAGAGTGAAGAAAGATCAAACTTTTGTTTGGAAGGAAGACAAGCATGGAGCTAAACTGAATTTCTTTAAAACACGAAGCTATTTTTAGGCAATGCTAGCTTACCTGTTACTTTCCCTCAAACTGGATGGAACTTATCCAAAGCTTTAAAACTGTGCACCAAATACTTTTAATTTGTTCTTTAAAATAGCTTCCATACCTACCTTGCCAAAAAATGCAAGATGTTCTTTTTGATAGTATGTCTGCTTTATCCCTATCACTTTAAAACATATGATCATGGGAGAAAAAAATAAAAGTTTGGGACTAACAAATAGGCAGTAAGTCAAACAATAGTACAAAAGGTTGATATACATGTGTTTTTATGTATTTGATGCAAATATTAAAGAGTATTACTATAAATATTAAATATACATCTGATATTCAATATATGTTAAGAACATGAATTTGAATTCTGCCCTGGTCTCCACTGATTTTTACTGTGACAAAGTTAATATGCCTTATGAACCTTCAATCCCTTCATATTTAAAATACAGAAACTAATTTTATCTACCCCATAGGGTTGTTATGAGTATTAATGATATAACACAATAAATCCTAGATATTACTATCAACAGCATATAGCTAAATATTGCTTTTGTTTTAAAATCATGCATGTTGAAAGAGAAGACATTATATAAAATAAAAATAAAAATTTTTATTTTGAGTAATTTCTAATACCGTGTGTTGCATTGCTTACCTGAAGAGGAAAAAAGAAAAACCCTTAGGGCAAGGAATGCATGCTACAAATTTAATTCTGTGTCAATGTTACACAATTGTAAATACATCCACATTTTCCTCTGAAGAGAAGCAACATTTTCCCAGTGGCAGAAAGCCTTTTTCTTACCTGAAAAACATTACTTCTCTGCCCCCATTATTCCTCTAGCTTCTAAAGATAAGTCTGTAGACTATGTGGGTTATTATGTGCTTCTCTTCTTTGAGTTACAATATACCCTGGCCTGAGGAGGTTTGCAAACCTTGGTTAATATTAATATTAATGAAACAATTTGGGGCATAAGCAGCCCGGAGAACAAGCTTGGTTTTCACAGATTGTGCTATGTCTCCTCATTAAACATGGAGAATCTTCCTCTTACATTCAATTAAATAATATTTTTCCTGGCAATCTAAGGTTTTTAAGTATTAAGGGGGAAAATAAAAGTCATCCTTTCTTTCCAAATAGCATTCATTTTTCACACTCAGAGACAAAGTGCTATCAACCAGTGGTTGGTAGTGTGTAAGTGACTCCCTGGTCAGGGACATGCCCCATGCTCTTTTGAGAAATAATGAATGATTTAAAATTCATGATCTGAAATAAAACTTGGATCCCTAAGGTTTATTTGAGAGCTGTTATTTATAACAGCTCACAGAAAGCCACATACTGCTGGTTATGCACTGTTTGAGCAGGTATATTCCAGGGTTAGATTACTCTTTTGTTTTATGTGTTATTAACTCTTCTAGGAACCGGGTATCTTTTGAAAGTGGTACAGATGACATTAATGAGACAGTATCCAGGGTTGTGTTAGCAAGCAATTGTCTCAGTGAATTAAAAAATTTTCTAAATTCAACTACACTGTTATAAAGTCTGGCCAATTATTTTCTTATCATCTGTTTTTTGACTTCCCCACTGCTTTCACCATGGAAGTTGTCCAGAGCCCTCTCCATTTACCTTATACACCCAAACTTACTTTTACCAACACATGAAGTCCATTTATCAACTTCCTACTTGCTGATATTCTAATTCCCTGGAGGATTAGGGAAGGAAAGGGAGAAACTAACATTTTTGAAAGCCTACTCCTGTTACGGTGCTCAAAACAGCCCTGGAATTTAATATCATCCCTTCATTTGCAGATGAGAATATTTGTCCCAGAGAAAGCAAGTGGCTTGCTGAATATCATACATATTGAGGTAATGACAGAGCATGGATTCTAACTCAGGTCTGTCTGATGCTAGGTTCATGTTCCTTTGCAAGAAGCACAGCTCATTTTTGCCAAGACTAAGCATCTTTCTGCCTCTGTGGTCAGTTCAATGTCTGCCTTATTTAGGGCCTACTTCTTTCAGTTTCAACTATTACTAACCACGTTTAAAACCCTTTCATAACTGACTATTTTAAAGGTAAACTTACTTGTTCTTGCCTCACATAGTGGGAAATGTAACAAACAGAAACTACTTTCCTTCAAACCTATTATACTTGCACCACAATCCAATCCCCTCTTTCTTTCTTACCTGCTTCACTGCTTACCTATTTGAAAAAAATAATTTATGCTATGGATTCTCTGTCTCAAAAAGCACTTTCTTTGTAATCCCTCACTATCTGGCTTCCACTTGTTTTATGAAATATTCCTCACAGGGTCATCAGTTGTCCCGCATTTATATATGTAAATGCTTCCTTCCAATCTCTAGAAGCATTTTTGGGGGTTTCTAGTACAATATAATTTGTTTTTCTTCATGAAGATAGCAGCTATAATGCATTGTGTGCTAGTGACTCTGCTAGGATCTCTATATCTTTTTACATTTAATCTTTAAGGGAGTCCTTCAGGTTAGAAATTATTCATTTTCACAGACCAAGAAAATGAGGCTCACAGAGCCTTTGTAAGTTCCCCAAGGCAACACAGCGAAAGGGAACATCTAAATGTAATCATGTAACTGCTTTCTTCCAAGGTGTCATGTCTACTGACTTTGTTTCTTTCCTATTCCATGAATTAGGACATTTCCTGTGATTTCATGACAGTCTGTTCTCTCTCTTCATTAGGCTCTTTTCTCTAGAAACATCACCTGTATAATGCCAACAGTCTTCACCAGGTAGACTGACTTAAATCTGAGTTCCAGTGCATATCTTTCTGACACCTCTTCCTCCTTCTGTCCACATATCTCCAGCCCTCGGGTTTTACTTTCTTACTGCCAGTTATGCCAAACACTCTCAGCTAATTAGTCCTGAAAAAATAACACATTCTGATTCCCCTACACCTTAGTTGTCCTGTTGTTAATTCTATTTTATGATATTTCTCTTAACCAATGTCTCTTTTCCATGGTTAATGCTAATAAAACAGATCATTGTTTTTGTCTAGGTTACATCAATAACTCATTACAAGATCATTATGAGTCTTGTACAGAATGTCAGATAAATCTTTTTAACATGTGTCTTCTTTCATAACACTTCCTTGCTCATGAAGCACCATAAGATTTCTGCTTAACTTTTAAGTCTGACAAGTCATTCCTTCCTTCACGAGGCACCAGCTTCTCTGATACAGCCAAAGCCTCCATAAGTTATCTGTATTTAAATCAAATGGAATTGGAGAAACTAGAATACTCACTTGTATACATTTGTTTGCACTTTTAGCAAAGTTAATTTTCTTCCATACATCTTACTATAAATCTTATTTTTTATCTTTACCCGAGGACATGGTTATTGATTTTAGAGAGAGGGGAAGGGAGAGAGAGAGAGAAGGAGAAAAACATCAATGTGGGAGAAACATCGATTGGTTGTCTCCCACACAAACTAGGTATGTGCTCCGACTGAAAAATCAAACCTTTGGTTTATGGGATGATGCTCTAACTGAGCCACACCAGTCAGGGAAATCTTATTTTTTGACTATGTACTATGATGTTGTGTGTGTGTGTGTGTGTGTGCACATGCACATACATATTGATATATACAAAGGGGACCCAAAAATCTCCAATTTTTAAATAAAAAAATATGTATTTATTTTTTACATGTTTAAACTTTAGTCAACTTCAAAGTACACTCCATTTGATGCAATACAGCTATTGTTTTTTCCACTGCACAAAACTGTTTTTGAACTCTCAATTTTGATGCCTTTTAGTGCTTCTGCCATTTTTTTTCACCTCTTCCACATTGGCAAAATGTTTCCCTTTGAGGATATTTTCACCTGGGTAAACAACAACAAAAGAAAGTCTTGGGGGTGAGATTGGGTGAATGGGGGTGGGACTCTGGGCTCATGTGGTTTTTGGTCAAAAACTGCTAAACACTCAGTATGGTGTGGACAGGTGGACTTGTAAATCATTTATCATGGAATGGGCTAATATGTTGAAAGAATCTTCAAAAAAATTCACAGGATGAAAGCAACTTCTTACAACAACACCAGCTGGTATATTGATACAGATGGGTTCCTTGAACACTCACCTAGTGGGGGATACCTGTGTACTACAAGAGACACACCCTCCAGGAGATAATTCTGGTCTTTTTGGCCCCTCCTGGTATGTATATACACATATTTACACTACAATGCATATTTGTTTTAAAAACACTAGTCAACCTATATTTTAAAATGTTACTCTATGAAATTATATATTTTATAGAAAATTCAGAAGTTTGGGATATTAGTGAGTAGAAAATCTCTCTCTGTATATATATACACACACACACACACACACCAGATATATGGTACAAATATATATATGTGTATATATAAATATGCGTACATACATATGAAGACATGTAATGTAAAAAACAGTAAGCATGATTTTAGATTTGAGTGTAGTTTTAGAACTGGTCACTTTATTTACCTCTTAGTGACTTATTTATATGGGGGCCTTTTCCCACTTTTTAATGCATTGTGATCACTTTTTAACAGGTGTGTATATTTTCTGTGAAAAATCACATTGTTTCTGTATATCCAAATATTGATACATAATATATATGTATATGTGTATATATATGTGTGTATATATTATATATATAATTAGAAAATAACAGATAGTTTGAAAATGAGGGGAGAGGAAAAAGAACCTTCAAGCAAAGGTCTTATATTTTAAAATATTGCTTCTTGACTCCTTGTGTGTATGTATTCCGATTTTAATTGGTTTCTTTTCTCGTTGCCTGTTTTCACTGATATATATGCATAGCAAGGGAATCCTATATTTAGTACCACTTTTAAAAACATTTAATTTATGGAATTGTTATTATCTGAAACAGATGATAATATTGTTTCTTTTGTGTCATATAGCTTTTTTTGGTAATATCATTCACAATTTCTTTAAAATCTACAAGTAGGTTGAAAAAACTTATTCAAATATAGGATGAAATAATAATGTCAGAGCAAAAATCCATGCTTCCTTCTAGTGGCATTAAACTTATGCCTTGAATGCACCCAGTTGAGGGAAAATCAAATTTATTGGCTTTAAAGGTCAAGAAGATAACATCACATGATAAAAATAATATAATATTGTCTGTGACAGACAAAAATACTCACCAAATGGTCCATTTACTTCTCTGTATTTTTAATACCTCCATGTAGAGCCACATGACTGTGTTGACCAATGACAATGAAGAATGACATGCCATTTCTAGGCTGAAACAATAGGAGCCTATGCACAATTCTCCAATCTCTTTTCATCTTTTGTGTCAACTAAAGAGATTACATAGTCCAAGAAGTGCATCCATAGGTGATGTCAGTTGAGCAGACATTCCCTGAAACCCCACACAATCACTGCATTAGCAGTATGCAAGCAAAAATAAACATTTGTTTGATAAGCCACAGGACATTAATTTGTTATTGCAATATAACAGTACCTACATTAGAAAATACAATGCCAATTTCATTTTAAGTTAATACCTTTATTACATGTTATTTTAATACTAATATTGTTCTTTTATGATAACACTGAATATCATTTTTCACTCTGAAAATAGTTCCTCTGTGGAAAGAATATCATTCTGAAGGTAATCTGAAACAGTAAATCAAGCTCCAAAGGGAATTTTACTGATTTAATTATTTCATTTTACATAGTGCTTGGTAGTTTTCAGAGTTTAAATACTTTAACAATTTAATGCTGCCAATAATAAAATCATGACATGGAGTCTATTCAAAAGCAATTTATTGTACAGTCTTCCACTTTAGTTGTCATGTAGCTATTAAAATAAAACACAGAAATAATAATGAGCCCAAAGAGAGATCTTTCAAATGTATCCAATAAATAACCCAGAAACCCAAAGTATCTACTTGACCTAGAGCCAATGAAACTTAAAATACTGCAGGAGCCCTGAATATTGTGGCTCAGTGGATTGAGCACTGGCCTATGAACCAAAAGGTTGCCAGTTTGATTCTCAGTCAGGGCACATGCCTGGGTTGTGAGCCAAGGCCCTGTTGGGAGCATGTGAGAAGCAACTGATTATCTCTTGCATATCGATATTTCTCTCCCACAGTCTCCTTCAAAATAGGAACCTCAGGACCTCACATAGTTCTCCCAATCTGCATCAGCTGCCCTGTTGTAATTTCCTGAATCTCATCAATGGTCTGAAAATCTTCCCTTTCAAAGGTGATTTTAGTTTTGGAAAAATCCAGAAGTCACAGGGCACCAAATCTGGACCTCAGTGGGGCTGAGTCACCTGGGTCTATTTGCTGTTTGGCCAAAACTGTGCACCAGATGTGATGCACAAACAGGCACATAATCATGATGAAGCTGCCAATCACCAGTTGCCCATAGCTGCAGCCTTCTGAATCATTTGAAGAATTTCTACAGAGGATTGTTTGAGCTTAATGCAATTTTTAATGCAGAATCATTGCTCTACTCACTCAGTCATTTTGGATGCGCTGGTCACACAGTACCCAAGCTCACTCAACAATGTCTACTGCCTTCACTACCTAGTACAGTGAAGTTGTCACTGTTCATGCATGCACATTCCAGTTCACTCTCCTTGGCTACCTGGTTACATCAATGTCTTGCAAACTGTTCTCATTATGTTAACAATGGCTAGACTCTTTCTCTCTCTCTCTCCTTGCATGTGTGTGTGTGTATGTGTGTATTTGTCATTCACATTTCTTAATTGTTTCAACTTTATGTAATTCAGAAGTCATATTTCTTTTGGAGAGGGATTGCAGTGTGGCAGCTGAAACTCCTCTCAGAGTTGGAGCAATAAGTCATTCTGTAGGTCTGGTAACAGGCAAGATTCTGTCTTCCACTGCTGTCTTTCTCTAATGCCTGGCACTGAGCATGCTGGCTAGTTAGCCAAACTGAGCTTATTCAATGTTGCCATGTGGAACTTCAACTCTGGTTCAATGACACAATAAATTAGGGCATAGATTAGACTTTATTGCCCAGGCTGGTGTGGCTCAGTGGACTGAGTGCCTGCCTATGAACTAAAAGGTCATGGGTTCGGAAGATGGAGGCATAGGCAGATACACTGTGCCTCCTCACACAACCAAAAGGAGGACAACAACAAATTTAAAAACAAAACTAACCAGAACTGCCAGAAAATTGAACCATATGGAAGTCCAATAACCAAGGAATTAAAGAAGAAGCATTCATCCAGACCAGTAGGAGAGGAGGGATGGGCAGCCAGGGCAGAGAGGACTTCTGGCAAGGCAGCAGTTGGAGAGTCAGGACTGGCAAGGTGGCAGCTGGCAACTGGGCAACCAGTGACTGATAGACTGGGTGGTCCCACATTTCCATGCAGATAAACCAGAAGGAAAAACTGACGGGAGGGACAAACTGCACAACCCAGGGTTCTAGCATGGGTAAATAAAGCCTTAAAACCTCTGACTGAAAAAACCTGTGAGTGTTGAGGTAGTAGGAGAAATTTCCAGCCTCACAGGAGTTCATCAGAGAGACCCACAGGGTCCTAGAATGTACAAAAAACCACCCCCTGGAATCAGCACCAGAAGGGCCCAATTTGCTTGTGAGTAGCAAAGGAAGTGACTGAAAGCCAGCTGAGAGCTGAGCAAGCAACATTGTTCCTTCTCCGACCCTTCCCCCATGTACAGTGTCACAAAGCAGTTACATTGGTTGCCCCGCCCTGGTGAATAACTAAGGCTCTTCCCCTTACTACATAATAGGCGCTGAGACAAAAAAAATGTGGCCCAAATGAAAGAACAGATAAAAGCTCCAGAAAAAATACAACTGAGCAATGAAGAGATAGCCAACCTATCAGATGCAGAGTTCAAAACACTGGTAATCAGGATGCTCATAGAAATGGTTGACTATGGTCACAAAATAGAGAAAAAATAAAGGCTATGCAAAGTAAAATAAAGAAAAATATACAGGCAACCAACAGTGAAGTGAAAGAAACCAAGACTCAAATCAATGGTTTGGACCGGATGGAAGAAATAAACATTCAACCAGAACAGAATGAAGAAACAAGAATTCAGAAAAATGAGGAGAGGTTTAGGAGCATCTGGGACAACTTGAAATGTCTGAAACATAGGGGTGTCAAAAGGAGAAAAGGAAGAGCAAGAAATTGAAAACTTACTTAGACTTATTTGAAAAAAATAATGAAGGAGAACTTCCTTAATCTGGCAAAGGAAATAGACTTCCAGGAAGCCCAGAGTGTCCCAAAAAAGTTGGACTTAAAGACCCCAAGGCACATCATAAATAAGTTACCCAAGATTAAAGATAAGGAGAGAATCTTAAAAGCAGCAAGAGAACATGAGACAGTTACCTACAAAGGAGTTCCCATAAGACAATCAGCTGATTTCTCAAAAAAAACCTTGCAGGCAAGAAGGGGCTGGAAAGAAGTATTCAAAGTCATGAAAGGCAAGGATCTATATCCAAGATTACTGTATCCAGCAAAGCTATCATTTAGAATGGAAGGGCAGATAAAATTCTTCCCAGATAAGGTAATGTTAAAGGAGTTCATCATCACCAAGCCCTTATTATATGCAATGTTAAAGGGACTTATCTAAGAAAAAGAAGATTAAAAAATGAACAGCAAATTGACAGCAAACTCACAGCTATCAACAATCAAACCTAAAAAAACCCCACAAAAATGAACTAAGCAAACAACTAGAAAAGGAATAGATTCACAGAAATAGAGCTCACATGGAGAGTTATCAGAGGGGAGGTGGAGCAAGGAGAATGGGGGAAAAGGTACAGGGAATAAGCATAAATTGTAGGTATGAAATAGACAAGAGGAGGTTAAGAGAATAGTGTGGGAAATGGAGAAGCCAAAGAACTTATGTGTATGTCCCATGGACATGAACTAAGATGGGAGAAATGATGGTGGGTAAGGGGGTACAGGATGGAGGAGAACGAGGGGGAGAAACAATTGATAACTGTAATAGCATAATCAATAAAATATATTAAAAAGACAAAGGGTTGAATGTTTAATTTCCAGCCAGGGTACATGCCTGGGTTGCATGCCAGCTCCCTAGTAGGGGGAGCGCAAGAGGCAACTGCATATTGATGTTTCTCTCCCTCTCTTTCTCCCTGCCCTCCCCTCTCTCTAAAAATAAATAAGTAAAAAATCTTAAAAAAATAGAATTTATTATAGTGGTAGCCACATTCATACAGTAGATGTCTTGGTGCATACTGCCAAAAAATCTCCACAAAACCAAGTATATTGTTTGCATTGTTTTTTTGCTATAAGTTTTAGGAAAAATCTGAAGAGCCTCATAATCACTCAACAGATGCTATTGAGTTCAAAAGAAATACTTTGTAAACATTATAACAGAATGAAGTACAGTCTGTACTTTAGTTCTTAAATCAAGTTAGCCCATTGAATTTTAATGAATGTCTCATTCCAGACACTTTTCATCTCAGGTATGAGCATCCATTAAAATGAATAAATCTTGCATTTTAGAATCTACATTTGAAAATAGAATTTTAATTTGTTTCATAAGAAAAATATGGCCATAGGATCTATCAACTCTGTCCATAAATACAATTTTCAGAGGTGATGACCCTACCAAAATTAAAAGAAAATACTTTTTTAAACTGATAAAGGGGAAAATCAGGTTTATGTACTCCACACCGTAGCCTACATTATTTAAACTATAATGAATTATATTCTATAGTAGATCACCAAAACAAGGTTGAAAGGGTAATATATTCACTTTCTTTTAGCATTTTAAATGAAATATCTACTTTAATGTCTGTCAGAAAAATCCTGCAATTCCTTTTTAAAATACTGAGTAACATGATTAACTTTTACTGTAAACTCACCACCAATTTAAAAGTAATGCTCTAGCTAATATAGTTTCTAGTAAACTATGATTAACTGTTTTTGGATATGTCCTTTAGGATTCCCCTATCTTGCCTTAAAAAGGATACACATTAAAAAAGAAATAAAAATATGATTATTTTATTTTTCTTATGTTACCATGATTTGGGGCACTGGTGCTTATCATATTAGATTGTAAAAAAAGGGTATGAGGAATTAGTCTGATTTTTTTTACTAAGTTCTGGTATATAGTTATTCAGAGAATTGATGAGAATATCTATGATGGATTTTCTAATGTGAATCTGTGTCAAACTATGCCTCCTCTTACTAATGCTAAAGAGCGACTTTCATTATCTGTAGACCTGCCAGGTCCACAAGTCACTGGAAACCCAATGTACACAAATTTAAGAATCCTTTATTAATAAGCAGGACATGAGACATTCTGTAATGATGAGCCTCTATCCCATCTGAATAGGAGCCATCTCTCTCTTCTTTATCTTCATCAGCTGAATGCATCTGAGTACTCTTGAGACTATCTTCATCCTTCAATGTTAGTTATTCATTCAAACTCCTGGAAAGCAATTGAAAAACCCATCCTTTCCCTCCCACTTAATCTCAATCTGTGCTAATTGTACAAATTGGGGTCTTGTATCAATATGAGCAGAGTTGACATTCAAAGCTTCCTTCAGTATTGGAACTTGTTAGACTATTTTAATAGAGACTTTTCTGTCTTTAAATCTCTTTAGAAATGGTAATGTTTAGCTTCATACCTGAGTGTCATTTGCCAATTTTCTAAAGGGAGATAGTTTTACTTTCCTGATAGGTTACACTAATCTTTCCTTATTAACCTTTCCTCAGCAACGGGTTGATGTTTTCTGGTTGAAACAAATATAAGTCCTTTTGGCTGCATTGTAAACATTTTCCTCTTGCTCTCCTCTTGGTGTGATATATTTCTTCAGTGAATTCTTTAAGAATGTGAACTAGTGGGGTAGCTAGATAAATAAGCTGGACATGGAAACTGTGCTTTTTTGTCTCAGGTTGATTAAAATTCTCAGTTCTTTGAACTTTTTCCCACTGGCCTAATTTTCTAAAAGTTATTCATCTTCGCAGCTCCTGTTAAACCTTTTCAAGTTTTTCATACTTTTTATCCTATGTCTAAATTCCCTATTTCTAATTCAGTTATATCAAATTTATTTTTTATAAGTTGCTTCAAAACAATTTAAAAAGGAATATTTTAAAGATAAATAAATATTTCTTATATATTTTAAAGCTTTTATATGGCCAAAATAACTAGGGAAAAGTGGCTAAAAAGAAATATAAAATAATTTTACAATGATAAACTCATATTATTTATCACCTATCATTTTAACTTATATGATTCTATAGATGTTGAGAGATAACAAGAGGCAAAGCACAATGCTTACATTCAAGATGCTTCCATGTATTGGGGATTTTTTAAAATGTCATTACAAGAAATAGATATAGTAAATGGTATAATTAAATGCTAGTCTTCTTTGTACATTATTGCCTATTATTTAGGCTGCTGTATTTTTATCCATAAATGTGGTTATTTCTGCCTTTTTTAAAACTTACAGATTGAGGAATTTGCATCCTTATTGTCAGTTAGTAATAAATATCCATTTTAGAATCCACAAAAGTATAAGTTTTATATAAATTTATTTAAGGTGTAAATAGCAAAACTTTAAGATCAATAATCATAACTATAACAAATGAAAAAATATCACTTAAGCATCTGTGAACATGGGATGGACTTCTGTGGAACATAACATCACTATTTTACTGATACTAGTTAATAACTATTCTCTGGGTACCATTCTCCAATAATTTTCTAGTATTTAAATTACCTTAATATTCTGTGCTCTGGTCTACTTAATACAGTACTTTCCTGGAAATTTCAATTTTATCTTGTCACCAGAGCTACCTTTTAAATCTGAGACCAGTAAAGTTTAATGGTTTAAGTGGAACAATTCAAATATGTAAGTAAAGATGATAACATCAAGGTTAAGTACTCTCAAAGTAATCCAGGTGACTCATGTGACTTATCAACATTTATAGCAATTTGAATAAATGTTTCAGGGGGAAACCTAGCTGGCTACTTAGACAGGTCTCCACAGGATGGCAGTATGTTGGTATTATGATGATGTGGCATGATCTGCTTCAGTAATGAGTGTCTGTTAATCTTAGCAATTTGATTCCGTTAGTGCAGCTAGAGGCAACAAAATCAACATAGCTATTGGGCATGCATAAAAATCAGAACATTAATTTTTATTAAAAATATTTCATAGTATTTATTGGACTGATGTTCACTGACTATATTTTATTTAAAGGCATATCTATGTAATAATTCAAATTATAATCATCAGGTTTCTTTCTCTTTTAAAAAATTCTATTTATTTTTAAAAGAGGGGAAGGGAGGAAGAAAGAAAGGGAGAGAAACATCAGTGTGTGAGAGCAACATTCATATATGAGAGAAACATTGATTGGTTGCCTCTTGCATGCCCCCAGCAGGGGACCTGGCCTGCAACCCAGGCATGTGCCCTGACTGGGAACCAGACCAGCAACCTTTAGGTTTGTAGGCCAGCACTCAATCCACTGAGCCATACCAGCCAGGGCAGGTTTCTTAATTTGCATAGAGTTTATCAAGGTAAAACATAAAATACTACTGATGTTTAGTATAATTTGTCTACAAAACACTGAAATGCCCATTTCTACTAACAAATTTTAACATATGCATGAACTAAATATTTAGTGATGTTACTACTGCTGCATCTACTATTACTATTATTACTACTACTACTACCACAACTACTATAATATCTTATCCCCACTACTTCTTTTTTTTAAATATTTTATTTATGTATTTTAGAGAGGGAAAGGGAGGGAGAAAGAGAGGGACAGAAATATCAATGTGCAGTTGCCTCTCACATGCCCCTCATTGGGGACCTGGTCCACAACCCAGGCATGTGCCCTGACTGGGAATTGAACATATACCCCTTTGGTTCACAGGCCAACACTCAATCCACTGAGCCACACCAGTCAGGACACAACTCCACTACTTCTTCTAGCTGTTCTTGAGGTTTCCATAGAAGGATGTTTATCAGCCTAACCCCTAAGGCCCCTTTTGTTTTTTGTCTTCTGTGCAATCTACTGCTATACTTGAGTAACCTTCACTGATAGGTGGGTTTAGAAGGAAAATTCTAACATGCCTAGACCAACCCTCTGCTCTTTTCCCCTTTTCTTGGGAACTCTGTGCACAGACAACACAAATACTGTTTTGTTCTCCAGGCTATAAATCTTACAGAAGTAGAGCTCTAATGGTGAGGGTTTGCTAGGTCTGGTGCTGCTGTCACTGGTTGCAAAATTCTGTCTAAAGCTGGAATTCAGTATTTTTTCAGTCTACTTACATGTAGATATAAGCCATAATGCTTTAGATTCACCTTTATGTATATCAAAAAATTTTTTCTACATTGGCCTTACTCTACTTTATTTCTAAATTGTTTCAGATTCAGTCAGAAAATATACCTATTATTTATTAGGTCCTGCTATATTCCCTAATACTTTCAACCATTGTTAGGACATTTATTAAATGCTAAAGTGCTTTTCATAGATGAGAAAACTAGTCTTATTATCACCATTTTACAGATGTGAACACTCAAATTTTCAAAAACTAAAAAATTTGTTAACGATCACATTGAATGTGTTACTTATCTATACCCGTGTGACAAATTACTCCAAAATTTAGTGGTTTACCACAAAACCAATTATTATTGGGCAATTTCTCTGGGCCAAGAATCCAGTCTTACCTTCAGGGCATCTCATGAGACTGCAGTGAATCTATAGGCCCAAGGACAGAAATTTCATTTGAAGGCTCAACTGAAGAAGTATCTGCTTCTAAACTCATTCAGTCATTATTGGCAATATTTAGTTCCTTTCAGGGTGCTACTGGCTGGAAGTCAATCTCACTTAATTGCCACCTGGGTCTCTCCCACATGTCAGCTTACTTCATAAAAACATGTAAATTAAGGCAAAAATACACTGGGTCTGATAGCAAGGTGGAAATGATCATCTTTTGCAACCTAGTCATGAAAGAGATTATCTCATCAACTTTGTTGTATTGCCTTGGTCAGAATCAAGTTAGTATGGTCCAGCCTACACTCCAGTGCATGGTATTACACAAGGGCATGACAAACAGAATAGGGAGACCTTTAGAGACCATTTTACAAGCTAGCCTACCACGCTGCAATTAATTGGAAGAGTTGGGATTTGAATCCAAGTATTATGATATAAGATCCTATTCTCTCATCTATGTCAATAGTTCAAAGCAGCTTCTGCCTTCTACAGTGTTAGAGCACTGTGCAATCATTTGGCTGTGTGATTCCCCATTTCAAACCTTCTATTTCTAGTAAACACACATCTAAAAAACAGAATCTCTTTCAGAATATTTAGACTACTGATTAGGTTATGGTCAAGTTTTTACTTGAGCACCGCTGTAAGTTGATTTTACTTGTATCTATTATAAGGTATGACATATACATTTTAATATTTTAACTCCTAGATGGAGATCTTGTTTTCTGGATTGTTTAGTCTTCCCAAAATAATTATTTGGAACACAGTTTTTTCAAAAGTAAAACATATTTCTTATTTTAAAAATTAATCTTTAATATTAAGGAAGTAATTCTGGATTAATTATGGTGATCAATCTAAATTAATCTTTTACTAATACAAGGAACTTCCATATATATTTTAAAGCCAAATATAATTCTCAATTATTATTATTCTCCAATTAATAGCACATTAGAGTACTGTGCAGTTATGCAAGTTAAATTGTGTACCTTATTAGAGACAAGAGGAAATTAGTAAGTCATACCAGTAATGCTTCCTTTTCTCCTCTTGTTTATTTTTCTTATTGTACAATAGGAACAACACCAGGAAGATTCATAAAATAATTAAAGTCCATGTACAGACGTATTAGATTTTTGCCAGGGGATGTGAATTAAATATTTTCCATTGAATTATAATGTTTTGAACAGTTTCTTTATTTTGAAGTCATTTTTGCTAAGTGAGGATTTAAAATATTTGAGGCTTAGACTCATTGGCCCCTCAGGCTTAGACTCTCACTCAAGTAGATATTGATTTATACATAAACACTTAACTAGACTGGTGGAGTATCTATTTATAAAAACTTGCAGTAGTCTACTATAACAAAATATATTTCCACTTTATCTATTTGTCTATAAATGTAAATTGTGTCTTTCACGTTTTTGGAAGCAGTAGTTCTGAAACAAGAAATGCTCTGTTTTTCCAGAAAATGTTAACAGATCAATTCAAATGATTACTACTTGCTTTTAAAAGAAAATCCTCAAAGTGCCCCACATTACTGAATAATCTCTTTAGATCTTGTGGCATTTCATAACCAACACTCAATTCAGACTATTTGTACATCTTCCCTTTTATTTGCTATTCTATTCCTTGAGCTTTCTCAATTCTCCTAATTTTCTTTGTGACAGTCACTGGGAAATCATACATTTCAAGTGAAGAATATCATATTTTCCCTTTGATTAAAAAAATCAATGTACTTTGTGTTTTTTTCCATTATACTTAGACATTTTCAGATGTAACCATTCTCTCAGAAAGGTTTTCTAACTCATCAATGGAATTTTTTCTGTTATAATAAAAACATATATATTTTTAATTGACAAATTAAAGAAGAAAATGTAGGCACTTTATTATATGTTGTATAATATGTGAATGTATGGGGAATATAATCTGTTGCTTTTTTCTTCTTTTTTATCATATAATGTTAACAATTAACTATCAAACTTAGTTAAGGAAGATAATTCTTAATAATACAAAATTGTATCTGAATTAAGATATTATTTAACCATCCTTTTAAAAATTAGCTGTATTCCATAAAGCATTTATTTTATAATTGCATTTAAAAGTTTGAAGTAATCCAGTACTGAATCTCAGCACCCCTGTAAAATATAGATTAGATCAATCCGACCACCCATGTTTTAGAAATACAGCCTAAAGAAAAAGTGTTTCTCAAATCTCTCCAACAAAAATCAAATTTGACTCATGAGAACATTGTTATTTTTTTACAATAAGCATTTCTGATGTTATCTTAACTGCTACATTCAGAACCTGCCATATGATAATAAAAATCTACTTAGCAAACACATAATGGAAACACTCCTGGTCCATATTTTACTGTCAGTATATACTCGCCTTATCCTATACCAAATTGTATAATTGTTTGAGGAATTTTAAGACTTTTTTTTGCCTATTGGTTTTATTTGATTTATCATCCTTTAAAATTTTTAATGTTAAGAGTGCTTTTATAAAAATAAGGTCAATTTGTTGTTGAGTCTTTTTTTTTAAAGTGAGATGTATATTTATTTATGTTTTAAATTTTTGTTGTTCAAGTACAGTTGTCTACATTTTTCCCCCACCACTCTCCCCTGCCACACCAATCTTCACTTCCCACCTTCCACCCTACCCGTCTTTGGTTTTGTCCATTTGTTCTTTATACATGTTCCTTGATGACCCTTACCCTTCTTTTCCCTGTTATCTCCCTCCCCACTCCTTTCTAGTTACTGTCAGTTTGTTCTTTATTTCAAAGTCTCTGGTTATATTTTGCTTGCTAGTTTGTTTTGTTGATTAAGTCCCACTTATAGGTGAGATTATATGGTATTTGTTTTTCACCACCTGGTTTATTTCACTTAGTATAATGCTCTCCAGATCCATCCATGCTGTCACTAAGGGTAGCAGCTCCTTCTTTCTTTCTGTTGGGTAGTATAGCATTGTGTAAATATATCTTAGTTTTCTGGTCTATTCATTTACTAGAGCAAGGGACAAAAAGGAAAGAGTACAAAAATGGGACTTCATCAAAATAAAAAGCTTCTTCTGCATGGCTAAAGAAAATATCAGCAAAATGAAAAGGGAACCAAGCACATGGGAAAATATATTTGTCAATGACACATTGGACAAGGGTTTGATCTCCAAAATATATAAAGAACTCACATGACTCCACCCCAGGAAGACAAACAACCCAATTAAAAAATGGGCAAAGGACCTGAACAGACACTTCTCTAAGGAGGACATACAGAGGGCTCAGAGATATATGAAATGATGCTCAGCATCACTAGCAGTATGAGAGATGCAAATTAAAACCACAATGAGATACCACTTCACACAGGTCAGAAGAGCCATCATAAACAAATGAACAAACAACAAGTGCTGGTGAGGTTGTGGAGAAAAGGGGACCCTAGTACACTGTTGGTGGGATTGGAGACTGGTGCAGCCACTGTGGAAAACAGTATGGAATTTCCTCAGAAAACTAAAAATGGAACTGCCTTTTGACCTGGCAATTCCATACATGAGAATCCTGAAATATGAATTCAAAAGAACCTATACACCATAATATTCATAGCAGCACAATTTACAGTAGCCAAGTGCTGGAAGCAACCTAAGTGCCCATCAGTAAATGAGTATTGCTGAGTCTTAACGTAAAATAACATATTTGGAAATATGTAGAACCCACATATTATGAGGAAGGTAAGTATCTAACCTCACTAATTTTTAGTAAAAGCAGGTGTGAGGAAGAGAGATAATCTAATTTTCAGATATATTTACACAGATGATACAGGTTTCTAGGCCTTGTTGCATATTAGAATTATATTTTGATCACTTTAAAAAAATTATCCAGGTTCCATCTCACAAATGTTCTGACTCACTATCTTGCATGGGTCCAGAACATCTGCATTCCTAAATATACTTCATTAATTTTGAGATGAAGGTAGCCTTGAAAACCATTTAAATCTTTTGATAATAGAAATTAATATCATGCTACATGGTTTATTTTTGTATAATAATATAAGATAAAATTACTATTGTCATTAGAGATTGATTGTGTAATTATTTCTAAAGTATTTAAGCAATCTTTTCTGTGGACTTTGAAAGTGGAGAACACAAAGATATGCCAGAATTAGATGAACTAAGTGACATAATTTGAGAAGAAAAATGTTTCTGTAGCCAATAGGAAGAGCTTCTAGACTGAAACTTGATGAGTAAGTAGTATTAACAGAGTAGAATATAACACAGAAGGTAAGTAAGGTAAATAGAATAATAGCCCTCAACTCCTCAAAATGTCAATGTACTATTTCCTGGAACCTCTGAACATGTTACTTTATGTGACAAAAATTCATTAAGATTACAGATGGATCAAGGCTGTTAGTGAACTGACTTTATAATACAAGACTATCCTGGATTATTTGAGTGCCTCTAGTGTAATCTCCTGGGTCCTTTAAAATGTAAGGGGGGCAGAAAAGGAGGACAGAGTGATGCAATATGAGAAGTATTTGACCTAGTGTTTCTGATTTTGAAGAAGAAAAAATGGAGCCATAAGACAAAAAATGAAGTAGCTCTGGAAGGTGGAAAAGGCAGAGAAACGTATTCTCTTCTAGAACTTCCAGAAAAGAATGTGTCCTTGCAAACATTTTGATTTTGGCCTAGTAAGACACGTTTCAAACTTTTAACCTACCAAAGTGTGAAATAATAAATTTGGATTATATTACAGCATAAAATTTGCAATAAATTCTAATAGCAGCAATAGAAAACTAACACGAGTAAATAGTCATAATATTTAAGGGGGGTCAAGGAAATAAAACTTGTCAATGCATTAGCATGTATTCTGCGGAAGAGAGTGAAAATTAATCTGTAAGCATGTGTAATCCAAGCACTAAGGAGATGCTCTCTCTTTCAAGATAGTTGTGGAGAGCAGGACCAATAAAATGGCATTGGTCCCGTCAAGATAGCATAAAGTATATAAAACAACATGGAGTCACTCATGTCAACCAAGAAGGCTGCTATCAGCCAGGGCGCTTTGGTTCAAGAGGGAAACTACCTAAGTCACACTAGACACATATGGAAAGGAGGAACACCTGGGATATCGGCACACGTGATCAGAACGGCCATGTCTGCAGGGCAGGACTACTCATAGATAGGCTCCTGGGCAAATTCCCCACTTGGCATCAGGGGTGCCAAGATATTTATCAAAAAAACACAGAAGGGTGGAGTATACCAGTTTCAAGGTATAACTGAGACAGGTTCCAGACCATTGCTAAGATAGCCATGCTCCACATACCAGAGTGCTGCACCATACCACGCTGATCTCCCTTGGCATCAGCCACCAGAGGCTCTGCCCTGCTGGACTGAGGACTTTGTCTGCTGTGCTGCCCACTTGGATCTTCCTTGCAGCATGTTGACAACTCCCTTGCCCTTCATGCTATCTCATGGACTTGCAGAGCTGAGACTCTGGGACTTGGATTTCTTGTCCCCCATTGATTTCTGTGTGTGCGTGTTGTATTTTTCTTAGACTATTAGAGGGTGAATAGGATATTAATGTATGTTGATGTTCTACTTTGAGTGAACCTGCATTCACTAAAAGCTGAGTGAATAGCATAGTTACTGTATGTGACTTTTTTCTATTCCTTGGTGCTGTGCTAACTTATAGGAAAGACTATCTCATGAACCTATACTCATGACAATAGTTCAACAATTTTTTAAGACCATATAAAGTATCACTTTAGTCTATTCCTTTTGTTTTTTCTCTTCTCTTCTTTTTTCTTCTCTTCCTCCCCTCTCCTCTCCTGATCTTCTTTCTTCCTTCCCTTTCCTTTGCTTCCACTTCCTGTATTCCTTCCATCTATCTTTTATCTCTTCCTTTTTAATATATTATCTGTTCACAAATAATGAATGACTAATTTAATGTTCAATGTAACTTTTCTCAAAAAGAATACCCTGGATAGACAGTACATATAATTCTGGTCACTAGAAAGAATGTTACCTATTGGAAAAGTGGCAAATTAACCTTTAGCTGTACATTAATCTGTGTGAGGTTAGTGAAAGCTACTTACTTTCACCCTCATAAATATTAGTTCAAGACTAAATGTTCCAACTCCTATTAGGAATGGAATTTTATCAACAAAGCAGATGTGCAATCATTTTTCTTTTGACATATAAAATTCTGTATGAAAATATCAGTCCATTTTTAGATACTTTGATGTCTTACTCCTCATAAGAACATTGATTATTAATTTATAAGCTACTTTTATACTGCATGAAATAGTCAAATATTCCATTTTTATACCCAAATCCATATTCTTTTTTAACCTCTTTCAGTACTCTCAGTATATGTACTTAGTTTCATTTAAAAAATATAGCCTCATAGTTCTTTTTTTAATCATATAAGTTGGTCCTAGCTTCACAGTCAGGAACAAGGAACAATTACACTTTTTTTTTGGATCTCCCAACATTCGGTGACAAGGATCCAGTTCTATTTTTTTTAATGACACCATTTCCATTCATTAGCTCATATGTTGCCCCCTGATAATAGTAAGTCAACAGGATTAATAAATATAAAAATATATAATCTACAACCAAAAAATTGATTTATAATTGGTTACTAGGAATAAATTGAGGAGATTTTTTAAAAAAAGTCTTTGCTGCATTTCTTTGGTTTGGGCTCTCCAGTGTTTTGATTCTCATTTTCTGTGATTATAATGAACACAAACCTTGTTGTTATGTGGTAATGAGAAACAGGAAAATTAATTGCATAAATCAGACACATTAGAATCAGTATGACATTGTATATTCTGATATTTAGTTGGCCCTAAAATCTTCTTTGTAGTTATATGTTAGAATAAGTTCTTATGGTTGGCCATAATTACTGATTTAAGATTCACCTGATTCACTTTTCCTATTTCTCCCTCCAGTGGAGTGACTGCTAAATTGCAAAATGATCACAGAACAGCAAAGTCCAAGTAGGAAATCAGTCATGACATGTGAGAGACTGGTCAACCATGATTCATGGTGAGAACCATTATCCCCCCTACAAATTTTCCCTGCAAACATATTTATTGGGCACCTACATCACTTACAGTCTGTACGAGGCTCTGGACATTCAAAGAGGCAGAATCCATTAACTATGCTTGTGCTCACCACTTCCCAGTGAGTTTCCTGATCATTCACACCGTATCCTGTGCATGCCTTTCCCCTGCTGCATTACTGTTTCCCAGGAATAATACTTTATGAGATTTTCAGCTCACTTGAGTAGAATTTGTTCATATAGATGTCAATGTACTTCTCTCTTTCTTTCTTTCTCCAAAATAATTTTCTCTTACATTCTAACACTCTTCCATTTTAACACTCTTTGCTTATTTTCATTCCAGCAGGCTGTAGGCACTGGAGCCCAAGCCACTTTAACTTCTTAAATACTTTCTTCCTATTAATGATAATTAAGCCTAGATGTTGTCAGTTCTAGGGTTTGAAAGATATATTGTTTATCAGGTCAAATAAAATTAGGTTATTTGCTATTAGAGTGTGAGGTTTTCCCTTTATTTATAACAACTTCTTATGCTAGCTGTTTATTATCATTCACTTATATATTTTACTTATTAATTCACTTGACCTATTTATATATCAACTGCCAACTAATTTCTAGGCCCTGAATTAAACTTTTCTATGTTCTCCTGTGGTATAAAAGAAGAATCTTTACTTCTTTGACAGCTTACATTAAAATGACTTATTACTAATCAAATGTCCAAAAAAACCAAAAGTTGGTGTGTTTCTTTGAATAAAAATAAAGATTTATTTTGTTTTGTAGATATGCAGAGGCATTGAGCATATTTTTGTAAATGAAAAGTAAATCTGTGGGGTGTTGATAACGACAAGATCATTGCCAAGTATATGACATGCCCCAATAGGAAGGGTGGTTTGTCTTTAGTTGTAGGCTTATCTTTAGTTGTTCAGCTAAACATGAAAGTAAATCTACTAATATTTCAGCTAGACAATGTGTATATTTGAATATTAGATTGAATGACATGTTAAATTTGTTTAACCAAAGCATTTTGTTTATTAAAGTAATTATATTATTAATGAAATAAAAGACTGGGACCCCATGAACATTGTTCAAAAATACTACTTACTATTTTAAAAACTGTATGAAATATTAACTTTATCCAACCCTGGAATCCTGGCAGATAAAACACTGATATAATACAAGATTCTTTTAATACATTTATGAAGATCTTAAACATTTCTAGCTAAATATTTTGAATGTCTGATTAAATACAGACTTATCTGACTTATAATGAACAAGCCCTAAATCAGGTGGTTTTCAAGTTAATTAAGGAAAATCTAGGGGTATAAAAATGTCATAGATGGGGCAGAGCCTTAATGTAATCTATACATCTTTTTTGGCTAAAATATCTTAATCCCTAGCTTATATATTAGTTTAGTAAATTGATTATGTTGATGGAGATGCTTTATAAATTAACTATAATATTTAGAGTTATCCACTACTTAAAACAGAACTAAACAAGACAGACATTAAACAAAGCACTTGTACTATGCCCTTCTTCAGGTCTTACAAAGGAATGCCTGGAAATGTGTGCTGTCTGTGAAAAATGAATAATACTCTCTTCCCTAAAGTGTGTCTTTAAGAATCATTCACAAGAGCATCCAATTGTGTCTGCTGGTTAACCACAGTTAAAGCTTCTGACAGGGCCAAACGTGTCTAGGGCCAAGCAGGATGACAAATAGAGTTCCTCTAGCAAACTTAGGTAATAAAGAAGAAATTTTAATGTTAAGAACACTTTGGAATTCTAAATTTAATTATAGCTTTTTATTTTTCTCACTGTTGCTGAGAAATTGAAACTCTGAATTTTAATTTATGCAATAAAAATGGCACAACAACTTGCCAAGATTCTGTGGGTATTTTTAAAGGACTAGGGCAGTAGTCTGATAAAAATGAGATGGTAGAAACAGATATTATCTGATATTTTCCCTTTACTGTGACATGCTTTAAACTGCTTTGATATTTTCCCAGATATATAAATTTATATATAATCTCAAAAATAGCATTTTGGGACTGACCACGGACAATGAATGATTGCCTCTTATTGTTCAAGTTGTAGAAAATACTGCAATGAATTCCATCACTTTCTTTCTTGAGCTACTAATGGTTTTCTTGTCCTCTTTCTGCAAATTACTTATTTAAATGGATCTGTAGTTTGTGAGTTATTCAAGCCTGGCATAATGGAAGATCCAGTGAAAATTAGTCTATAGGCCTCAAGAACATTTGTGTCTAGGCAGGATTTATTTGTGGCTTTGGCAAAGTATGTTTTTTTTTGTTTGAGATATATTTTGTAATATAATTGGAAATGTTTAATTTTATACTTAGCACAATATAAAAACAGCACCGATTTCATCACATTTTCTTAAAGGAAATAATATATCAATACATTTTACACTGCTTAAGCAATCTGTAGTGTTATTTATAATAAATATTATACAAAATTGGCCCATTTCTAAGTCATTTCAAACTAAAAGTTTATTTAGCTCAAAACATTCACCAAAAGTATCCTCCTTATTCTAATTTTATCAAGATTCCATTTTTGTCTTAATATCTTATTTTCTTATTATTTTGTTCTTTGTTGTTAAGAGTATATAATGGGTCAAATAAGTATTAGAAACAAAATTAATAGAATAAAGCAAGGTATTTGAGTCTATGTTGGAAAATTACTGTACCTTGTTACTTTCTTTCATACACCATTGCAAATATTGTAATGTTATCAAACAATAATTTTCAAAGTAAAAAATTACATATATACAAAGATGATTTTTTAAGGAAAGACACAATGCTATATCTTCCACTATATGCCAATACTATTCTGAGGTGAATAATTCAATAACTCAGAATTTTAGAATATTACCTAAAGTATTATTTAGAAAAAATTGAATAACGACTCCTATTCCGTGTAATGGAAAAATAAAACAAAATATAATCAATTTTATTGATTATTCCACATGCTTAACATGTATGAACATATGAAAATCTAAATCAGAATATAAAAGGTGAACTTCATTATACAGATTTTTTAATCCCTCAAGAAAATCCCTGGGAGGAGGGGAATCCATAGTAAATAAGCCACTTCAGACATTAGTTTCATACACTTGTTTAAACTGCCAATAAACGTCATCTCATGATCTCAAAAACTGTCTGATTTTAATTCAATGTCAAACTGTATAATCTGTATTAATCTCAGTCCGTAACAATATTCCCACTTGTATTCATTTCAAAGTTGACACTAAGAGTATTTGTGCCAGAGTCTCTTTGGTTATACCTGCAAGTTGACTCAAATACATAGGGGATGCAGGCAGGGAACAAAGGAAGGAATAGCTGATTAAAACAGGAAGAAAAATCTCCATGAAAATAACAACTGACTCTTGGTTGATGAATCTGTGTTACGAATATAAATAAAACTTGGGAAAGCAAAACAATCTAAAGAAAAAAGTCTTTTTGAAGGGAATAGCACTAGTTGATTATATAATGTGGTGATATTGATTCAGTGTTGTTACATCTAAGTCAGAAATCTATTTTTGTGAGATAGGAGAAGTTTTCCAATTTAACTGTAGACAACTAATTAAATTTAAAAATATGGAAAAAACAACAACAACAAACACCAACGGTCAATCAAGCTCATCTCCTTGATCGATAAAATCTGAGGGCCAGCAATACTTGCTTCTTAGTTTTGCTTCTTCTTGGTCCCTAAAGTCCTTATTCTACATACAGCTATTCTTTTAAGGAATAAGTTGTCATTAGTTACCACATTTCTCAAGGATGCTTGTTACAAAGAGATGAGTACAGACAATGCAGCAGTCTTCAACATGCATCGAGATCAGGTATTCTGTCTTTCTGATAATGTTTGGAAACACTGCTGGTGGCTCTACCCACGTGGCTGTGTATCATGCCTTTTTTCCCTTTCCTAAATCTTAAGAAATGTTTTCACTCTTTTTCCACACCGATCTTGGGTAACAGCAATTCTTTCCTCTTGACACAATTAGTCAATAGCCACAGGGGGAATCTAATCACACTGGCACATAACAATGATGTAGACTTAAAATTCTTGTATAAATTAATTGAAAATATTTTCCCACTGAATAGATAGCAGAAGTTAAGCCCCACAATAACCTTTCCTGACCTTATATTGACATGAGTAATCTGGATATTGCTATGAGAGTTATAATTGCTTTGTTCACATAGGTTTCCCCCTATCTAGAGACTCAACACATGTAGGTCATTTTGGTGGCCTCTACACAGTACAGTATGAGGTAGTTTATTTAAAGCCATTTTAGAGGAGAACAAAAAATATTATATGAAATATCAACTCTGTCACTATTTAAAATCATGAACATTTTATACTTTGAAAAGGGGAACATCTGGAAAGATGTTCTAATTTCAGATTTCAGTTCTGACTTTGTCACGCTGACTCCTGTTCAATGACACATTCACATTTCATTAAATACTCAGTACATAATATTAATATCTTTTTATATCAATAGATACTGCAGATATAAGAGTAATTTTGTCTTTCTGGGTGCTGAGCACACCCAAATATACTGCCAGGATCACCATACCAGGTTTGTTTGATAAAATGTATTTCTGAACATTTGATATATTTTTTTCTGATCTTCTAGAAGGCTTTTTTACTTTTTTACTTGCTTAACATACTAAGGACCAATTCCATCTTGCTGGTATACTATACCTTCAGGAACTTAAAAATCACATACTTTTAATTGAATAAAACCCTAGACTACTGGTCTTCATATGGAATGTTTCCAGGGAATGGATTCACTATTCATTTGACTTTATACTATGCTGTGATTTTATGCCCTTAAATGAAGTGATAAGACTAGGTTTCAGATTGCTAACCAAGGAATCAACAGGCTAACCATGATCTTCAGCTATCTCCCGGAACATATGTCTCTCAGAGGGAACATTTTTTGAAGTCTAAAATGCTCTGTTAGTTTCAGAATAGCTGCATTAAAACCTCTATTATCTTCTGTTCCTTTGAGCATAGAAAACATATCCTGGAGGTCAGGTCCCCTGAAGAGTGACTTCTTCATAAGACAACTACAGAATCAAATGCAGTTGCAAGCAGTTTTACACTTCTCCATTTAGATCATATTTGAGCAACCCTTAATCCCCTCATGAACCAAAAATAGTTGAATCCACAGAAAAGTTAAATGGTCATTTAAAATTACATGTAGTAAGTGATGTAGGCAAATCCACATGATTCTGTTCAAATTAATATCAAGTGTCTGCTTCAGATAACTTCATGTAATGCCATTCTTTACGATACTATAGTTAAATCATTTTTATTAACATGCTTCTAAATGTAATAATATTACTTCTCATCTCAAAAATTTTATGAATACTCTATTACATATATAAATTTTCCTGTACCCCAATAAGATGCAATAAATACAGTAGCACATTGCTCTTTTTCTATTGAACAATTGAAGAAAATGTGTTAAGGCTATAGCTTAATCCATATTTTTTAGAGTTGGTATGTAAAGATATTATGCATACTCACCTGGTAATGGAATACATATGAGAAAGGTGATTTAAATCAAAACAGATCTAAGACTTAGACTTTAGGAATTTTACCAGTCTCTTCATTAAAAGAAACTAGAAATTAAAACTAAAACCACAAGTAAACTTGTATATAATACATTATATTCATATAATTATACTTATACTCTTTGAAGGAAGGCATTGTATGAACACTGTACTGATTGGACCTACACCCTCCTTATCCCTCTGCACTGAAGAACTTATTAACCCAGCTTCTAGAGAGCTGCTGGCTTCCCTGCCCAAAGTCATGCCTCTTTCCCATGGCCTGTGCATTCAATGACTGGCTGGTATAAGAAGATCAAGACTCTTTGACTGTCAGAGATCTAACATCCTTCTTAGATTCTGCTTTCCAGTGGATGTTCATCTGCTCAGAGCAAATACTTGGTGGGTTCTCAGTAAATACTTGCTGAATGAAGTATATTGAATGTAGATTGTAAATGAAGTGGTGCCCAGTCTTCAAATTATTTTCATTTTGACTTTATCTAAAAGTTTATCAAAGATTTCAGATAGATTATATAACATTATGTAACAGCATTTATTTAAAACATCTTTATATGTTTCTATGTTTTGAAGACTTAGCTAAAGAAAGATTTATCCCCTGGTTATAGTGAAGTGGGAAATTTTAAGCATCTCAGTCACAATCAGTCAGACACATAATAATATGGTTACCTCTACCATGAGAAGGTATGATGAGTTATACTGAATCAAAGATGAGAGAGAGAGAGATCCTACATGTATTTCCAGATTTAAAGCCAGTTGTATCTAAATGTTCATTTATTTATGTAGTCGTGATACTTTAAAGTTTTTGAAATGATGGCCAACTTCAATTAATCACATTAACTGTGTAAAATTAAAGTGCATTGTGTTTTTAATGAAGCAGTTTAAATTTGAGGTTGAATATTTTGTGAAATCATTGATGTTTCATAAACCTCCCTTTTCTGGAGTGAAATTTTACTGAAAGTGAAAGATAAACCTTCAGGTGTAACATCTGTTACCATGGATAAAGTAGCATTCGCGTCCAGCAGGAACAGCTGTAGCAACTGCCAGGCCCTCTCTCCGGAGGAAACCAACCTGGGGAAGGAAAAGGCCTTGCAGAATCGCCATGGGCGAACACTGAGCAGAAGTGTTAATTTAATCTGCTCAATAAGATTGTGTAAATATGACAAAGTTAGAGTTTCATTTAGTTTCTTTACATTTATAGATGTCTTAGGTAGTTTCTTTCTGATTAAACATTAAAATGATAAACAGGAAATTTTATATTAATGATGTGTGTGCCTGTATTTTTATCACTTTTTTACATTGTGCAATGTTATTCTAAAAATTGCTTTATACCATGCCTTTTAGATGCACAGAACAACTTATCCATTACTACAAAGTTATGCTTACAGTAATACAAAATGCTAAATGTTTAGTAATACAAACTTTGGGTCTTAGGCAATGTGGAAGGATGACTGAATGTTTTGGTCATTGTAGATTCTGCATGCAGCTTTAATTTAATGTCGTGTAGCTTGAGGTAGAGACTTCTAATATTTTTTCACATCCAATTCTCCTTTTCTTCTAGGTGAAGGAGTGGATTACATTCTAATGCACTGTTGAAATTGGATAGAGGCATGTGACTATTTCTAGTAATGAGTTTTGAGCATTAGTAGCATATATCACTTCCAGGACAAAGCATTTAGTTGATGGGTTGACACCTGCAGTGCTCCTTTTCCTGCTGCACTGAACAAGGGCACCACAGATTGCAGACAGTGCAGCCCAGCATGGTGGAGCCTCCATAAACAGAGAATTCTGAGAAGCCACGTGGAGGACAAGCACCCTGGAAAGTTATCCAGAGCCACAAAAGACTTTAAGAAGTGGGAAATCAATCTTTGTTGTGTTAAATCAATAAGATTTTTAATCTATCCTCTCCTGACTTTTACTTGTAGCTGAAATATATTAGCCAAATGCTTATTTAATTTTCACAAGGATTATTTAACTGTGTTGTTTTTGATGTATTCGTGATGTCATTCATGATTTCATTCGTGATTTCCAAAGAAACACATTCTAAGAAGAGGGTAGTTTGGTTTTGAAATCACCAAAGTCATTTTAGTTGCCCCTAATAGATCAAGTTATATCTTCAAAAAAGTTACCTCTATAAGACTATAGAGGTAAGACTATAAGACTTAGTTACCTCTAAGACTATAAATTTATTTCATGTGTTAAAGTCCAATACATCATGAAAAAAACAATATATTATCTTTTAATACATTTCTCTTTGAGTATTATGGATATATATACTAACTTATATTTATTTAGTATTTCTGGTTTATCTGTTACTGTTTCTCATTTATTCTGTTAATATTGTCAACTAATATATCCCAATGCTGTCATTATTCCACACTGTTAACATGTCACTTTGTAAGTTCTTCTGGGAAATAACTAAACAGAAAACATCAAATTGTACATTAAATAAAGTTAAGCATGTCTCATGACCTCTTCTACCCTGCTTTCTATATTTGGTTTTTAATATTTTCTCAGTCAGATTTAAGTACAATTTCTTAGTAAGTTTCTTCCCAGGAAATATGTTCTCTTAACTTATTCTTAGGATTAATATATATTTTTTAATTTTCCAACTTTTAAAATTGCATTTATCCTTGTTTTATATTGAAATTCTAGTCTCGTTTTTGCCTACAAAAACAAAACAAAACAAAAACAAACCACCAACACAAAATTAGTTGAGCTGAGATTAGAATAAACTGCTTCCAGGTAGGAATAGGTGTGTTGCTCTTCTCCTCCAAAATGAAAGTGTGTGATTAATTAGAAATGAAAGACATCAATTTAAAAACCAAACAAAATAAAATAAAAACTGATCTAGTCACTATAGATGCGATGACAGATTTTTGAAACTACAAACTAAGACTCAGACCTAAAGACTGCTTTTATGTTTTTGTGGAGTTAGTACCATAAATTATATTGAAATTACATAAAACAAATACACAAAATGAATTTAACAAAACATCCACAATTATAACAAAATAAAGTAACATGTAACTAAGATTATCACGGAAAGTTTAGCACTTATCTAACAGAATGCCATGCATAAATCAGACATAAAAAATAACCACATAATTATTAAATACAGAGAGCTCATATAATTCCCTATTAGGAATATCCTTTAAATAGATAAGTGATAACTTGTGATTATGCTCAAATGAGAAAGTAGGAGGGAATGAGCTCTTCAGACCTGAGACAGTTGTAGTCAAATTGGTCTTTATTGCTGATGAAATAGGAATAGAGGAAGCATCATGTGGACGACTGAATTTCTTAAACTACTTTAAAAAAACATGAGTCTACTAAGGGTTAAGAAATGATTTTCGTAATGTTGGATAGTATCTGACTTGATATGCAAAGACTATTTGAATCTCATTTTCCAATTACTTCTTGTCCTCTGACATTTCAGAGGGAATCATAACATAATGTGGGAAAAAAACTGTGTTATTGGTAGATGGACTAGTACTTTATACTCAAATGAAGAGGTCTGGTGAGTTTGGGTTTTGGCAAATTTTTAGGGCAAGCTGGCAGGTAAACAGAGGTTTATGCTTCAGTCTTGAGGCAGGTTTTTGCCTCTAGGAAAACTCAGTTTTTGCTCTTAAGCTCTTTAGCTTATTGGATAAAATCCACCACTTTATTGTGAATAATCTTCTTCACTTAAAATCGCCTGATTTAGCTGTTATCCACATCTATAAAATACTGTCACAGTAACACAGATTAGAGTTAAATAACTGGATACTATCGCTTAGTGAAGGTTACACATAAAACTAATCATATCAGCCTTATAACCACAGACAGACAGAAGAAACCACTTCACCACAACTCAGGTAGTGAGTGCAGAGGAGGGGTGAGAGGGCTGCCTGGTCTCCCATGGGTGGCAGCTGAAGTTCTGGAGGAATATTTCAGCAGCCAGGGGTTTTCCCTCTGAGAAGTGTGGGATCTAAACACCAAGCGGGCCTCTCCAGCCTATAGCACCAGAGCTAGAAAGGAATCCAGATAATATCCAGCTGTGGAAAGCAGCAGGGTTTCTGTCTGCCAGGAAAAGACAGTTGCAGACTCAGAGAGCCTTCATTAAGGGCCAAAGCACAAAATTTCATTTGCACCCACTTACCCTAGGCTCCAGCAGAGGGAAGGCAGAGTGAACTAGAGATGTTCGAGCAGAGTCTGCGGAGAGAACTGAAGGAACGGCTACCAGGATCCCTGTGCTTAGTCATTCCCCACACTGCCTAAGCCATCTTTTTCAGAAGGAGCACAACTCTTCGATCAGCATCAGCCTGAGGGGAAACAATGACCCCAGTCACAGGAATTACTCTGCCCCACTCTGTGGAGCTTAAGCTGGGCTGCTATTTACAGCCTCAGGCTATATCACTGATAAGATTAACACCTAAAGCTGAACTCTAAGAGCTCTAGGAGACTACAGGTGACCCTCCCCAGGGCCTAGTGCTCAGAAAAACCAGCCATGGTGCACAGCAGAGGGAGTCACAGCATACAAGCACACCCAGCAGTGGGAGCCACATACTGTGGATTGCTGATAGCTCCCAACAGGTGGACCAGGAAAAGTCACAAGAAGCGTCTGACAAAGAACTGCACCAGAGGATTTGTGGGTCCACCTAACACATATAAACAATACAAAGAAACAGCTAAAATGGGAAGACAAAGAAGTAAACTCCAAATGAAAGAACAAGAGAATTTCCTAGAAGAAGGCTAGATGAAATAGAGGCAAGCAATTTATCAGATAGAAAATTTAAAGTAATGATTATAAGGATACTCAATAGCATGAAGAAAGACATAGAAACCATAAAAAAGGACCAGTCATAACTAAAGAATGCAATGTCTGAAATAAATAAGACACTGGAAGTAATAAACAGTAGGTTAGATGAAGCAGAGGACTAACTCAGTGATTTGGAAGACAAAGTAGAGTAAAATACCCAGGCAAAGCAGCAAAAAGAAAAAAGAATGTTTAAACATGAGGAGGGCTTAATAAACATTTTAGACAACATGAAGCATAACAACATTTACATCATGGGAATACTAGAAAGAGAAGAGAGCAAGCAAGGGATGGAGAACCTATTTCAAGAAATAATGGCTGAAAACTTTCATAATCTGGTGAAGGAAAAAGATACAAAAGTCCAGGAAGCTGAGAGAGTCTCAAACAAGTTGGACCCAAAGAAGCCTACAGTGAGACGCATTATAATTAAAATGACAAGCCTTAAAGAAAAGAATGAATCCTAAAACTTGCAAGGGAAAAGCAGGTAGTTACACACAAGGGAGCACAAATAAAACTGCCATCTGATTTCTTAACAGAAACATTTCAGGCCTGAAGGGAGTAATGAGAAATATTCAGTGTGTTGAAAAGCAAGGACCTACAACCAAGGTTACTTTACCCAGCAAAGCTATCATTTAAAATTGAAGAAGTAAGGAGCTTTCCAGACAAAAAAAAGCTAAAGGAGTTTGTTAACACCAAAACAGTACTGAAACAAGGGTTAAAGGCTTGCTTCAAGAAGAAGAAGAAAAAGAGGAAGAAAAAAACAGAGGAAAATAGTCAAATAATAAAATGGCACCAAATACATATCTATCAATAATCACCTTAAATGTAAATGGATTAAATAATCCAACCAAAGACATAGGGCAGCTGAATGGATAAAAAACAAGACCTATGTATATGCTGCCTCCAAGAGACCTACCTCAGATCGAAAGACACACACAGACTAAAAGTAAAGGTATGGAAAAAGATATTCATGCAAATGAAAAGAAAAATGGGGGGTAGCAATACTTATATCTGACAAATCAGACTTTAAAACAAAGGCTACAGCAAGAGACAAAGGACACTACACAATGACAAAGGGAACAATCCAACATTAGGGTATATCCCTAGCAAACATTTACACATGCAACATAGGAGCTCCTAAATATGTGAAGCAACTATTGATGTTCATAAAGTGAGAGAACAACAGAAATACAGTCATATTTGGGGATTTTAACACCCCATTGACTTCAATGGATAGATCTTCCAGAGAGAAAATGAACAAGGAGACAGTGGCCTTAAAGGACACATTAGATCAAATGAATTTAACTGATATGTTCAGAGCATCTCATCCAAAAGCAGCAGCCTATACATACTTTTCAAGTGCTCATGGAATGTTTTCTAGGATAGACCACAAGTTAGTGTCGGGAACCACTCTAGCTGGTTTCAGGAGCTGTAACCCCACCATGGCTAAGGCTGAGTGAGCGTTCTTCGGACCACAAGCCACTAAGGAGACAAAGGTTACCTCCCTGGCAGGAGCACCACTTCTGCTCCTTTTTCTTCACCCTGCCTGGCCCCCAATTCTTGGTCAGTTAGCCAATGATGGGTAAGATTCCCCAAGGGGGGAACGACCTAAGAAAGGCGTGATCATGTGGAGGCCCCAGGGAAGGACTTGGGGGGCTATGGAGAAAGGGGGTGATGGACCCTCACCCCTTGGCTTTGACAAAGCCTGAGTCCTCATTCTGCCTGCGAGAAGTCTCCTAATATCTTGGCTATCTTGCCTCCTCAGCCTGATTTAATCCTGAAACAATGATAGAGGGTGGTGCAGCCCTGTGCTGGAAAGGGCAAGTTTCCTGGGTAATCAGGCCTTAGAAAGAATACAAAAACTCCTGTGAAAACTGCTTTGCTAAGAATGCTGTTAATTAAATGATAAAGGCCTGAGAAGGAAATAAGATTGTTTCCCAAAGTTTTGTAGCCCCTTAGCTAACAGACCCTGACTCAGAATAAGCCCTCGTAGTTCTTTGTATGAAGTCTGTTGTTTGATCCTTACTGCCTGACAATGATTAGTGAACTTTACCTGTATTCCTGTGCGAATTGATTCCAATAAAAACCTGTGAAGGGAAGGATCGGTGCACTCTCCCCTAGATAGAGCGACCAGGCCGCTCTGAGGCACCCCCCTTGAGAGGGTAGCCATGCCATCCCTTTTCCTCCATAGGAATCAGTAGTCCATATGAATTTATCTCATATTTCATCCATAACACTGCGGATGCCGTGGACACTGTGGTCTGGTGTCTGTGTCAGGTTAGGACACAAAACAAGCCTCAACAGATTTAAGAAAATTGAAATAATATCAAACATCTTCTCTGACCACAATGTTGTAAAACCAGAAATCAATCACAAGAAGAACACTGAAAAACACACAAAGACATGGAAGCTAAATAAAATGTTATTAAACAATGAATGGGTCAAAAATGAGATCAAGGAAGGAACCAAAGATACTTTGAAACTCATGAAAATGAGGACACAACAATCCAAAATCTATGGGACACAGAGAAAGCAATCCTAAGATTAGCAGTACAGGCTTTCTTAAAAAAAAAAAAAAACATGAAAAAGCTCAAATAAACAATTTAACTCTACTCTTAAAGAAACTTGAAAAAGAACAACAAAGAAATCCCAAAGTAAGTGGAAGAAAGGATGGACCTAGAGAACATTATGCTAAGTGAAATAAGCCAGTCAGAGAAAGACAAATCCCTATGATCTCACTCATATGTGGAATCTAATGAGCAAACTGAACTAACAAGGAAAAGGGGGGCAGAGTCATAGGTGCAGAGCAGGATTTCAGCTAAGGGAAAGGAAGGTTAGGGGTGTAAGGATTTAGCAAAAAGGAGAAAGGACTCATGGACATGGACAGCAGCATGGTGACTACTGGGGGGAGAGAGGTGTAAGAGGACTAAGTAATGGGAAAATATAATAAAGATTAAATTTAAAAAAGAATTCAGCTGCCTTTGCTGTCATGAATTCAGATAAATTTGTAGGTAATCGAGGCATCTACTGCACATACCTTAGTTTATTAATGGCTTTATCAATTAAAAAAAAAAAGCAAAACAAAACTAACCCTATCATTCTTTAACACAAGATTAAATCTTGGTAACTTAATATCATTAGGTTAGACACTTCAGGTATAAAGACCAGAAATGATCATTAACAAATAGTGCTTAAAGGAACAGGTTTGTATGGTTAAACTATCCTGGGGCTGGATAAACTAAGAATAAAAGAAAATTTCAAAGCAATGATAAACACAAACACAATTTTTGTAATGATGATACTTTGTCTATTTATAAACGTGACATATCTTAAATTTTGCAAATCAACCAAGCAGATAGCATCCCAATCTCCCGTAGAGATAAGAAAGGAAGATGGAGTGAAGAGAGAGTTGGACAGGATTGGAAGCTTTTCTCTTTTCTCCACAAGCCCTTGGGTAAATACACTTTAAAAACATCAGCTCTAGCATAGGCTATTGGTGCACTGTTTGAATCCTATTAACATTGATCATGGCTGAGCATGCCAGAAGTTTCCTATTAAGGAATTGCTAGGCAGTTAACATCACTGGTAACAGTTCTCAAGTAATGATGAATAAAGGTTAAAGGATAAATACCTTCAGCAGGTTCCTCATCTCTGTGTGGGACAACTCTCTGGTCTATTCTTCCCAGTCTTTCAGAGCTCCCCAGTGGGAATGCACCTGAACTGCACAGAAAGAATCTGTTACTCGTTATACCATGTGTAATGATTTCTTTTCTTTTGTGGGTCACTACCCGACTCTCACTGGAATTTCCTGGGATTACCTCCCAAATAGACCAGTTGCAGTGAAATCTTTGACCCAGATTCTGCTTTGAGGCAAGAGCATGGATGGAATTCTAAATCTAAGACAAATTCAGATATAATTATTCACACAATCTTATTAAAAACTTTGAGAAATGCTGCAATAAAGAAATTGGTTATCCCTATATAATTCAGCATACTCTAAATTTATTTAACCACAGAAAACATATTTTCATATTGCTAGACCAACTAGAGTTTATGTATTAAACTTTGAGAAATGCTGACCTAGAAAACAAGTTGAGTGTATTTATTCATAATCCTTAAGTATTATGATTATTTTCTTTATTAAAATGATATATGTAGTACTTTTCACATTAGTCATGTAATTTTCAAAATTAAATAGAGCTTCTAGATTGATGTGTTTATGTATATTTAATGTTTCCCAAATGAAAGTTTTTCTAGGCAAGACAAAACATGCAGAAGCCCTACAATTAAGACTATTAATAATATAATATATGTTAATGCATAAACATGAAAAAATTCTGTGTGGAAAAATACTGTTGCATCCAAAGACAAATTGGAAAAACAATATTTATAAGTCATCTCTCAAAGACTATATATAATTTATATAATTTATATAATTTCTTTTATATAAAAAACTCTGTATTAAAACTGTAGAAAGAAAAGTTTAATACCAAACACATAAGCTGGGGGAAAGCTATGACAATTAATAGGAAAGAAATGCTTTTAAAATATGAAAAGATGACTATATCTTATAACAACTAGATACACAACAACTATAAACATAGTTAGGTGACATTTTCTCCTATGTGAATGTCCCAAGCTCAATAACTTGACCTATGACAGTTTTACCACACGGTCCTCATGAGAGTGAGTATAAGCTGGAACCATCCCCCTTGCGATATAATTTGGCAACATCAGTAAAATTCCACTTCTAAGAATGGATTTTCAAATAAACATATTTGATTAAAGATGTATTTATAGGAATGTTCACTGAGCCATTAATAGATAACTTAGTAAAGATATAATAATTCTGCATTTGAACACTGTGTGGTTATTATAAACAATGAAATAGAACTTTATGATTGTGATTATTATATGTGAGAGATCAGTACCAATCATTGCTTCCTGGAAGAACTAGAAGACTGGACAGGAGTGGAATGGAAACACCTTTTTTATTCCATATCCATTGGATCATTTGAGATTATGTTCCCATGTGCATGCATTATTTTAGGGGAAAAAAGTATTTGCGGTATTATTTACCCTATTGATTTTTAGCTATCTGAGAAAAAATATTTAGAAAAAGAAAAATGTACCTCTCATTTGATTTTTTTTCCTTTCCTTAGTACCTATATTTCTTTGACCCCACTTATCTATATGAGGAGAAAGACTGAGCAATGTGAAAATCATGTGGCTCTATTGTTCAAATTAGAATTGCTCGTGAATATGGCATACTTTGAAAGCCAGCTACTGCTAGACACCAGATCCTGTGCTAGGTAGGAGGAGATTCAGAGATAACTGACACTTTTCTTAAGATCTCAAGGTTAATGTCAACTCTCAAGTATGTAGAGGATCCCAGAGATTGAACAATTTTTCACTTTAATTCAACTGTACACAACACATTGAACTTTTTCTAGATGCAAAAGATTATACTAGGTGCTATGAGGACAGTTGCCTATGAAAAGTACAGACTAAGATTTATTTCTCTGACAAAATATCCTTGTAACAATGACTTGGAGTTAACAGATTTCCAAATGTTGTAACTCTCTGCTGGGAAGAGTATCCCTGGTGAGCTGCAAATCTTTGAGGCAGATAGCTCTAACAAGTGGGATTTCCTAAAATTGTTCGTATTCCAATTAAAACAAGGGGTCCTGTAATAATAATATAACATATTTTAAAAGAGAAAATTAAATCCTGTAGCTCCACAGACAATCCCTTTGTCTTATTTGTTTCTCCCTAACATTCCTACATCCTCTCTGCCTCGTTTCCTTTCTTAGTTGCTATAGCACTTCAGTTTTTTTTCTTCCATTTTTTGCAGTCACCAAGAATTGCATAAAAGAAAAAAAATTACAGCATATAGTATTTTGCACACTAATTTTGAGCTTTTCTTTTTTACCAGTTATTGAACATAATTTGAGACCATGCCATGAATTCAATGGCCTCAGGTCTAGTTACATTGTTTGTACTTCTTTCTCCTCCTTGACCCACAGTTGGGTATTCAGCAGCCCTTGTGACACTTAGCTATTGGAATTCAATTCTCTGCCTCTCCTCTTCAGAGCTTCAGGCTGACAACTGTCAGTACCCTTCCCAGGTTGATCTGTGTGGAGCTGCCTCCTAAGGAACTTCCCGCTCCTAGGAGTCCTTTCCTTGAAACCAGACAGAACACGGGAGGCATGTACTGGGGATGTTTATGAAACTACAGACCTTGTAATCAATCTCATAAATTCATTTTTTTACTAGTCTTTTAGAGAATGTATATAGAATACATATTTTATTTTTTTCTTATCAAAAACCTTGTTTGTGTGACAGCCACATAATATATTTGCTATTTGGGGATTTGTTGATGCAAAATACATTTCAGTATCAATAGTTATACAAACTTAATTTACTTGAAACACACTCTGTTGTTTATTCTTCTGTAACATGTCATATTTTTGTTTGTAAAGTAAAAATACTAAGATATAGTTTCTTTTGTCCTTTCTAAGTATAATAGTTTAATGAGGTACAAATATATTGAAACTGGAGATTATTGATAGCAACATTATTAAGTATTTTCTAATGAATGTATTTCCAATTTTTATAATAACAGAAGTTTTGAGCAACCAAAAGAGTAAGTTACTAATTTTTAAGCTCTATTGCCTGTGTTTGCATTAAAGACCATGCAAGAAATGGGAAGTTTAAAATATAGTGGAATGCTGAAACTATTATTCAAAATCATTATTGGTGTAACTACCAAAGACAAGTGCACAAAGCATTGGAGTTAATGAAATGTTTCAATGAGTAGCATAAGTCCTGGGCAAAAAGCTCCCCCAGACTGTTGAAAGTTTAGAAACTCATTTGGAAGAGTAAGCAAATGCCAGTTAACACAGAAAATAATGGAGCAAATTTACTGTGTCAAACTGAATAGAATATTTCAGCTAACAATATTGTATTCCTCAAATCTATTCATAGCAGACAGAAGACAAGAGAAAATTGGCTCTCTAAAGTGACAGGGGAGAATTGTATCTTGTGGATAAGGCAAAGGAGATTTGCTAAGCAGTTTATTGTTTGTTGCTATCAGAACAGAGGAAGGCCCAGATTTCTGAGGCGTATTTCTTTGTATGTGTCAATGCCTGGAATGATTAGCACCACATCCAATTGGAGCTGGTTACAATGACTTAGCCTGACCTTTAATTACCCTTTCAGAAAATATAAACAACTCAGATGGTACCCACTCACACTCAGTAGGTATCTCTATTCTAAATGAGATATGGAATTAGAAAAAATATGTTCCATTCTAATTAGTAAAACTGCTAGAAAATTTAATGGACTGGCATGATCCTCAAAAATACTGACCTATGTGAGCATTATCATCCAAGAATACCACAGTGTCAGGGAAAAGGGAGAGGTAAAAGATCAAGGGTATTTGACCACAAACTTGTCTGATAATTTACTAAAATAAAATCTAAAACACTGATGTCTAGGCTCACCCTCAGATATTTTATATTTGTGTGTTTGGGTGGGGTGTAAGAATTTACCACCAAAAAGTAGTTTCAAGGTTGTATTGGTGTTTGCAATGTCAGATCACACAGAAAAGAGCTAGAGAGCTTCCTTTACTTTATATACCCGCTATATAACGAATGGCTCCCAATTTGCTCCCGGTCCCATCCCTGTTCTGCTCTGTATCTAGGGGAATCCCATTTCCCCAGGTCTATTGGCCTCTCACTTCTGGTTAAGACCCATCAATTAGAGGTACTCTAGTTGCATAATTACTGTTTTTCTTGCTTCTCTAGACCTGAAGCTGATAGAGTCATTCTGCTGTTGCTGATCTTTAAATTGCTTCACCATTCCTTGTTTAACTTCTAAGCATCACATATATAATCAGTTCTCTGTGTTAAATATCTGTACAAAAGATCTAAAATTGCTTCTCTTTCCTGGTGAACCCTGACTGAAAAAAATGTAGTACAATGTCCCAGGAAACTACTATATTTATGGATGCTTCAGCATGAGAAATCAAAAGGTTGGCACAGTTAAACTATGTGCTTTGTAATAAAATCATGAGAACTTCTTGGTATGTATATTTCTGATAGAGAGATTGTCAATTTTTTCCTATGCTAAATACCACTTAAATATAAGAAATTTTAATCATTTTGAAAGAAAATAAGTTTAAGGAGTGATCAATAAAAGTCTGTTTATAAATTCAGTAAAGAGCCATTAACTTCATAGAGGAAGAGGAAAGATATCGGAAAGATTTTCCTTTTCTTATCTGGGGTAGGAGCATGTTGAAAACATGTAGCTTCAATAAATCACTGTTTGTAGAACTTGAGAAAATGTAGTATAGGTCAAGCCAAATGTATCAGACTAAGGAGTTTATTCAACTTAAGCCAAGTAAATTTCTTGAGAAAAAAAAAAACAGTTGAAATCCTAAGAATTCTTAGATTCCCCCACAGTACCTTCCTATTTGTTATTGTTGCTGCTGGCGTAGATTCTTAATACAAATTGATAAGAATGATTATTCTTTAATTTTTGTCATTTCAGCGATCAGAGTCAACATTGTAGAAGGATGTTTAACTAACACTCAAGATTGTTGATTTGTAAGCCACTAACTTAAATCATTAGTAAGTGGTTTCTTATGAAGAATAAATTTTCATGTCTCTGATAATACTTATGTTTGATTGGAGAGTGGGAAGTAAAGGATGAGTATATAAGGAACTCTTTGTGTACCAGACTCTGAAACTATTCCAATTGTGTATTGGAATAAAAGGTTGTTAAATTCATGCTTCAAAAGAATAATCAAATGAAATAAGACAAAGGAAGAATTATTATCATCTGTGAAGTACTAAATTTGCAATCTGTAATTTGCCCCAAAACAATGATTGATACCGTTTTGTTATCTATAGTATCTGATAACTAAAATAATACATTTATTTTATTTCATATTTATTTTATTTTATATGTGTCAGGCAATGTTCTAAGCTCTTTACATATTTTATCTTTAGAATCATAAAAATCACCTTACATAACAGGTATCATTATTATCTGTTGTATTGTATTTATTAATTTAACTTAATTTTTAGTTTAATCTTTATTTTTTCCCATTACCTCTGTTTTAAAGATGGGGATGTGTTGTAAAAATCTGTTTCTATCTCTTTTTGATGGTGAATGTTTGAGATGGGAAGTATGGGATCTGCTGATAGCTCTATACCTACTATGTAGAGGAAGCCAGTCCATGGAAAAATTGAAGAGAACAAGAAAATGGAGTGACAATGGTTTGTGTGTGTTGGGATAGGGAAGTAAGGTAGAGTGAGAGTTTTAGTAGTGTTCCATTCGGTCCGACCACAACAGAAACCTTTGTTTTTCCTATAGTTATATTAACTTTTGAATGAATTATCTTTTTTAATTTTTATCACACCTAGTGTGTTTTTTTTTGTTTCTGCCATTTGCAATTAAAAACACCAACTAATAGTTTAAATATGACTTTCCTATCATGCTTAAACAGTTTTTATTAAGAACAGGGCAAAAACTCCTCAGAGATTACTATAACTAATCATGGACATCCCTTAAAAGCAAGGGGTATGGGTGAATCCTTAAACATAGACACGACAGTAAGAGAAAGAGAACATCTGTATAGGGAGCATCCTTTAACCACATCGTGCTGGCTTTGACCTCAGAGGGAAATGGCTTTACTAGTCAGTCCCAGAGACACAATCCCAATGGGGTAAATAATATTCATTATTAAATGCCCTTGTATATTTAATGAAGTTTTAAAAAATTAGCAGCCTTGTTTGACCCTGATTTTGAAAGTAAAGCACTATCACCCATATATTGGAATGATTTGATATAGGGGATGGCGGCAGTAAAGACTTCCTCATATGTATTCAATGCAAAAAAGGACAAGCCTTCAACAGGATATGCAAGCTTTTCTAAGACCTTGATCATATCTTGTGGAGGGAGCTATTGTGTGTAATATTAAATATGGAAAGCTAGAATTATTTTTTTACATATGGAAGGTTAGGTTTCTGCTCTAAATCTAAGAAATCTGGGAACCTAGATATATAGATTGATATTTTTATTATCTTCTATATCAACACTGGGTCCGTCAGAATAATTATATTTTTTTTATTTTTTTTATTTTAGGTTATTCAGTACAGTTTCTATCCTTTATTTCCATTCCAGCCCACCCACCCATCCTTCCCATTTCCAACCCCCTAGTTTTTGTCCATGTGTCCTTTATATTTGTTCCTGTAAACCTTTCCCCTTTTCCCCTGAAATTCCCTCCCCTGTCCCCTCTGGTCACTGTCAGCCTGTCCTCTATTTCAGTGTCTTTGGCTATATTTTGCTT
>CM052541.1:120697873-120717565 GCA_028533065.1 Trachops cirrhosus | reverse complement strand
CACCAACAGTGCACTAGGGTCCCTTTTTCTCCACAACCTCTCCAACACTTGTTGTCTGTTGTTTTATTTATGATGGCCATTCTGACTGGTGTGAAGTGGTATCTCATTGTGGTTTTAATTTGCATCTCTCTAATAGCTAGTGATAGAATAACTGTAATTTATATAGCAAAATTTGACTATACAGGGAAGAAATTAATAAGATTAACTAAAAGGTGAATATATTTGACTACCTAGATTTAACCACTTGTGTGTGTCACAAACCACCAAAATAAAAAATTAAGTCAAATATTAGAAAAAATATTTGCAACAATTAAGACAAAATGGTAACATTGACAGTTTGTTAGAACTTGAGAAATAATCCAGAGAAATATGGTCATCATTATAAATTTTTGAAACAAGTATATGGAGTAAATTTATATGAAAAATGTTAATAATTATATAAAAAGATGCCAAGTATTAATAATTCAAAATGTTGCTCTTATTTCCTATAAAGATATAGGAAAATGGTTGCATTACAGAATAACATCAAGAACATAATATTATTTGTCAATAAAAAGAAACGCATTATAAATATGAAGCTTTGAAAACAACTGCCAGTAAATGGGTTAGAATATAAATTAATTGAACAAATAATGCTATGTTTTTAAAATAATGTTATGGAAGATGTTAGAATGACATAAAAAAGTTGATGACATATTGCAAGGTGAAATGAAGCAAGCTATCACACAGGAGAATATCAGTCTAGAATAATACTTCATAAAAGAAAAAATATTAAATGTATGTAACTAAAGAAACATATTTCAAATTGTTAAACTTTTATCTTGATGAGGTGGGGTTTGTGGTAAGGTCTTTTGTTTTCTGTTTTACATACTGAGATACTTTTATATTTGGATTAACAAAATCTATAGTAAAATAATACATAAAAATATAAAATGAATTATCATGTCATAGGACATATAACAGTCTTTCTCTTGAGTGAAAAAGTCAGAAGATAAAACTATTTTCGGAAAAATAACTTTAGGTTATTTAATTTATCAAAACAAATGTAAAGTTAGAGAATGTTTCCTTAGAAGGAGGAAACGAGTGAAAATTAACAAATAGCCAGATATTTTATAACAATAAAAATTTTAAAGATTTGTTTTGTTTAAATATATAAAAAACAAATATGTACAAACATTTTTAAAAATAATCATCAATGATAACAGACAATGAATTATGGTCCCTCCTGCTTCTTTGGGTTAACTAGATTCATCTGAAAGGTTCTCACTTGGGGACCTTCAGGCAACTGCAGTCTAAATTTGTATGGAGCGGCAGTCATCTCAACTCTTGGGCTGGCTGTCCAAGACTGCCCACTCAGCCGTGCCTGACTGCTCATCCTGGTTGTCTGCTAGGGGCTCTACTGGGATTGTTGCCAGAATGCCTGCACATGGGTCCTCCAAGTGACTATAGTTTTTCACAGCATAACATCCAGGTTGAAAGTCAAAGAGCCCTAGGAGTGAGCATTCCAAATGATCCAAACAGAGACTCAAGTCTTGCAAAGAACTTATGAAATGAAGTGCTTGAGTTTGCCACATTTAATTGGTCAAAAAGTGAATCACAAGGTCAACCAGATTCAAGTGGCAAAACTATGTTATGGAAGGGTACAAATAATGGGAGGATAGTTTATCCCTGGGGGAAGAGGCATCTTTGGAAACTAGCTGCCACATTTCTCATACATAGATATAGTACTTAAAATTGGTATGAAATTTGGAGAATATTAAAGCTTAAGTATAGAGAGTTTAATTATCCCACATAAGGTTAACAACTAGCAATTGTACAAGCTTAGTTTGAACTTGTTATGTGAAACTATAAGTGATGATATTTAGTTAATTCCCTACCTTCATTCTAATATATTTATATGGGGAGCCAGGTTACTAGAATTCTGAAGTATACTCCAATACCAACACATTCTTGACCTTGGGCAAGTCACTTCTTTTACAATCTCTGTTTCCTTTTATTGTCCTTGGAAAGATTTATTTCCTACCCTTGATTCCCTTTGTAGCTTTATTCTATGCTTCCTCCCTGATGAGTCGTCTCCTTGTCACATAGGGTTTGAGTTCTAGTTATTCTGAAAGTCAGTTTCTTCCCTTTTAATGCTTTTTCTCACCTAAATCTCTTCATTATGTTCCCTTTCCCTGGAAAGGAACCTCTGTCTGATGATATTCTGATTGACTTTTTAGGTGCAATTTTGACTTAATTTTCTCAAGCAGTTCTTTCTGCATGCCCATTAGACCACATATTAGGTTTTTCTTCATATGCCCATTATGTTACTTGGCCCTCTTTGGAATATACTTTTGTTAAACAACTGTTCTTGGAACACCTGTACTTTCCTTTTAGACCTTTACACTTTATTGTTATGGCATATTTACCTGGCTATATCCTCAAGGATTAATCTTGTTATTTGAAAGGCTTACTATTGTAAGTACCCACAGTGTATACTTACTTACCTAAGACTTAGTAGGCACTTAAGTACTTGCTGAGTAAATGAATGAACAAATGAATAAATGAAATAGACAGCAAAAAAAGATATTTAATCCTCATCAGAGACCAGGGACTAATATATTTCTCAATAATAGAAAGAATAATTTTTATTGAATTTTTAAAACACTAATATATTTTTGTCTAAATATAATGTCAACAAATGCTCATAAACATTCAACTTTACTATATTTTATAATTGACAATGTCAATTGCATATGCCAATTTATTATCATTTACCTTTTATTCATTTTTATGTGCACACTTTCATTAAAATTATACTTAGAGTCTAATAAAGTTAAAGCATTTTGTCTAAAGTCTGAAAATTGAAAATAATAAATAATGTGGAGATCTTTTAAATGTTTTAGTTTAAGGCAAAGAACATTGTTGTGGTTTTGAGTATTTCAGTAGTAGTGGGTTTTTAAATATTTTTTTTTTGGAAATTAGCTATAGGTTCTATTCCTACATAGAAACAAAGAAATGCCAGTGTATACATTCACTTACTCTTTCTCTCTATGAAGACTGAGGTGGGTACAACACAACTTGTCCTTTCCCTAATCCTAGATGATTGACCACATCAAATATTTAGATTTTATGAGTATTCTAGAGAAAGTAAATTGCTCTAAAAAAGTGAGGATGGCATTTGAAATTTATTAAGGGTAATATGGCTGCATGCCCATGAAATTAGAATATTATTCATCCTATATTGTCCCTTTCCTTTCCTTTATTATTTTCAATATCCATCAAATATTTACAGAGCATCTTCTAAGTGTAAGGCACTATATGACATGATGGTGACTGGAAATGCATAAGAACCTTTGATGTCAATGAACTTAAGATTCACTGGGAGAGTAAGGCACATAACTGGAGTATATTGGCACACAGAGGAAGCACACCTACCTCACATGGAGGTGTTAGAGTAGACTTTGAAGAATTAGAATAAGTTGTAACTTTTAAACAGGAATTAATTGTAGTCTAAAATAAAAATGAGAATGAGAGTGGAGACATATTGTCAGAGAGAACAAAATAAATAAAGGCTTAGATGCTACAAACTAGATGGGGCGGTCAGTGAATTAAAAGTAGTGTTTTATGTCTGGGGAATAAGGTGTGAGGCCTGGAATGGTGAAAGATGAGGCTGCAGAAATTGGCATGAACATGCATGGATTTTATCCTAAGAGACATTGATTTTATTCTTTAAATGGAAGGAGAATGTTGAAGAGTTTTGAACAATATCAAACTCTTTGCATTTAGATAGATGATTCTGTGTGCAAGGGTATTATAACACTGGAGACAAGGGTACATATCATAGAGAAACTTCAAACATTTCTGAAAAGAAAAATTTTAAAGACATAAAGGTGAATTATTACCTTCAAAATATAAAATTAAATTTACAGAAAACTTTGTAACAAAAATGGTGAATTCCTTAAGACAGTGTTGATGCTGAGTAGCTGTCAGCCTATAATTCTTTACTTGGGTAAAACTTCATCAGAGTTAGGAGAAATGAAGACAACTTTAGACAAACACTAACAGAGGTCATGTTTCATAGAACATCACTCAAATAAATTCGAAAAGATATATTTTAGCAATAAGGATTGTGAACAGACATTAAAGTAGTTTTCCTAAAATAACAAAACAATTTTGGTAGGAAAATAATTAATATATTATTTCATGTAATTAAACATAGGCCAACAGAAAAACATTTCTCTTATATAAAAATCTGGAACTAAATATCCAAGCAAAGAGTAAAAAGGAAGATAGAAAAGGTGTTATTGAGCTGTGCAGTGAGGAATTAAAGTATGCTAAAGTTATTATCATTTTATATTTAAAATACATACTCTATTAAATTATAAAGGAAGAATGACACTTTCTCTAAACTTTTCTGTCATTTACGCTTACCAACCTATGCCTCCTTGTTGCTCAGGATAAAGTTCAAAGTAGTTCCTTCATTGTTTCCTGTATGTTCCAGTACTAAAAATGATCAACAGAGGAAGCCAGTAGCTTATTGACAAACAAGAACATACAAAGAAGTATTGTACTGTACTTGCATTGTTAGTATAATGAAGGTTTGTAAAGATTTTCAATAACATGATGAGTCTAGTTGTCTCCTCCAAAGTTTAAAGAGCCAGTTCACACACTTCCCCATTTACAAGTGATTCAACTAACACGTCCTGTTTATAGCTCTGCCCTGAGGCTGACATTAAGAGCAGAATTTATTCTCTGGTATGCTTAGCAGCCTCTTCTGATTTCTGCTTAAAATGCAGCTCATATTTATTTAAAATACAGTCAGTTGACAGAGTTTGTGGGCTTTAGAGCAAGTGGTCTTAACTGCACATTTCTATGTGCAATTGTGACTGCCGGTGTGCCTACGTGCCAATGGGGCAGTTGGGTAGGAGAGAGTGGGCAACGTGAGTGGAACTGGAGAGTATGTGGAGGCTCTGTCCACAGAGAGGATCACCCCTCAAAGGGCTCTGAAATTATTACTTTTCATGATAAATACCTCAGGGAAAATTAGCTTCATCTGAAAAGATTCATTTAATTTTTAATAAAAAGTTGATATTTTATTAAATACTAAAGTCAGAAATATATATATTTCAAAGGGAAATGTGCCACTACTACTAAGAATATATAATCTATGAGAAAATATTCAGTTTAATAAACCTGTGACTTCAAACACTTTGATGATATATATGTTAATGTGTACCATTAGAGACAAAATATGTTTTTTTCTATATTAGTGACTTGGGCTGTTCAAAGATCCTCACACTTTACTAAGATATTATATCTTTGTCATATGTTTCTTTAAAACATTATTTAACAAACTTAAAGAAATAGTCTCTGTTCTGTGTAGGTATTCACATGGTCCTTCCCTCCTGGTTCTTATAAATGCTTTTCTTTTAATTCAAATTTCTGGGGCTATTTTTGCAGTTAATCTAAATTATTAGAACCTTTTCTTCTTGATATAAACACTTAAAATGTAGCCTTTTATTTACCTGAACACACCTACACAGATTTTCTTTGTAAATTATACTTCAGAGACAATCCTTCTCATTGTATAATGTTATTTGCTCTGCCTCATAGAACATGAAGACATTTGAACTACAGAGAAGAAACACTGACTGTGACATGCCTGGATTTCAAAATCGTAAAAATAAAATATTACTAGCAGATATTGTCTGAAAGCACTACAGTGGAGTTTGTTTATTTGTTTGTTTGTTTACCATTAAATTGCCTAGAGTGGGCTTTGAAAGTCTTTATTTAACTCCTTCACTTTATACCTTTAGGTTAATATGTTGTGTAGAAGGAGCGAGTCTATGGCAATCACATGAGCATTCAAGTGGATCCTAACCCACTAACCAAGGACAATTATGTTACCATTCAATTTGCCTCCTGGTCCCTGTGGCTATGTCTTCTTTTCCTCCCTCCAGAAACCCTTCTTTGTTCTCTTATCCCCTCCTCCTGAGTGGAGACACGGATGTTTGCTACATCTTATAGGTATCAGTATGTTTAGTGTCTTTACTTATGGAATAAAATTATTTGTAATTCCCTGTTAAATGATTTTAGAATGTTAGGCAATTACAGGATTTGAAACAAAATAGCCATTGCCATTTGCTGTGTGGAGAGGACCCAAGCTTTGCAGACCATTTGTAGTCAGACTTTTTCCTCTATAATATTTATTGAATGTGTGACCCTCATCAAGTAAAGCAGCATTTCTGAGGCTCATTTTCCCCATATGTGAAGAAGGATCCATAAAAATATCTTAGAATTGGGATGGTTAGAGATAATAACAATACATAGTACATAATAAATACTCAATACATGTTAGTTTCTTATATACTTGAAGTTATCATAATATTGTATATACATTTATACTTAAATTAAAAATACATTAGTTTATATGCTTTCTGCTCCTTTATCTTCCCTTTTAAAATGGAATCAACATGGTACTACTTCTCTTTAAACCAAATATCTTTAAACAGATAAAACTAGTCTGGAAATGTATTTTATCAGATTTATTTTGACATTAGGACTCTCCCATTTTAGTAACTTCAGTTGTAGGTGTCTTTCTTCTTTAAACCAGGTCCCTGGTGGCCTCATACTTACTCCTTTTTCCTTCCTACCTGAATCAGGACTTAGGAACTGATCTGCCAATTTCATTTACTCATAGTTGAAAATGACTCATTTGATTGAATGTTCCCAGGCAAATTTACATTTAACAGAGCTCAAAATTTTAAGGTGAATGCACATCCCCTACTAGGAGTATTTGGGGAAACCAGTAGTGGACAGCAGATGAGAGTCTATTTTCTTTTTACTCTGTGCTCTCATATAAAAATCACTCATATTAAACTACATGAACCTCTGTGCTTTGTACCTCCCCCATGTATTGAGACTGTGAACGTTTTACTCTGCAGAGAAAGAGAGCAACAGCTTTGTGCGTGCCCGTATGAAGCAAGAGAGCCACATAATAAGACATTTGACTGATTGGGGAATTAAGCATTACAGAGGCACACTTGTCGTGCAAGGGCACTTTCAGTTCCTTTCCTGAATCATTCATATATCTTCAAGGAAGCTGAATTGTTTAAAATTCTCTGTGACTTTAACCTCTGATTCATCACATTTCAATATATTCTATCCTACATTCTAATTCAACTCAAGATTCCTTCATACTTTTCTTCCTATCTTTAACATTTAAGTCTGCCATCTGCTTAATTTGTTTTACTGTGCAGGATTTAGCTTGAAGCGCAGTGAAAATAAAGCACTTATGGTGAGTAGTTTTTATTTTGCAAGTAAGAAAAAATAAGGTCCATGCAGCATATAGTTGAACATACTTAAACAGCAAATAGCAGAAGAGGCTCAGAGGCAACGTTTGCTTAAGTGTGCTCAAGGCAGTATTCACATGCATGCTTGGGGAGAGGGGATGTGGAGAAGGAAGAATAATTGAAACAGGGAAGAGAGGGAGTTCCATTCTTTTTGATACAGGGGAAGAATTTCTATAAACATGATCTGTATACCTTCCTTCCTATGGGGTCAGGGTTTTTCTAGCTGTGAACCACATGTCCCTCTGTGTAGCATGAAACAAAATGACATGAAGCCCTTCCACTAAGAATATATTTCCTCAAATGTCTGGGTGTGTTGTTGGCCTGGCCTAAAATAGGCCTGACTCTCTCATCCCTTTTCCAATGTTCTACTCGCTTCTGCTATGAATACATAGAATTTGTAAAGGGGTTCGGTACCTGGACTCCATATCTGGGCTGTCTGGGTTTGAATTAAAACTCTGACATAAATTGCTATGTAACTTTGAACGAATAACATGAATGACCCATGCTTCTTTGTTGTCATCTCTAAAATAATAATGACCATAATAATTCCTATATCATAGTTCTTGGAACTCAATAGTTATGTTAGTTGTACAATGTATAAGGAACCATTAAGGCTGTTTTTCTCTATTTTTTATATTTGTATGATGATTCTATATTCTGGTAAACTAACTTCCTTTTCTGAGAAATGACTGTTTTAGTTACTGTAAAAATGAACATTTACTTTGCAGGACTGGAATAGGTACAGATGATGTACCTTATTAGTTAATGAGTGTTTTTTAATAGTTAAATATTTTATGTTAATCAGTTGTCTGATGAGGAGGACAATGAAGATAGCAGAGAACATAATATGTGTGTGCTAGTCAGGGATGAAACACAGTTTATACTGGAGGGTTGGGATTGGGGGAGGAGCTACAGTAGGGGAAAAATAATTTGTTTGATCAGACATGAGTGTTAGGCTCAGTTCTGGGGACACTCGAGTAGACTCCAGGAAAAATCATTAAGAGGGTGGGGATGGGAGTAAAAGACAGAAAACTGTACTGGAACAACAACTAAAATTTAAAAAAAGGAGAAAAATCATAAAGAGAGGTAAAGTTGGTCTCACAAAAATACCTGGACTGAGTAGAATTACTGTGCAATGTAGGATAATTCTTTTCCAATTGAAAGAAATCAAAATAGAAAAATTAATGTCCATTAGGTTCACAACCTAAAGTAGTCCATAAACATTTTTTGTTCTCATACATATACTTTAAAAAGAAATGCCAGTTCTAACACAATGTGACTACTTCCACATAATATTGAAAGTGATTTACTTTCTCCCCAAAGGTTAACAACCCGAAGTCTTATTCAATTTCTACAGTTCCATGACCAGGATCCTTGGGCGATCTAATTTGCTCTTGTTCAATCTAGATGTTGCCCTAAATAAATTTGAGATATACAACTGCACAATAAATTTCAACAGCCCCAAAATATCAAGTCCAAAATAAAGTAGGTACAATGGGATAAACACAGAGAATACACAATTTCATATGAAAAATAAAAGGATGAATAACATACAGTGGCCGTTGAGCTAGAGCACGTATCACTCCTGCTGAACGGGAGCCGGAGGCCATTGTTCTGAGCCAGTTGATCAACTTCTTGGTCAAACTGGCCTTGTGTCCTATTGTAGAATGGCTGCTGTCCTTTCTCAGCTGAGCGGCTGAGTGCTCTCATTTGGGGGCAGCAGCACTTTGGTAGACAGCATCCTTTCTGGGTCAACTCAAGAGATATTTAAGTTGTTTTAGACATTGAAACATTGCCCAGATTAAAGTTTCTCTAACCCAATAATGCCCTTAAAATCTTAGCTGACTTTTGTGTGACTGCTTCCTGCTTCCTCCCTAGATTGGTGACCAGTGTCCAAGCTTGATGAGTTTCATCTTAAATCTTAATTTAATTCTGGTAGTTTCTGTCTCTTAGCAACCCATCTCACTGTTTCTGCCTGAAGCAGTGAGGCCACCAATCTGTCTTTTAACTTCTGGCTGCATGAGAATACTGGATTCTGTGAAGAACACTAGGATTCCTCTTTTCTTTTTTAGACTGAAGTACACAACAGATTTTGGGTCTGGCCCTGCCTTTACAATTTTGATACTTTGTTCAGCATATGATTTTTGCATTAATTTAGATTTATTAAAATATGATTTGTCTTGAATACCAGTTTTATTGCCCTCTAATATCATGTATATTTTTTACTGTTTACTCATATCATATACAATAGTTTACTATTTTATCTATGTGTATGTGTATGTGTGTGTGTATAGAAGAATTTCCCCTAAGGGTGACGAAATTCTGAGAGAATCTTGTTAGCATGGATTGGATTATACACCCATCTTTAAAATGTCTTCTATAGACAAGGACACAATGTAGTCCAGTTGATGGTGTGCTCTGAGTGGCCACATCTTGGCCACATACTTACTAGCAGGCAGGGAATATGAAAAGAGGAGTCCTACTCTGAACAAGAGGACTGAATAGGGTTCATGTGATATAATGAAAGGGTTGTTCTTCAAAGATGAAATTTGGGGAATGGTTCATTTCTATGTGACACATGCTAGGATATGGGGTAGGGGAGGCAGTGAGGTTATGTCTTAACAACTCTGAAGGAGGGGCACAGCGAGTGAGGCACCAAATGAAGGAATAGGTGTAAAATGCACAATTTATGCTGGACTACTCCCAGGCACTGCTCTGGTCTTCCTAGGAGAAACAAAGACACAGTTCTCAGGACATAGTTTTCTTTACCTGGCTTGGCTCTGCTCAGAGATATGCCCAGGCTTCCTTTTTTAGGATGACAATTTTCTCCTTGCAGTTAAGCAATCTCAATAGATTGTGTGAAATGTGTGCTATTTGTGTTGAGGAAGGTGGAGGGGATAGAGCATGAAAGAAGCATCTTCTCTCCAGTGCAGTGTTTTGGAGACAGAGCATAGAGTGAAATGTACTGCACAAATATATTTACCGATCAAATTATCCTTTATAATTTTTCATTGGTTAAATACACACATCTAGGGTATTTTTAATAGTACCTTAAAATTGTTTAAAATCTTGCTTTTCAAAATATTCTGCTTACAATTAATAGAAATCAGTAACTTTGAATCTGAGCTAGAGAAAATTCTGGGCATGTATTGAATAAAACTTTTAAATGAATATTTTTTCAGCAAATTTCGGTAGAGTACTTTAAATTCCTTCAACACGTATGAGTACATTCAGTACGGAAATGAAGCAAATGTTTAAGAAGTGGTTACATAAGCTGGCCTCTTCTGCGTGTGGGGGAACAATCTGTCTCAAGGGCACATAGAGCAGCTGACTCTCCCAGACAACTCCAGTGAGAGCTGTGCCTTCTCTGGGCTCCAGAAACACCCCTCAGGAATGCCCTGCCTTGAACTGGGGAGGAGAAACTGATTGGAGATTTAAATTGCCTTAAGGACTTTTTGACATACAGCTTCTGTCTGGAGTGATGGAGGTTTAATTCCTCCTTGATGCCAACACCTTCTCCCCTTTGGGTAGTTGTAAATGTTGAGTTTGAGGACACACAAAAGTGATTTGGTTGCTTCTTGAAGCTTTTAAAATGGAAACAACATTATGCATATATCTGTGTATGTACATTTGTCTCATTAGAGGGCATATGCAATTTTATAGAATATTATGGAGTGAATCCAGGAAAAGATCAGAACCACTGATTTAGAGGAAACCTGTTCTGAAGATGATATTTATGTAACAGATTAGGGAAGCTGCTTGAGTCCCCACTCTGTGGTGCATCTAATGAAAATGTGAGGAGCCCAAACCTGAATTTTTTCCTAAGATAACACAACTCAGTCTGTTGTATAATATGTCTACACCCATCTTTAGTGTGTTGTGATCAGGAAATAGATATATCCTTTTATATACTTATTTTACTTCTCTATAAAAATGAGCCCAACTGTCAATAAAGAAGTATAAATTGTGACAATTCTTCTGTTTCTTCCCTATACTTTACACAGTGCTGTAGAAGCTTATGGCTGTTGAAATTCAGTTCTCATCTGCTATGGTAAAAGTAAGCTGTAACATTCCCCTTCATTCAGAAGAGTAGAAATTATAGCCACATGCTTGCTATCCTTTGAAGGAGGGTGGGCAGCTCAGGTTAGCCTCTGCTCAAAGAGCTACCCAGAGCTGAATACACTGGAATTTTAGAGTGCTATGCAATTTCTTCACTGGATATGTAGCGTATGGTATATGCTACTAGGTGTGAAATGATTGAAATTTTAATGAACAGTTTATAGTTCACTTTCTAAAGACCCCAGGCCTTTAGATATGGCTGGTCTGTGAAAAATCCATGAATGAAAATGACCCCAGGTGATTGAAAATTACTCACTCTACAGATATGTGTATTATATAGTCAAATAATGAAATGAGAGCCTCACACAATGCTGATTGTATTTGACATGCAGTTCCTTATAATTATTGCTGAAATAAAGTGACACAAAATTTTTCCACAGCTTTATTACAGATGTGGTTAGATATGGTATTTGGGAAAAAAATAATATGATATTATTGAAAATGAAAGTGGCTCCTGTAGATGTACACTGAATACCACTGGCTCAAATCTTTTGAACAAAAAATAGCTTTGGTCAATGTACACAATAGCAGCTGATTCATTTCACGGGTAAGAAATCAGTAATTATGACAGCTTATTAAACATAAAAATCTTAAAAAGTTCACACTCTCAGAAATGTAAGCATTTATAAGTTATGTCCTCCATCTTATCTACTGTATAAACAATTTATGAATGCTAGGTGCTTAATTTACAGAGTATCAAAAATATTTCCATGAATATATTAAAATGAATAAAAAGTAGTAAGTCCAGGATCAAGAGGTTTAATACATACACTACATTTTTATGACCATCTGTTAATTCTCCCTGGTCATACAGCTTCTCAGCTAACTAGAATATACAATTAACCAAAAGCATCCCAAATCCTCACCATGCAGTACAAACAGGTGTTTATTGTATTTTGTAGACAAAGAAGTGGTTCTGTGGGAGTTGGTCCAGTGTTTCCATATCTGTCAATCACTTATAACCATTTCCGATGAAGAATCAAACTCCAGGACCTAGATGAGACAGAAAATAAAATTTCACTTTAAAGATTTTGAATCTATAAGCACGATTTAAAATTTGTAGAGTCAATGAATTTAGTCAAGAATAAAAAGAAATATTTAGGACAGTTTAGTACTACTGGGGAAGATAGTCATTTATTTTATCATGAGAAGAGCCAGAAGATGGCGGGTAATACATTCCTGAATTTCAAGAAAGATTTGGTGATCTAAGGCCAGCTTATGACCCAAATTTCCTCTCTCAGAGTCTGGTTTTGGTGCCCTTTCTCTATGGTCATGGTTACACTCATCATTATTATGGATGCTACTGGAAGCAATTGCTGCATGTGCATAGCTAATGATTGGTTACTTATTTCCTTCTTTTCCTAAAAGCTCTTTCTTCTATTTCCCCCACCCCTTTCTCTTGTCTCAAACTCTCTCTCTCATTAATAATTAGGATAATTCTCATATTATCCTAGACATGCAGAGTTTTTTTCCCAGAGAAAGTATAGTTTTGCCTGTTACTCATATACTTTATTGATTTTTCCTGCACATCAATATCCTAATCTATAACATGGAGAAAATAATCTCTGGCACATGGAGTGACTGAGAGTAATAGATAGATAATGTTCAGGGATCCTAGCACAACTCATAGTGGGTGCTTTCAGTCTTTTCGTCCTCTTAAGGTTCTTGTAAAGTGTGTTATGCTTACCTTTTTATATTAAGGCCCTTCACTACCCAACTTTATTCTAGCTGATATCCCATATCTTTATTCTTTATAATTTTTTATGGTTGTTCAGGTACAGTTGTTTCCATTTTCCCCTCACCATGCTCCCCACCCCACCCATTCCCCACTCCCACCCTCGAATCTACTCCCTTTGGAACCAACCATATGAAAAACATATCTGCAAATGGTACCTAGGACAATGGTTTGATCTCTAAAATACATAAAGAACTCACACAAGTCCACTCCAGGAAGACAAACAAGCCAATTAAAAAATGGGCAAAAGACCTGAACAGACACTTCTCCAAGGAGGACATACACAGGGCCCCAGAGACATATGAAAGGATGCTCAGCATCACTAGCCATCAGAGAGATGCAAATAAACCACAAATGAGATACCACTTCACACTGGTCAGAATGGTCATCATAAACAAATCAACAAACAACAAGTGCTGGATAAAGGGAATCCTAGTACACTGTTGGTGGAAATGCAGACTGGTGCAGCCACTGTGGAAAAGTATGAAATTTCCTCAGAAAACTAGAAAGGGAACTGCATTCTGACCCAACAATTGCACTGCTGGTATTATACCCTGAGAATCCTGAAACACCAATGCAAAAGAACCTATGCACCTCAATGTTCATAGCAATAGCAAAATCTTAATATTTGCCTAATATCAACTTTTATCTGTCACTTATCCTGCTTCCTTAGGACTGTGGTCACATTTAAGAGAAAGAGTCTAATGTAGTAAAACTAATATAAAATAGCAGCTGTTTGAATATATACATTTCTCAGATAAGAAGTTTTATTTTAACACCGAACTTTAGCAAACAATGTCTTACCTAAAGAAATAGACCTTATGGCAGATATTTCAGATGACCTAACAGGTTTGTACAAGATAATTTTACTTTACTGGGTCTTTTGATTCCCATTAAATACTGTCATATACATGCTATATAGATGCGTTGTAAATTCTGCTCCACAGTATGGTATGTGCATATCAGGTAAGTAGAATTTTTTTCCATTACTTTTCTTTGATTAAATAATCTGAATATTTTATATATCTTATTACTGGGTTCATGTGAATTTGTTAATAACTTAGGACAAGGTGTTTATTTGATGTTTACTATTTAATATAATGTATCAATTAGGAACTCACTAGATTTTTTTTGATATCATTGCAGATATTTTCATTTTTTTGTGTTTAAAATGTGTTATGTTCTATCTACAGAGATGGGTCAGGGACAATGACTTAGAAAGACAGCAGAGTTAGGAGAATGGTGCAAAGCACAAATACACAAATATGAAAATACAGAAATACAACAACCATGGATATTTCTCTCATAACCATTCAACTGGCTAAATTTCTCTGGAACCTGATGGTCAGTGAGGCAAAGCAGTTCAACTTAATCCCTGAAGAGAGAGAATAATTAAAATGTGTTTTTCTTCATCTCTGCTTAAAGATAAAACCAAAGACACATAAATATCCTTAGTAATATGCCTATCTATTCTCTCACTATAACATCTCAAATGTGTGATATGAGACTCAGATTTCTATCTTCCTGAATATTATTTGAAGAGCTTTAAACTGTGCAATTTTTAATCTTTTTTTAATACAAGCATTATGTTAGGGAATACCCCTTTACCTAATGTTCCAACAAAAGCTATCCAATATAATGACAGTGTTAGTGTCCAGAACATGTGGCATATGGACACATAGGGTGAACATAAATTTGGGAAATATTATTGGACATTAAAATTACATGAAATAAAATCTGTTTCATACTTTTTGCATCAATTTAAAAATATAAAACTTTGTCTCACAATAATAAATAAAATGTGAAAAGAATGATAAATGCTGTTATAAAGTGGCTTAGTATTGCCAAATTACTATGCAAATTATCTGCTTGTGCCTGCATCATTGTTTTTCTAGATATCTTAAATTCTAATCCAGAACATTTTGTTTTACTCAATACTCTGTTGCAAGGCGTAGTTAATGTGATTTGCCTTAAATACTTAGGTAAATCACATATGGACTCTTTTGAACATGAATATTTTTTACTCCCAAGTTTGTGGAAAAAGAAAGTATTTAATGATTGACCTTGGCTTTTTGACATTAGATAAGTGACACTAATTTTATTGCATTGCTCAGCATTTATGCAATAATTTTCCAAACACAAAGATAGGAAACAATCAGTTAGAGATAGTGTATCTCACATTTGACCAATGTCTACTGGTTCACCAATATTGATGGTTCACAGCTGGTGTCCATTCTTCTTAACTAGTGATTGCACAGGTTAAGTTAAATATTTGGCTATCACACCTGTTTTGAGTTACTGGAAATATCCAAATGAATTTCTTCCTTTTAATTTAAATTAATATTATCTTCAAAGTTCTCTGAAACTAACCTCTGACCATATAAATATCTCCAGATTTTAAAAAGCAATAATTTTAATTTAGTTTAATTTAATTTAATTTAATTTAATATAGTCTGGACATATTTAGACAATATTGTCTTGTTATGCATGTTATAAGGGTTGTCAGGAACATCTATGAGGGACACATGGACAAAACCAAAGGGGGCTGGGATCAAGGGTGGGAGGTGGGGATGGCTGGGGTGGGGGGGATTGGTGGGGAAAATGGAGACAATTGTACTTGAACAACAATAAAAAAGTTTAAAAAATAAATAGTGTCAGTTTAAGCAAAAGATTATAGGTAGTCAACTAATATAATAATGTATAAAAACAGAGACATTCAATTATATTTTGATCAGTTCCCACAAAATTTTTTTAAAGATTTTATTTATTTATTTTTAGAGAGGGGAAGGGAAGGAGAAGGAGAGAGAGAGAAATGTCAATGTGTGGTTGCCTCTCATGTGGTCCCCACTGGGGACCTGGCCCGCAACGCAGGTATGTGCCTTGACTGGGAATCAAACCTGCGATGCTTTGGTTCGCAGCCCATGCTCAATCCACTGAGCTATGCCAGCCAGGGCTCCACAAAATTTTCTAAATGGTGCACGTTATGGCTAATGAATGGGTCTGTGTTTTCTCTGTGTCTATATCTCTATCTGTCTTTTTGTATCACTGTTAAAGATGTACTTTCAATTTTTCTCCATTCTGGTGAAGTCATACTGTCTAAGTTACCTGTGACAATCTACCTGGACCTTAAGAGATTTTTCCATATTATATGAAATATTATTTTGGCTTTCTTTTCATTTCACAGAATAGATTTTTGTTGAGCAATACCATGTCTGTGGCTTTTACATGTTGTTATCAAAATATTCCATACTTATTTCTAGCACATGCGTATTTGTAGTACTTTGTAGTTATTAGAGTATGTGTCCGTCTCCTTCACTATACTCCTTGAAAGGTCTGCTAATTATTGCATGTTTAGCACTCTGCCTTCTGCCAAGCTAATAGCAGGCTTGAAGTAAATGCTTTTTCGCTAGATGAATGAAAGAAGGAATGAATGAATAGCTTAATTTACTGAAGCTTCACTTGAAATTTTCAGGATTTGAACTATAGCCTTTTTCTATAGATCCATTCAGAACTGTCACTGTGGACACTTTTGCTAAACTAGTTGACTTTGACAGGTGCTTGATGTTTAACCAGAATTTAACAATTTGATCTACAATCTTTGACTGTAAAGGTGATCTATTTAAAAATGTACAATCTCTCAACAGTCATAAAAGGAAAGAGCTACTATGTCCTAATGAGGCTTTAAAATAGTTTACAAAGTTAGACACTCAGAAAATGTCTTTGGGTCACAAAAATTTTGCATTGACTTTGCCCAAAGTTATTGTAACATGATTGATCAACTGGCCCAAAGGCTTTAGAGCATCTTTTGAGTCCTTAAATGCTGCATGGACTCGCCTGATTATATCATACAACTGTATGCAGCAAGAAAGAGGATTCAAAATGTAAATTTTTAAAAAGCACACAGTACAATATACATATCTTGTATCATAGAAATGTGCAGTTGAAACCTATATAATTCTATTAACCAATGTCACCCAAATAAATTTAATCAAAAGTTTTTTTTTAAATTAAAAGTAAAAATGCACCATGGAAGAATTGACATGAAATTGCAAGATTCCAGTACTAAACTCAAACAACAACAACAACAACAAATAATTAGCGATGATAAAACTGGGGAAAATAATGTAGATTGAAGGACTTATTAGATAGAAAATTTGTTTGCATGATTCATATTTATAGGCTTCTACCAAGTATCACTAATCTGTTGGGACTTAATAGTCCTGTTTCCTCAGTTTTGTTGATCCTAATTGTAGCCACCTCTACCTGGTCATAACCACTGCAATCTTCTCCTCAGACCACTGAGAAGTAGTAGTAATACGTCCTATAATGCAAACTACATACCATGGAGAAATGGCAATGACTTCTATGGTGAAGCTATACAACTATCACAGGACCTACTTCTCAAGTAATTTCTCAGGAGGCAGTTCTACGCTGTGCTAAGAGTGCATGGTTTGCTATAAATCATAAGTGGGTTGAATTCTGGTTCTGCCATTTATTAGCTTGAGATTTTGAAAAAAATCACATAGACTTTAGTCTCCTTTCTATATAATACCAAAATATTTACTGCTTAGAGATGTTTTAAAATACAAGTTTAACAAATTTGAAAGGTTAACTGGTTATTAATTAAAATCCTATATTGTCCTGTGCTATCCTGGCATCATGAGAGGTGTGTTGATAACTGGCCTAACATGGAACCTCCCCGTTGTTTGGAAAATCCTGGGGAGACCAGCCTCTGAGCTCAGTCAGCAGGCGACAGTCACCACTCAGGTTCCAAAGAGAAGGCTGAACATTACCCGTAGTGTTACACAAGTACTAAACCCAAAAGATATCTGTGAATTTCAAATTAAATCTTTCGTCATGTTAGAGTCTAATTGTCTAAATCAGACTAAACTAATTATTTTGAATTTGGTCTTTTCTCTGCTTGTTGTTTTTATTAACACTTCCCTTAAAGGAATCAACTTACTTTTACACATAAGGGGACACTGGAAAATACAACAGATGATCAAGCATATTTTTATAAAAATTCCTAAAACAACTAGGAGGCAGTCCTGTCAAGTAATAACTTAATATCATCATTAGTCAATGAAAGTGTGAAATACAATTCAGATTAAAAAAAATAGATGAAGGACATGATAAAATGTACTAAACTGAAGTGTTCTGTGAAAGTCAAATTCATGATAGATACAGACTACCATATACTTATATTTGCAGGAGCTTTTGAGCCCGAAGTTATCTTTAGTGAATATCTTGTTTGGTTGTTAACGCCTCTTCCATCATCTCTTTCCCTCTTTGCACAATTCCAGTCTTAGTTTGGATTCTCATTACTTTGTATCCAGGCTAATCAGGCACCTCTTAGTGCTACCACTGTATCTAAAGGATATTTGTTTACCAGAAATGCTACTTTTCTCCCTCAGAGGCAGTATAACAGGCAGTTGAGGGCCTGGACCTATTCTGGGTTTGCATCTTGGTTTCGCAAACTTCTTTGGGATTTTGGGGAAGTTGATTAACCTAAGTCTCAGATTCTTAGATTTACCTCATGTAATTAATATCTTGCTGTCTTAAATCATCATTTCTTGGGCAATGGATTATTGACTTGTAGGAAATTGAAAGTTATTATTTTCAACCTTAAATATGAATGCATTAAAACTTTCTTCCTTTATCTTACATCTCTCCTCCAGTCCCTGGCTCATTATTCTGCTCATCTTTATACATTCCTTAAATTTTTTTAATCTTGCCTCCACTACTTCACTCTCTCTATATAGTACTCCAACTGGGCTTTTTGCTACTATCTGTCTATGAAAACTGCTGTTAGGCTCCTAACCAATTCCCAATATTTTGTCGCATCCCTCACTTCCTCCTCAATTCCCCTTCTCTCACATCCCTTCCCTTCTCTAGGTCTTCTCATTTGTCTCCTAACTTTAAGTAATATCTAAATACTGATGCCTCTAAAATCAGGATTCCCTACCAACTAAGCAAGTTATGCACTCACTGTTTTCAATCATATTTGTCACTTCACACTTTACACCATCAATGAAATCTTTATTTTTAATCCTCTGAAACCTCAAGTCTTTCTGATTGCAATGTATGTGTTACCACTACCACATACCTACTGGCCCAGCAAAATATTTTAAAACACACACAAGAAAACAAAGAAACAGAACAAAACGAAGTCATTTTTAATCCTTTATACGTATTCCACATCTTCTGTCTCTCATAGAGTACAGTCTGGTGGACTTTTACCTTTAACATACATATGCATACAGGGGTGGGCAAAGGAAGTTTACAGTTGTTTGTGTGGATAAAGACAAGCAAGTTGTGATTATTACAATAGACTCTTCAACTCAAACAAATGTCACAATGAAACTATAAATCTACTTTTGCCCAACCCTATATTATCCCCAATTACGTCACTGTCACAACTCTGTCCATGCCACCAAAGAAAACTACAAAAGGCTCCTAACTGGTTTTCTGTATCTACTCTCTTGCCCCCGCTACTGTCCATTC
>CM052541.1:120570805-120697773 GCA_028533065.1 Trachops cirrhosus | reverse complement strand
TTCCCTTCCCTTCCCTTCCCTTCCCTTCCCTTCCCTTCCCTTCCCTTCCCTTCCCTTCCCTTCCCTTCCCTTCCCTTCCCTTCCCTTCCCTTCCCTTCCTTTCCTTTCCTTTCCTTGTCTTGTCTTGTCTTGTCTTTTCCTTTCTTTTCTTTTCTTTTCCTTTCTTTTCTCTTTTTTCTTTAACATTTTTGTTCAAGTACAGTTTTCTGTCTTTTACTCCCATCCCAGCCCACCTCCAGCCCTCCCCGCCTCCCTCCCATTTCTACCTGCCCCCACCCTAGTTTTTGTCCATGTGTCCTTTATACTTGTTTCTGCAAACCCTTCACCCTTTTCCCCTGAAATTCCCTCCCCTCTCCCTTCTGGTCACTGTCAGCCTGTTCTCTATTTCAGTGTCTTTGGCTATATTTTGCTTGTTTCTTTGTTTTGTTGTTTAGGTTCCTGTAAAAGGTGAGATCGTATGGTATTTGTCTTTCACCACCTGGTTTATTTCACTTAGTATAGTGCTCTCCAGTCCCATCCATGCTGTCACAAAGGGTAGGAGCTCCTTTCTCTCTGCTGCATAGAATTCCATTGTGTAAATGTACCATAGTTTTTTTGATCCATTCATTTACTGATGGGCACCTAGGTTGCTTCCAGCACTTGGCTATTGTAAATTGTGCTGCAAAGAACATTGGGTTCTTTTGGAGTGGTGTTTTAAAGGAGCGCTATGGTCTGAATGTTTGTGTCCTTCCAACATGGACAGGGGTGTGGTGATTGTTCGGGGGAACATCTAAGGGAACAAAATGGTAATGAAAAAATATCATACAAATGCATATGTTAAAATACTAGCACTCAAAGGTGATGGTATTAGTAAGTAAGGCCTTTTTGGAGGTGATTAGGTCATGACCTTTGGAGTCCTCATAAATGGAATTTGTTCCCTTATAAAAGAAATCTCATGGAGCTCTACAGTCTTTTCTGCCACATGAGGATACAACTAGATGTTTGCAACCAGTAAGAGAGCCTTTCCCCAGTCATGCCAGAGACATGATCTTACACTTCCATCCTTCAGACTGTGGGAAAGAAATTTCAGTTTTTGTAAACTACTTAGTCTGTGATATTTTGATATACTAGCCTGAAAGGACTAAAACAAACAGTGATCATATCATGTCAATCTTTTGCTTAACCTGTGCCTTTCGGTGAATTTCCACAATAACTGGAATATGGTTCAAATTCATTGCCACTGATTAAGAGGCCCTATTTGATCTATATGTTATCTATCTTTTCCTCCAAATTTGCTTTGGTCCATTCACTTCCTTAGACACCAGACAGTGACCTTTCTACAATCTCTAGAACTATATTTCTTAATTTGGTAGCTATTAGTGACAAGTGACTACTGATCACTTAAAATATAATCATCATGTTTATAAATTTGAATCCAAATTCATTTGTTCTGTAAGTTTAAAATACATACACATTTCAAGGACAGTATAAAAGTAAATGTAAAGTATCTCATTAATTTTTTATTAATAACATTTATGAAAGGTATAATTTTTGCTATATTAAATAAAATAAAACAAATTAAATATTAATGTAATGGAAGCACTGTATTTTTACTTTTTAATGTGGCTCCTAGAAAATTTAAAATTATTTATGTGCATTGCATTATATTCCTAAAGGACAGCATATTTCTAGGACACACTGAACTTACTTCCATTTCAGAAACTTTTATTTTTCTTTCCAGTAGTCTTATCTTTTGAATATTCTCCTACTATATTGTCATTTGATTGTTTTGTTGCCTTTCAGATCTCAGTTAAATTATATCTACTCAAAGTGCCTTTCCTTGGACAGCCTATATAAAACCTACCAGTTCCCCAATCCATCTTATTTACTCTTTATAATATTATTTATTTTATTTAATTCCTAGCCTTTGTAATTTTTAAATTATTATCAATGTTATCACATGTAAATTAATTGAAGAGATGAGCATTGCCTCTGTTATTAATATTTCTGCCTCGGGCCCCTATTATATGACAAATTGTAGATACTAAATGTATATTCATTGGCTGATTGAGCTACTGAATGAATTAGTGGCTGACTATATTATGCAATACTATTCTTTAACTTCTATTTTTATCTACTTCAAGCCTATCAGTTTCCTGAAATTGAAGAAAGTCATTTCAGCTAGTGTGATCATAGAGAATGTGTGAACAGAGATATGGAAAAGTTAATCTAAGGTACTCATGCTCTTAATGAACATGCATCTAGCTTCATTTCTCATTTCCATGAGGGAACACGGGCAAGAGTTTTCTTGTATTTTGAATCCCTCATGGAAATTTTGCATAATCTTGGGTACATATTAATCATTCAATAAATTTATGTTGATTTTATTTTTCATGAGCCACAAGGAGCAGATGCAGCAAGGCTTTAATTGAAACTGGTTCTGTTAGAGCACATATAGATTCAGCTGTTGTCAGTTGCTCTACAAAGATTCCCATGGAAACTCATAAAAAGGGAGACAAAAAGAGAAATGAGGATATTCAATCAATTTAAGCTTGGCAAATAATATCCACTTGAATGCCTTACTTTTTTATGAGAAATAGGGACTTGTCAGTTTTCTTTAACATTGATCAATGCTGTTTTTCAGTCCTAAATAGTCAGAAGTGCGTTTGTTGTGGAAGCCCTAATAAACAAGGTGAAGGTATAGAGGAATGCATTGCAGAGATGGATGAATGCCTAGAGACTCCTCTGCTGGAGTCCTCCTTTGCACGAAAGAAATTATTTTCCCTTGTTATTTGGAGCTGACATTTTGATAGGAAGAAGTTGATTTTTTTACGTTGTTTTCTACAGTAAAGAAATTAGTTCTTACCTTATGTAGAAGACTCAGAGATGTGCCTTTTAGGTTCCCATTTAAGAAGAACTATGCTAGCTTCTAGAAGTGTGGTTATTAAATGGCCTCCAGGTGTTAACTTCATGGTCAGGCTCTACTTTTGACTCAGGAAACACTGCTTGAAATGGCTGTAAGCCAAGTGCCTAGCCATCTGCACCTGAGATGAGACTCCTCTAAGAGACAGCCTTTAATCCATAGCTCCTGTGGGGCTGATAGAACCTTTGTCGGATCACATCATTCCTTCTTCCTTTCTTTTCCTTTCGCTGGCATTACTTCCCAATACAAAGAGTTGCACACCCAGCTCCGTGTCTGCTTCCTGGAGAGCTCCAACTGCAATGCCTGGCTTATCTGCAGCTGACATTCTAGTCCTGGATCTGTAGTAGCCACCCCGTATTGTCTACTGACAAATCATCCAGGAAACAAACAACAACAAAAATAGGTAACATATCATTTCCTCCCTCTGCTTCTCACCCTCTTTCCTATCTTTTTTCTTTCTTTCCTCTTTCTTCAAAATACATTTACTTGGCACTTAAGTCCAAATTATACAATGGTGAAAAGACTGATAATACATCTCTGCTCTAATAAGTGGCTACTCATTAGTAAGAATAGCTTTTAATATTTTGGGTCACAGAACCTTTTGAAAACTGGAAAAAATAGACTTGGTCCCCTTAAATGAATATCTACACAGTCACACAATTTTGCATTCAGGTTGCTAAGTGTCAAAGAAAGTGGACTCCTTAAAACCTAGATCTGTATGGATCCACTTCTCTTGTTTTAAAAAAATCATTAAAATGTTGAGATAATCACTTTATTTAATTAATTTGAATAAATTAAAACTTAATGAGACTGAAAAATAGACATTTATTTATTTTTTACAAGAATTAAGAATTATAAAGTTAATTAAAGTTTAGATATTTTAAAAGGCCCTGGGAAATGTGCTTGTTACTTCTTTGGATTTTTATCATCGATTCACTTGCAACCTAAATGTGGGAGCTTGATTTATAGTTTCCAAATACCTGCCTGAGAATCAGAATCACTGAATATACATACCTACTTAAATCTTAACTTTCTGAGTTAGAGGAATCAAGAAATCTGGAGGAAAAGAATTTAGGTAATTCTTATGGATTTGGAAGTCATTAGAAAACATTTATGCAAAATACCCACTATTAGTTTAACATACATGTTGTCATTGTAGGTCCAAGTCCTCTGTGTGTTTTTTAAAATGCTCTTTAATACTAAAATGTAAAGATTTAAATTGGCAAAATATTTTGCCTTATGGATAGGCATGCATTCAGTGAAAGAACAATATATCAGTTTACTTTTCCAGAAAACACATTCTCTTTCTAGAAATGCATTTGCTCATTCAGGTATGAAATTTAACTATATCAAAACTTTGCAGAAATAAAGCAGCTCAGCTGAATTTTGTTTCTTAAGAAGGTTGGAGAGAAAAAATTGTTTGGATGTTTTAAGTGCGTGTTGATTCCCTAAGGGTTAAGTAGGTCGAGGAAACTCACACACGCACATGCACACCACTAACAAATTCACCAGGGATCTGGCTGTCTCTTTCATAAGAAATTTCAAGTCTAGGTACAATAGTTCTGTACTGAGAAGGTAAATTGGGCCTATTGCTAGGAGCAATAAAAGAGCAACTACTGTATAAGCAAGCCTGCTTTCCAGCAGCAGCTGAAGGATTTCTTTGAGAATGATTGGACTGGCACTTGGAAAAGAATACATTACAATTAGGTGTGTTTTCCACAAAATAAAAGAGATTCCCCAAGGTTCCTGGTATGTGTATGTGTGTGTGTGTACCCTGAACTCAGTGTGATTCACAGAAATATCCACTTTGTGGCACTGTGGTTTTTATTTTTATCAATAATTGAGAACCGAGGGCTACAGGTGTTATCCAGCCAAAGAAGCTGAGGGACTTTGGAAGACCGGAACAAAAGGAAGAAAGTATAGTTACTCTTCATTTACAGAAGGTCTTCCAAAGATATCAGACATGAAGTTAAGTCAATTAAGGATTTTGAAAAGATCAAACTCTTTTAAATTGCAAAAACAACCTTTTAAAAATTTGTGGAAATATGTATAAAGCATGGAATATTGAAATATATTGAGCAAATATTTCTTTCTTGCTGTTGGAAGTAAGTTTCTTCTCAATTCTGTCCTTGTCCCCAATATCCTTTTGTCCAATATCATTAACAGAAATACCTCCTGTACAAGGAGGAATAGGTTAAGTATTGTCAACACAAAGACCTATAGTATATAATATAAAATATAAGATTTATAATTCATTTAGTTAAAAATTAATTTTAATACTAAATTTTTAAATATACAAATTTATAAATACTATGAATATACAAATTCATAAATATTTCACTGTACCCATTGGATTAAAGTTGAGATTAGTCTCACACTAGCCTCAGAAAAGCAGTGATCTTTGTCCCTTCCTCCTATGAAAATTTCTTCATACATATTTCTGTCATATGAAAGCAATATTTAGTAAGTGCTCATGTATCAGACCTTGTGGCTAGGAGATATCATAGGAAAATATATTAGTTTAGAAGAACATTATAGTCTTTTCACATATTTCAAAGCCATAAGTTAAAGCAATAAGGCCAGATGGAAAAATTAGCATGACGGTGGGGAAGTAATCTTTGGGTTGCAAGAAAAGTCTTTCTAGTAAAAAAAGAAAGAAAAGGCAGAGAAAAGACTCATGGACACAAACAACAGTGTGGTGATTCCCTCAGGAAAAAGAGGTTGGGGGAGTTGAAGGAGCATATAGGTGAGATAAATGATGATGGAAGGAGACGTGACTGGGGTGGTGAACACACAATACAGTGTACAGATGATGTGTTGCAGAATTATGCACCTGAAACCTGTATAATTTTTTTAACCAGTGTCACTCCAATACATTTAATAAAAAGAAAAAAACAGTTTTTCTAGGCCTGTCTCTAGGCATTTGGTAACTACATGAATATTCACTTAGGGGTAAAAAAATACATCATACATTAGTGAGGCCTCCTCTTGTGAAGGCACTCTGTGCACTGTAAGAAAAAGTGACACAAACCTTCATAAAGAAGCTATTATTCCTAAGAAAGTATAAAATTTAGTGGTTAAATCATCTTGGACATCAGATTGGCTGAATTCGAATCTCTGGTCTGGTATATTACTTATATAAGCTTTAGCAGTTTATTTAACCTCTTTGTATTTAGTTTCTTGCTTTATGGACCTATTTGGAACATTATATGAGTTAACACATGGGAAGTACAGTGCCTGGCACAGTAAGCATGCAATACATGTTAATGTGAAAAAGGGATCCGTTGAGAAAATTCTGATTGTTTCAGTCTTTTGCCTGCAGAGGCCATTTTATTTGTTTGTAAAGAGTTTGTTGCTCTGATTTTCCAAAGGAAAGTTGGCTTGAATAAGCTTAAGACTTGGGGACCTGTAGACAGAGAAATGGTTTTTATTTTAAAATTGGAAATGAGTACTGGACTATTCAAATTAGAGCTGCAAAGAAACACATGTCAGATGAAACTTAGATAAGAAATTGTGTGTCTAAATCTAAATACCCATCTGGGCATGGCAAAGATCAAGAAACAAGAGAATGTCGGTGGCAAAGGATGTAAGAAGCACTTCTCAGAAATTTACAAACTCTTGAAGAAAGTTGAGGCAAGACAGACTATGCTGTGGGGCATTGAAAAGCACACAGATATTTTTTAAGAGAGAGCCTTAAAAAAGAGCAATAATATGAATAATACATTTTATAGGTCATGTTCAGTATTTTTTGAATCACATACCAGGATTAGCTACTTTATTTTTGATATCAACTTCTTTATTGGAACTAGTCAGTCTTAGAAAATCTTAGGCTTATAGAAGAAGAAAACAATTAATTAAAAATAATTTACCTTGTGTTTAATTATCACATTAGGAGCCTTTTTCCCCTGTAGGCTCACCCTCTAGTTTTAGAAGAAAGTAAGAAACAGCTCCTCCGTGGTTCGGCAGGAAGATCTTCCCATGAAGCCATCATACTTTTCCAGCTAGAGAATCACATTTGTGCAGCACAGTTGAGCTGCTTGATATATATTAATATTTGGTGAAAATGAATTTTCCTGCACATTTATTGTGTTTAAAGAATTCCATGCTGTGGCAGAGAAAAACCAGATGCATGAGTGATATTTACCATTCCATAGGTCTCTAGATGCTATGATTTAAAGGACCGAGAGATACCCTTTAACCCTTTTAGTTAATGCCAATTAAACCCTCCTCTCAAGCCTAATATGGGCTCTAAACTCTACCCCCAACATCAACAGAGACTCATCGCTGGAGAACAGGATGACAGCTAGTGGTAGGGGAGGTTAGGGAGTGGAGGGATTGAGCAAAAAAGGAAAAAGGACTCATGGACATGGACAACAATGTGGTGATTGCTGGGGGAGGGGGTATAAAGAGACTAAATGGTAATGGAAAAAATACAATAAAGATAAAAAATTTAAAAAATGCTCAAAGATTATTTATTTATTTAAGTCAGTTATTTGGAATCCATATACAATTATTTTATATGAACAGTATAACAAATGGTAGTTAGGCTTCTGGGAAAGCCGATGCAAGCCAATTATCATATAATGCAGTATAGGCATTAAACCACTACAGGAGGCAGCAGGACTTGTACATTTCCTGGGCACCTGCTGAAGCTGGGGCAGTGTGGTTATCTCATTCTAATTGAATGGCAATCTCTCTAACCTGAAGATGCTTCCTGTGCTCTAAGTCATTTGGAACGACTTATATTTTTTAAAGTTCATATATATGTATAGGATGCCCATAGATGATTATTTCTAATTTGGGAAATATCTACATCTAATTAATTACATCAATATAGTAAACACAACAGTATAATTCTCAGCACAGTGAGAATTAAATTCTCAACAAGGTGAGTTTATTTTACTTGAAAAGCTAACTTGTCTTCTTGCATAGCCGAGTTCTTAACTGATTCTTCTGCTTATATTTGGTAGATTTAGCAATTGAAATAGACAGTTCTGCCTAAGGTGTTGTTTAGCAACTTATGTGTCTTTAAATCAACCACAATAAGAGTAGTCACCTGATAGTATGAAATAAGTAATTTTTATTCTTATCTATCATGAAGTATTAGGTACTACAGAAAGCTAAGCTCATTTATTTTTGACTCTTTTATTTTCTCATTTAAAAATAAATCAAGTTAATTCCAATGCTATGTGAATTTGTACGTATTTATTTTTAAGAGACAGTCCAGAAATCTTTCTTATTTCTTATTTATAGTATCCAGTCTGCAAGCTGTTCTCATTCCCATATTCCTTGCTGGCCATTAAGCTCTGTTTCTCAGTGCTCTTTCCAAAACACGTCCATCTCTCACTAAATTATTAAACAATTCCCACTGAAACGTCTTTCCTTAAGTTAGGATGGCCAAACAAACAAGCAGTACTGGGCATAGTAAAGCACAGAACTCTTTGTTCCTCTTTTCCAAATGGTTTATTAATATGTTTCACTCAATATACTACTGAAATTCCTCCAAAATTGTGGTTTTGGAAGACTCTTTTCCTGAAACAAAATTGTAGAATGGACAATTTTCTATTGTTTGAAAGCTCTATTTATTTATTTACTAAAATTTTAAAAATCCATTAAATAAACATTTATGTGCATGATTTTAAGCCACTAAAAGGTTACATTTCCATCACTATTGATTGTTAGGTAATTTATGATCTAGAGATAACAAATCATTTGCTAAATTTAATAACTATGAATTTAAGAATCTTTTATATTAAGTAAGGAGAATACATTTTGATAAGAAATGACTACAAACATAGTGTAAAATTATTAGTCAAGTGACCTGTAAGTGCTTCAATAACACCTGAAATTTTACCTCTGCTTTGAGTTTTCATTTTCTCTCTTCTTATAATTAATATGAGTATAAATGAATTTTAGAACATTCTTTTAGAATTTTAGAATATTCTTTTGGAAGAATTAAAAATTATAAGTTTAATCACAGAAAACTTAAATATTAGGTATGAGGATGCTATATTGACAAAGATTAGTGAAAAAATTTTTGTTTTTAATAAGTATAATTGGAATTACTCATTATAATTAAATGTTCTGCCTTCCTAAGGCTAATACGGAGAGAAACTAATTCCCAAAGATTTTAACAAGTGTGTGATAAATACTTGTGTGATAAATTCTTAAAACAATAATGTTTATCATCTCACCACCTCTGTAGTTCAGTAGTCCAAGCATGGCACAGATGAGAGACTTTTACAAGGCCTTGGCCAACGTGTCAGCTGGAGCTGAGAACATCTCACAACTTTAAGGGGAAAGATCAATTTCCAAGGTCAGTCATATGGTTGTTGGCAGGAGTCAGTTCCTCACAGGCTATTCAACAGAGAACCTCAATTCCTCATTGGCTTCCCTTACCTTCACTCCACGTGGATCACTCCTTAGGACAGATCACAACATGGAAACTGACTTTAACAGAGCTAGCAAATCTGCAGGCATGAAAGTGTGGGAAAGACAGAAGTCATAGACGTGTGTAACCTAATTTCAGAAGCAACATCACTTCACTTCTGCCCTAATCTACTAGCTCTAAGGAAGATAGTAGGTTCAGCTCATGCTCAGGGCATGGGATTACGTGAACACTTGAACAATAGTCAGTGGGAATCACTGGGAACCAATTCAGAGGCTGACTACTAGGGGTTTTAGATGGACACTAAAGAAATCTTTCTTTATACAAACAAACTGAAACACAGAAAAATAAATTTATCTGGTATCTACATTCACCATGGGCCATCAACAATAATAACAGTCAAACTTTACTGATTTCATCATATGCTTGTATTTGTTGCTAAATGCGTTTATACACGTCATTTCATTTATCATCTCAGACCCTTTTGAAAAAAATTATAGTTTAACCTCACTTTATAAATTAGGAAACAAATTCTGAGAGGTATAATAAATTGCTCAAAGAGTATAACCTACTGGTGGCTGAACTAGAACTTAGTTCCTGGCATTCTAACCCCAGATCCTACACTTCTAGGCACAGTATCATACTGAAAAGTTTACGTGAACTAAAACTTAAGCTGCTCTAAGGACATTGTCCATGTTTTTTACACATATTTTCTTTTATAAATCTTCATATAAGATTTTAGTTTACTATTAAGGTCAGGAAAATATTTTTCTGCTCTCAAAAACTAATGTACTTGTTTCATTTTATAGTGGTCAGATAGATATTATCACTCTTCCCTTATTTGGCATGATTTCCAGAATTTAAAAAAAAAAGATTTTTTGAGAGTGTACATTATTTTGTAAAATAATGCAGTCATATCTATAACACCTTAAGAATATTTATGTTTTTCAATTTCACAAATTTATATCTGGGTAGTAATATAAACACAGTGAAAATAGTTGCAAAGGACAAGCTATAACATGTTTAATGGTAGTATAAATTATGATGAAAAAAATCAGAACTTTGATGTAGTTAAGTATATTGAGAATTTAGGATAAAATATTGTTTTGTCATTTCAAAGGATTGCAAAAAAAAAAACCTTAGAAAATTCTCATGCATTTGCTGAAAAAATTAGCACCAATTATTTTAGATGAAACATAAACTCAACTATGAAAGAAAAACTGATAGGAAAGTAGAACAAAAGAAGTATACAAATCTCTTCTACAGAGCTTGCTTGTGAGTTATGAGAGGAATAAGTTCCTTTCTGTTACTTTGTCCTTTACTTAAATTTATCATTTTGAGAACAAGGGAGCAAAATGAATTAGTTAAACTTAAACAATTTCCAGCAAAATGAATGGGTTTTCCTTTTCTTCCCAGGACATTAAGGGTTTACTAATCTTAAACTGATTTAGCTTTTCTTCACTCCTAGTAGATAAAAAGTACTTAACTCTAAATATCCCATGTTATAAATCCTCAGTGCATAGCATGATGCCTGGCATGAAGTAGGTACTTATGAAATGTTTCTTGAAAGAATGAAAAATAAATGAGTCTTTATAGCTGGCATTTTTTGTTTGTCTTTCTTTTCATGATCCTGACATTCTATTTTATCAGTTTTGTTTAATATATGACAGAACTCCACTCAAAACCTTTTGGTATAAATGACTGATAAAACAATTTTAATTTTTAATATAGATCTTTATGGAACAAAGGGCCTAAGACTGCAGCCTCGTCACACCTACTCCAAAATTCTGGACAACCATACTAGTTTCTACATTTCTCTCCTCAAATAGATCCTGAAATAAGAGTCTTGGCATAAAGAGTTATGTCTTATTTGTGATTTATTTTCTTTACCCAAAGACTCATCACAGTTCCTGGCACAAAGAAAACACTTACAAAGTTAGCAGGATTGATTGTTGAAATGAATAAAGGCTCAGAGAATTGATGAACTGAATCATGTCCTTAAATTTTTTTGCTTGTATTTTATAAATGTACGGAATTATAAAATGTAAAGAAGAAAATGGGCTATTATTACAATAGATAGATAAGTCCAAAGGAAATAAAAATAATAGTTGAACTTTGTTAGAAAATTCTAATAATAAAAAAAGAACTGATGGTTGATTTCCACATTTCTATCTCTGATGATAAATTGCTAACATTTTCTTGTGATTTCTAATAAAAAAAAATATGCTAAAATACCACTAACTAGTTGCATTCCTTTACGTGGTTGTTTCTAAGTCTTAGCATACACCAGAATCATTTGGAAGGCTGGTTGAAAACATAGACCTCTGGGCCCCATGCTCAGAGTTTCCGATTCAGTGCATCTGGGGTGATGCCTATACTTTGCATATCCCAGGTAATAATGATGCTTGTTGGTCTAGGAATCAGGCTTAGAGAGCCACAAATTAACAAGATTTACCAAAAAAGTAATAAAATGCACATTGCTTTGCCCTTTGCTTATTCACTCATAGCCTCTCTTTTAAACCCAACACAGGTGTACCTAGACTTGAAAGGAAAGACTGGGTTTAAAAGAAACGGGAGATAATTTCATCTTAAAGCCTTGTAGGATGTAAAGCTGGGGGAAAATGTTCAATAAAGTATAAGACTTATCTAAATATGTTGTAGAAGTATGTCAATTTTTTTCTTTTTCCTCTGGACTCATTCTTTTTGGTGCCACCATTTTTATAAATATCCTCTTTCTCATCTCTCTTACATTTCTGTACTGTCAAAAATGAGCATGCTTGCTTTTACAGAGGTTATGCTCTTTTTAAAAATAAACACAATAATTTAAAAGGCAAGCAAACAGAGAGATGCAACTTCTTATTAACATAACAGAACAGACTGGTTTGATCCTATGACTCCTGACGTGTGTATTTGGTCTGTATTTTTCCATGATTAAGAACACTCATAACATTTTCATATGAAACCCATAGAGTTGCCCCTTCCAACATTACTTTGAAATTATGAAGCTCCCTGTAACATCATCTATTTATATGGCTAACATATTTGATAACAGACTTGTACCATAGGCAAAACTTGATGAAGATATAATTTAAAGCTAGCTGACTTATAAGATTACACAATATCTCTATAAAGTGTTAATCATGTAGTTGGCTACATTTGGAGAAGCTTACAGATTGCCATGGTTTGTGAAATGAGTGTATAGAGACTATGAAAATGTGTTAACATTTGGAAGCTTCATAGTATTCTCAAAAGAGGAGTTGAAAAATTAAGTTAATTTTTAACTCCACTGAGAAGCCTCAGTGTGAAAAGCAGAGAAAGAAGAAAGCCAAAATTCTCATGAATAAGCCTTCCTCAGGAGAAAGGTAAGTGCCAAAGGGAGATTAACTCAGCTACTGAATTAAGTATCAACATACTTTATATAACTAAAATATAACAATTACTATAGCAATTGTTTAAACAACTATCATGTTAATGGAATTTTAAGGGAATATATACATATATTTTACATTTGGTCTACTATAACTTGCTATGACTTCAACAATTCTATATAATCAACTTAATTTAAAATCTTAGGTATACTGATGAATTATAATTACTGTATTTTGCTGTGTGTAATGAGCACTCACATTTTTGGCCTGAACTTTCAGGACATTTTTCCTAACTTGTGTTCCCTTTTGCTTGATGACTCCTTTGTCATCCTAAAACAGATTTTCAAAATAACTAATCAGCACTCTCTCTACTTCATCACCCCCAACTTATTTGTACCTTGCCCACTACATTCTGGTTTCTGTTGTCACCACTCTCGAAACAGCCCTCTCCAGCCTGGCAGTTTCTATTTCCTTACAACATTCTCCTCTGTTTTTCTTCTACATCGCTGACTCCCATTCAGGTACTTTCACTGGCTTTTTTTTTTTAATTCACTTCTTTTATGCCCGGGTTCACCAGGGCCCAAACACGACCCTGTCTTTTTCCTCTTCTATTCATTGGCTCTGCATACCTCATCAAACCTTGTGCTGATTGCCTAAATGCTTATGAATCACCTTCATATGTTGCGAACCTACATTAGAAGCTGTATCTATTCCTGGGAGTAATAAGTTGCATCAGCAACTCATGTTTGACCTCAGTTCTTTCCAGAACATTTCTCCACCACTGAATGCTAGTCAGTACTCATTTTGTCAAAAAGACATCATTAATAGTAGTCCAGCCAAGAGATTTAGTAATTTTCTTTAGCCTGTTCCAAGTTCTTTTAGCTTTGCTTTTTATACCAGATACAATATATACTTAAATAAACATGCATGTGACCATATAAAATAATAAGTAATCTTCATGAGCATATTAAGTATCATGAACTATTAGGGGATTGTTAAAACTTGATGGGAGATTAATGTTATAGCTAAACAACAGATGATATGACTTTGGGTGGTGGGGGTACAACAAAATAAAAAGATGATGTATCATAGATTTGTACTGTTGAAATCTATATAATATTTTAAACCATTGTCACCCAATATATTTAATTTAAAATAAAATAAATAGCCCTGGCAAGGTGGCTAAGTTGGTTGGAGCATTGTCCCATGTACCAAAGGTTGTGGGTTCAATTTTCTGTCAGGACACAGATCAGGTTTGGCCTCCTGATATGTTCGAGGACACAAGGGAGGCAACAGATCGACGTGTCTCTCTCATATCAGTGTTTCCCCCTCTCTCTTTCTCTCCCCTGCCCCTGTCTCGAAAAAGCAATAAACATATCTTCAGGTGAGGATTACATTTTTAAAAAATTTTCCATGACCTTTTATACCCCCCAAATTGTATCAGTGTCATTTTATCACGTTTTAATGTACAGTTATCCTCCCTTATCTGTAGGGGATATGGTCTAATCCTCTCATTGGAATCTTGAAACCATAGATAGTACTATATCTTATATACGCTGTTTTTTCCTATACATACATACATACATACATACACTTTATGGCTCCTCTTTGCATATATGAATTGCCAGCATCACTACTCTTACACTTTGGGGCAAATAAGGGCTATTTAAACACAAGTACTGGATACTCTGATTGTTGATCTCTTAGCCAAGATGGTTACCAAGTGACTAAGGAGAGGGTGGTATATACATAGTGGATACACTGGACAAAGGGTTGATTTATGTTCTAGGACAATGCAGAATGGCATATGACTTCACTCTACTCAGAATGGCAACAACTTAAAACTTCTACATTGTTTATTCCTGTATTTTTTGTTTAAAATTTTCAGACCACAGTTGATCACCAGTTTCTGAAACCAGGAAAAGTGAAACCATGGATAAGGGGGAATTACTATACTCAGAAATGAACTTTAAGAAAAATAGTCTAGTATACTCTTTGTAATAATATATGGCATGTGGGGATGCCTTCTCTATCTCCAGAGGAAGGTACTCCTCTGAAGCAATAAGATATAAAATTCAAATATAATTGATCAAAGCATAAAAGTATGCAAATATGTAGAGATTTATTTTTAACATAATGTTAACAACCATACTAAAATGGGATAGCACACCAATGGACTCAAGGAAATCTGACCTTTCTGCATGAAGAAGAAAGTCTGTGTGTATTAGTCACATTTACATTGTGACTGTTTTGTCTCCAACACTTCAAGAGTAGAAGCCTAGATATCCCAGGGCTCATGTACCAAGCTTGAGGAGTATGTCAGCATTATTCTCTTCCAAAGTATCCTGATATTTTATAGTAAATGACTTAGTGTTTATCTTAGACATTGATGTGGGTAGAGAGCAAAATTAGAATATTTATCAGAAAACTTCTCTTCCCATGTCTTGTTTTGTCGCTTGCAAAAATAGCATGGCAGAGAAAGCATTTATTTTAATTTTGAGCACCTAATAAGCTTTGCTTTTTCAAGCCTTGAACTATTTTTCAAACTTTACCATTAAAATATCTCTATTTATCTTAGCCTCTGGGCACTTGTGCATCGAAAATACATAAATCATCTGAGAACTAATAAAACAACTGCAGCCCAGCAGAAACTCAAGGAAATAAAAGCATTGTTTTAAAAACTAACACAACAAATATCAATTGAACTGAAAGAAAGAAACAAAAGTGGCTTGTTTTCAGCACAGCTGACTTAATGGGAAGGGACCACATTGCAATGGCTACAGAAGGTTATATCTGTCATGAAGGAGATTAGGAATCAAAATATTCTACAAGGCCTTGGAGATCACATCCTAACTAGGATTTATAATGTAGGTTGAGGTTAGGAAGTAAGAAGAAATCCTACACCTTGACAAGAGGTCCAGGAAATTTTTTACTTTAAATGTTAATATTTTTGTATTGTACTTTTTCTTTCCTTTCCTTTTCTTTCTTTTTTTTTTCAGAATTAAGTAAAAGACCTTATTTGTAATGGCCTAGATTTCCTTTTCTGTCTTAAGGTCATTAATGGAAAAAGAGACATCAACAGAGAAAGGTGTAAAAGCGCAAACAATATTGACAAAAAGGTACAGCTTTTTAAAATATACATATCTTACAAATATGATCCTATTGTCACAGATATTAGATGGAGTCATTATGTCCTTTATAGGATTTGACATTCCCTTGCCAGGATGGCAGAAAATTCCCCGATCAGTTTCCATTTTCATCATCTTCACTGACTGATTTTCTACCTTCTTTTGATTCTTTGTTCTGACTTATTACTCATCCTTTAACTTTATGTTAGGTTTGACCCAAATTGTGCCTATGTCAGTCCCATAGCTGATTCCTCAATCTCCCAATACCCCTGCCCACTTAAACAGGACTGCAATAGGCATCAAAACATTAATTGTACTTACAAATATAGGGTATTGGGGAAATACTTATACATATTAATCTTCATAACAAAGAACAAAAAAATTACACATTACGTACTTGTATCCTTTAAACTCTTTTTGATTTCTTCACCACAGGTGCTATCATTTGTAATGACAGTGTCAGCTTTTTCTAGGATAAGTCTAGGTCTCCAAGACCTGTTTTTATCCTCCATCTCTCTCCTTCTCTTTGTCTCCTCTCCCCACCTAATGATCCTGAGGGATTCTAATTTCTTCTCCCAACCTCCTTTTTCCTATTTTGTAAACCAATTCAACTCAGTCTAGTTCCAGTTACTAAAATCAGCAAAAACTTGCACATTTGCATATTTTAAATCCTTTAAAATACTTTTTGACCCCAAATGGTCTTCCTTTTCTATTTTCTTACGGAGGATTCACATACCTTAAACAGCATTTTTACATCAATTTTTTCTTTTATACATATATAATAGGTTTATAATTTTTAAAAATGAATTTGGCATGCTAGTATCTTGAATTAATTTAGTTCATGACACTCTAAAATATAGGCACTAGTATTCTCATTTAACAAGTAAATAAAAAAAAAGCATTTATAGGAATTGGGAAATTTACTTAAAGTTCTCAAGGTGATCAGTCCCTAGATTTGAACTGCTGTACATTTCAGTTCAAACACTGGACTTCTGTAAACGTATCCAATCCAGGAGGAGATTTCATGAGCCACATTGTTGTTCACGTAAAAGTAATTGTATGCATTACTCATCAGAAAGTTTGCAAGATTATGGGCAAGAAGGCACGAACAATGGAGTTCAAATATAGAATCGAGAGAGACAGATTAAAACGGAAAAAGAAAGCAGTTTAGTAGTTTTGAGAGACTGTTGAGGACTAACATAATTTATTTCCTGAATGTTCCAACATGATGATGGCATAATTTAAAGTTATATTCACAGTCGGGGGTGAAGTAGATACGTGATTGAGTGTGGGTGTCCTCCAGAACAGGCAACAGAAATCACGGGTCCTTTGATTCTACTTACATCTATCTGTTACAACTTATAGATGGAAAAATAATTCCTAAATTCTTAACCTTTATGTAATACTGCTTTATATAATTTTAAATGAAGTACATGGCTCTAATAGTTGCTGAAGAGTGATTAAGAACCTACTACAGAAAAATTATTAATGAGTCAATGAATTTTTAAAAAGTTGATGGGAATTGAGTTTATTGATTTAATGTGTATAAATATGTGCAAAGCCACAGTTGCTGATTTCAAAACAACTTCCTGCAAAAGATGAGAAGATTGCTAAATGATTCTACCTCCTCTAGTGTGTTGGTGTAGTGGGAGCGGTCACTTTTTTAAAGTGAGACAGGTCTAGGTTTGATCCTAGCTCTTTTGCCTTGGCTGGGACACTATAAGCAAGTTGGTATCCCATGCCTCTGTTTCTTTACCTGTATGCCTGCACATGGCAATTGGCGTGTAGTGGTATCTCTCATTGCAGTTTTGTTTCTGTCTAATTGCTAATGATATTGAATACTTTGTATGTGCTTATTTCCCATACCCTATACCTTCTTTTTTAAATCCTCACCCAAAGATATGTTTATTGATTTTAGAGAAAGGACGGGAGAGATGAGAGAGGGAGAGAGAGAAACACTGATCAGTTCCCTCCCGTAAGTGCCCTAACTCCAAGTTAATTATCTGTACAAATTATTGTCTATTGTTTAAAATGGGTGTTTTTCTTATAATTGAAAAGATATTTATACTGTGATTTATTCTAGATACATGTCCTTGATCAGACATCTGATTTGCAGATATTTTCTCACAGTTAGTGGCTTGTCTTTTCATTTTCTTAATATTGATGTTTAATCAATTGTTTTAAAAAACAATTATTGTTTCATTATTGTTTCATATTATTGTTTAAAGAAATTTTTAAAGTTTTATGGATTCCAATTTGTCAATTTCTTCCTAATACAGCCTGTGCAACTTCTTGCTCAGTCATTTCTATAAATATTTTTAGTATGGAACAATATGATATTCTGTAAAATGTTCAGATGGTGCAGGTCCCTAGGGATCATGTTATGACAAAGGGTAGGAGATTTTATATAGCAAGACCATAAATATCCATTGCAATCCATTTCAAATTTATGTAAAATGTTTCTAGCCCTCCATCGGATAGAAATGTAGAAGGATGTTTCTATCAGACCAATGGCCACCCAACATGCTCCTGAGATGTTAATTTGCTCTAATAAAATGCTATGTCTAGCATAGCTTCTGCGATTGTGCCGCTACAAGAGAGTTCAGGAGAATGTGAAGATTCTGGGTTTTTAAGCTCATAACATCTCAGGATCCCACTCCTTTCCTCCAGGGTCTTGACATTTGTGTAGGAACTTCCTGATTTTAAAATACATGGATGGAACTGGAAAGCATTATGCTAAGTGAAGTAAGACAGATGGTGAAAGACAAATACCATATGATCTCACCTATAAGTGGAACCTAATTAACAAAGTAAACTGGCAAGCAAAATATAGCCAGACATTGAAATCGACAACAAACTGGGAGTAACCAGAGGGGATGAGAGAGGGAAATAACATGGAAAAGAAGGGAAAGGGACATAAAGGAACATGCATGAGGGACCCATGGTCGAAGCCAAGGCGGGGTGGGACTGAGGGTGGGAGGTGGGGGGGTAGGGTGGAGGAAAGTGGTGGTGGGAAAATGGAGACAACTGTATTCGAACATCAATAAAAAAATCCTTCCAAAAATTAAAAAAAAATTAATCTATTCCAGCACTCTGCTACTCATGACTGTGCTCTGGGCTGATCATCAGTTTTTTTGCCTTCCTCCTGTAAAAACTATTTATATGCTCCAAGGACCTCTTGCTTTCATTCTTTGCACTTAGTTGGTTATTAATAACTTTTTTATTATTGAATTATTAGGGTGACATTGATTAATAAAATTATATAGGTTTCATGTGTACAATTCTTTAAAACATCATCTGTACATTGTACTGTGTGCTGACTACCCAAGTCATCTCTTTCCATCACCATTTATCCTCCCTTATTAATCACTGTCAATCTTTAATTTTCTTTCTCTATATCAACAATTAGCTCCAGGAGATACACTTGGTTCTCTGATTATCATATTATTATTTATCCTACACTTCCCAAGTGTTGAACTGACAACACCCATCAGTGTGTTCCAGGTCCACTATCCCAATTCCCCACTAGTAAAAGTGTTAACAAATGTACTATTACCACTTAACTGGGTGTCAGTGTTACTCTTACCACCAGTGATGGGACCTTCACTGCCCACTGGCCAATGGGTGACAGCTCTAAAATCCAATTTTAAAATCAAGTTTCTTGGATCACTCTTGGCACTGGCTTAAACTGTGTCTAGAAAACAGAATCTGAGACTGAAGCATGCACATAGGAATTTGGAGGGCGTCGTTTTTGTAATCAACACCTGCAAGAAACAGAAGGAAAGAAGACTGGGCAGAGAAAGACATTTAACTCTATTATAGCAACAACACAGGTCACAGCCATGGTGAGTTCTGACTTTTGGAGCAGGTATTTATTAATTCATTAAAAATAACAACAACAAAGTCATTATATGCTAGAATACATAATGTAGTTTCAAAAGATTAGTGAAAAGTGTGGCATTGTTTATATTTTTGTAAATTTTCTAAAATTTTTGGTTTGATAGAAACTGGATTCAGTCTGTTGCCATATGACATATAATGTAATTTCTGGAAATTTCCACTGTAAACTCATAGAAGAAGGCAAATAATATCCCAGTATTCTTATGAAAATATTTTCTGTTTTGGAGGCACCCAGGAGTCCAAGGACCATACTTTAACAACCACTGCATTAGACCACACTGTGAAAGTGAATTCAGTTGTTATTCTTTAAAAACAGAGGCCTGTTAATCTATTTCTTTCGATCCTTGCAGCTGGTTGGGTTAATGGACCTGTGAAAGTCATTAGGGATGTTTCCAAATATTCTAATTCTCTTCTCCATCTAGACACAGATAGAATAGAAGTATTCTCTCCTCTATGAAGTTAAATCTATATACACAATTTGCTTTATTAACTAATACATTTGAGTCTGAGTAGTGTGTATTGCTTTCTGCAGAATCTTAGGAGAGAGCATGAAAATTGCTACATTCTATTTCTCCTGTCTTGAGTTTTGGAGTATTGACAATAAGCAGAACCCAGAAGCTGATGTGCACTGGAAGTGTAGTGTGAACAAAAAATAAACTTCTTGTAGTGAGTCACTGAAAGTGTATAGAGGTTGTTATGGTAGAATACCTACTATATACTAACTAATGTAATCTCTTTTTCACTCTGTGTGTGTGTGTGTGTGTCATTTTGTATCTCTTGGCCTTCTAATCTCCACAAGTATGTCTAAACTCTATTCCCAATGTTTAGATTAGGGTGCAGTAGGACTTGTACCTCAGCCAAAGAAGGTTGTGAATGTGGTATTGTGAACTTTAACTTGCATAGTAGTTACTAAAGTAATGCTTCAGTTCCCATTAGGCTTTTCATTTCTTGGAGATAACAGATTTAGAAAGTTGCAGAAGGTTGGGAAGGGGTGATGGTCAGGAAAGAAATTGAACATTCTATGTACATGTATGCAATGCCATGTTATACCTTCAAATGCTACCCTGACTTCTAACATTAGACAGTTAGCAACAGCCCCTAGAGGAAAACTGTGCAATTTACTAATATTGAATAATTTGTCTTATCTTTTAAGTAGGTATATGTTATATGTGATTATATTGGGATAAACAAAAGGTGCTAAGGTTTTCAGCATATTAAAGACAAAAATACAAAAGAAACTACCTTATAAGAAATTTAATTGACTATAAAGGTGTGGGTTTATTTCTGGGCTCTCAATTCTGTTCCATTGATCTAGGTGTCTATTGTTATGCCAGTACAATGCTGTTTTGATTACTATAGTCTTATAGTGTACTTTGATATTAGGTAGCATGATTCTTCCAACTTTGTTCTTTTTTCTCAGGATCACTGTTGCTATCCAGGGCTTTTTGTGTTCCATATAAATCTTTGAAATATTTGCTCTAGTTCTGTGATATTCATCATTGGAATCTTATTAGGAATTGCCTTGAATCTATGGATTGCTTTGGGTAGCAAGGACATTAATGATATTACTGTATTTTGTCATGTATAAAGTACAATTTTTTTGCCCAAATTTTTGAGGGAAAAATAAGGATGAGCATTATACATGGGTAGTACTAATTCCATATCTATATAAATGTTTTTAATTCTTTTATTTATGCTTATGCATTAAAAGTATAACTCTAGAAAGCAATAATGATGTCTGTATGCAAAGTAATATCCTAGAAAATGATAATCAGGTTTGTTTTTAAATACAAATAAATAAAACATTGAATTAAAAAATTAAAACAAATGATTTTTTCCTGCAACTTTGGGCCAAAAATATAGGTGCATATTTTACATGGCACATACAGTAATTCTTACTATCCATGAATGTAGTATGTGCTTCCACTTATTTGTATCTTCTTTGATTTCTTTCTGCAGTGTCTTATAATTTTTTGAGTGCAGGTCTTTTATATCATTGTTTAGATTTATTCCCAGGTATCTGATTATTTTTAAGCAATCATAAATGGAATTGTTTTCTTAATTTCCCTTTCTGATAGTTCCTTATTGGCATATAAAAATGCAACTGAATTTCTGGATATAATTTTGTATGCTGCTAATTTGCTGAGTTAATTTATCAGTTCTAGTAGTTTCTTGGTAGAATCTTTATGTACAGTATTATGTGATCTGCAAATAAAGACAGTTTTACTTCATCCTTTCCAATTCAGATGCCTTTCATTTCTTCTTCTTCTCTGATTGGTATGGCTAGGACTTCCAGTACTATGTTGCATAAGAGAAGTGAAAGAGGACATCTTTATCTGTATAACAGAAGGCAATGTATTATTTGAGCGGCTGAAGAGTTAAGAGTCATGCTATTTTTTTGAGGAAGATATTTTTTAAGATCAGTTTTCAAGTTTTTACATGACTGGTAGGGTAATAATTGCCCCTCACTTCCAGAATCCAAGGGACAAAGGAAAAATAATGCAAATAGAAGGAAGGTTTGCAGGGTGAGTAAAAAGTCATATGTAATAACCTCACAGAAATGTTTCCTTTAAAACCTAGTGGTCTTTTTAATTTTATTCCAGGTTAAGAATAAATGTCAGGATTTCAAAACTCTTTTAACTAGATCACTGAAGAAAATTTAAGACTTTTTTTTATGTAGGAGACTGTTCTGCATGGCATGGGCCCAGCTCCCACTTGGAGATGCACAGGACCCATGCCCACAGATAGGTTCTTCTGTGGGAAATCAGGCCTGCAATGTGCCTAGACTGCTTTGAGTCTTGCTCCTGCTAAAAAACTCCCTCACCCTGAATTGAGGACATTTACTGCAAAGTAACTTCCTAAAATCCATGCTAAACCTTCCAAGGATGAGTGTAACCAGTCCAACTACTTTTGCCTTTTCATTTGCAAATATCCCTCTTCTGTGATGTGATTGGCGGCATTGGCTCCTTTGTTTTCTGTAAAAGGTAATCATCTAAAGCCAACCTGTGCGTAGTAAATGAGGACCATAATGTAATGTGCTGAGAAACCCAATAAAGGCCTGTCATGGCAAGGGCCGTGGCTTTTGCTCCCCTTGAGAGAAAAGCCATGCAGTCCCTTTTCCTCCACCGGACTCAATAGTCCATGTGAATGTCTCATTTCATCCATAATGATGCGGACACTGTGGGCCGGAGTCTGCATCACTTTTATAGAATATCTACCAGAACGTTTAAAATTTTTAATGTACTTCAATAAAACAAATAGATGGACTTCAGATTTATTAACCTCTAAGTTTATAAATATTTGTGATATCTAGCTTTACAATTTTACAAATTAATAGTACTTTGTGCTAAAATATATTTTAGAATCATTTTTAAGAAGCTTTCTAAGTTTTAAAAACTCAGTTTTGGCTTGGTTTCCCGTATCTAAAAAAATTAAGTTTAAACTCTTATTTTTCACTCTAGGATAGAAGATTTTTATGCTACCCCTCTGTGTTGTACATTTTGAGCCTTTTATTGCCTGAGTTTCTTTTTTGATATCCTATTATTGGTATCATTCATTTAGTCAGAGCAAGAGAGAGATACCATATAGAGAATTATTTTAAAAATGCAAGGCATGAAAATCAGCCCTTAATATAACGAAACTTTCTATTTTCTACACCATTTGACGTAGCATTCTAAAATTGATGCAATAATCCAAAATAAAGGCAATTCAAAATCTATACATAGACCCAAGGAACATTTCCTTTTCTCCAAATACTGTCCTTACCAAAAATGTTATTTCTAGGTGCCATCTCATTTAGGTTCCCTGTGGACATTTTGAATTAGCAGAGGGAATTAGTGAGGATACAAGATGTCATACTGTTTCTTTTTACCTTCATTGGTACTAATAAATTTTGTTGTGTGCAAATGAGCTTAAAAGTCTCTATGCAATTAGCTTTCTATTTTACCTTAAATGTTTTAGTGCATATTGTTAGCTAATCAAGCTGGAAAATTGAAATAGAGTGTACACAAAATTGTTTATGAGTAATATTATAAACAATCAGGGTAGATAGCACTGTACCTGTTTTACTGCTATAATAAAATAAGCAATGATATCAGCATTGCATCCATTTAGATGTAATTGTACAAATTGCTAACTAATCAGATGAGAAATGCAGAACTTAAAAGACCAATGTTCTTTCTATGTGCTATTATCTTTGTTTATTTAGCTATGTGTGTAAAGGATTTTAAGATTTGGACCAAAAGAATAAAGATGCATTTTAAAAAACATTTTGATATAGAAAAGTGAATTTGCCTTTTTGCAATTATAAACCTTAGGGACATCTTTAAAATGCAAACTTCTGTAAATGAATAATATTCACTGAAAAAATACAGATATTTTTATCAAGCCAGCTGGTTATTAGCTCACAGGATTTTACATGTTCTATGCAGTGGGCCTCAGCTAGAATTTTACACATCTGGCAAAAAGACATAAGTTTTTCAAGAAGTGATGTTGAAAGTTTATGAACACAAGAGGAAATGACATATTTTTACCTTCCTAAAAATTTTATTATATGTCAGCTTTTATAAACACTAGTGTGGATTCAACAATGTGTAATTTCTCTTGTCCAGTGGGAATTTCTATTAGAGAACAGCTTTAAGACATAAAATAAAGAGCACAAATTAGAATTTCATGTCCTTAGAATAATTCTGTTTTTTCCTGTGTGCTTATTTTTGATATGGTTCTAATATATCTTTCTAAGAATTAAAAATATTCTGCGTGTGTATGCTTGTGTATATATGCAAGTATGTTTATGTATGTGCAAGTATCTAGAGCTGACAGCTTTATTACACTATAAAAATATACCACAAATTCCCACTAATGTCTTTTTGGACCAAATTAAGAGTTAAGTCTGTAGATTTTGGGGGGTATTCATATGTTGCATACATATTTTTAGCACTAGTTATATTCCAACATTGTGCCTAGTGCTTTCTTTATGCAACTTGTATTCTACTCATCAATCTCTGCCTAGTATAATTTTTCTAAAAGATTTTCTCTGGTTTCTTCATATCTTGTTGCATTGCTCTTATTCCAAAAGTGCATACTTGATAAAGGAATTACATCTATATTCTATGTTATCTTCTTGCACTTACCATCTTTTTTGTAGCTGTGGACTAATTCATATAAAATCAGCTTTTTCTTTTTTGTTTAAATATACTTTACTATTATGCTATTACAGTTGTCTCAGTTTTCCCCTTTAATCCCTCCACCTGGTACCTCCATTCCCTCTAGCAATGTAACCCTGCTAAGTTCATGTCCATGGGTCATGCATATAACTTTTTTGGCTACTCCATTTCCTATATTGTTCTTATCATGCCCCTGTCTATTTTGTAACTTACAAATTTGTGCTTCTTAATCCTTGAAACGTTCTCCTCATTTCCCCTCCCCCCTTCCCCCTTCTAACTGATAACCCTCCAGAAGATCTCCATACCTGGTCTGCTTTTTTGCTTAATTTATTATTTGGATTCCATTATTGATAGTTGTGAATTTATTGTCATTTTAATGTTCATTGTTTTGAACCTTTTTTTCTTACATAATTCCCTTTAGCACCATATGATAATGGCTTAGTGATGATGAACTCTTTTAGTTTTACCTTGTCTGGGAAGCACTTTAACTGCCCTTCCATTCTAAATGATAGCTTTGCTGTGTAGAGTAATCTAGGTTGTAGGTCCTTGTTTTTCATCACTTTGAATACTTCTTGCCAGTCCCATCTGCAAAGTTTCTATTGAGAAATCAGATACTTGGGAAACAATTGTGTGGCAACCAGTGTAGGTGAATTTCTATATACACAGAAGAATAAATTAAAATAGTAAGAAAGTGTCTATAAGTTTCTCTAGCCATTTTAATACTCAAATAATTAAAATAACTTGTCCAAAACATGGTACTAGATTCAGAACTGAATCCCAGCTAACAGGCCCCATTATATTTCTACTGAGTAGAACACATACAAGAATAAAAAGTAGACTTTATTGTACTAAAAGAAATAAAGTAGACTTTATTTGTACCATAAGAATGAATTTAAGGTGAGAGCTAGGTTTTATTCCCAGTTTCATCAGATGTGACATTAATTCAGCCAATGCGATGTAAGTCATTTCACTTTTCTGAGTCTGAAATAACAATCCATTAATTGAAGAAACTAACAAAATTAATTTGTGGCTATAAATTTAATGTAGTATACAATATTATTGCATATTATATTGGTAATATACAAATGTTTGTTCCCATTATAATAAGAGACACTGATTACAATCCTTGAGTAATTAGTTAGGATCAGAGTTTTCACCTATGACATTGCCTTCTAAGGTAAGATCATAGAATCCCAGTGTTTGGAGTGAAATGTCTATGACATTTATTATCCTTTTGAACTGAACTTGGTTTAATTTTTTTAAAGCCTTAAATTTTTTTTGAGCAGTGTTAGGCAAAAGTGAAATTGAAAGGAAGATACAGAGTTTCCCATATGCTTTCTGGAGACGTGCATCATTGGCAGTGTCTGCATCCCCTGCCAGTGTGAAGTGTTGTTGTAATTGGGAAACCTACACCAACACATCATTATCATCCCACATCCACAGTTTATATTAGGGTTTACTTTTGGTGTTGTCATTTTGATGGGTTTGGACATATGTATAATGACACGTGTCCACCATTATAGAATCAGACTATTTACACTTTTTTAAAAGCATCTATGCTTCAGCTATTTATCCCACATTCACCCTTAATCCTTGGCAACCACTAATCTTTTTGCCATGTCCATAGTTGTAAATTTTCCAGAATGTTATATAGTCGGGATTATACAGTGAGCAGCCTTTTCAGATTGTTTTCTTTCTCTTAGTCATAGCATTCAAGTTTCCTCCATATCTTTTTATGACTTCATAAGCTCATTTTTAGTGCTGAATAATATTCCATTTAATGGATAGACCACAGTTTATTTATCCATTCACCTACTGAAGGACAGCTTGGTTACTTCCAAATTTGGCAATTATGAATAAACTTGTGATAAACATCTATAGACAAGTTTCTGTGTGGATATAATGTATCCACCTTTTTTAAGAAGATACAAAATAGTGCAATTTCTGGGTTTTATGCTAAGAGTATGCTTAGTTTTGGAAAAAAAAAACAACAAGCAACTTAACTGACTTCCAAAGTGGCTGTACCATTTTGCATTCCCTCCAGCAAGAAACAGGGATTTCTGTTGGCTTGTGACCTCACCAGCATCTGGTACTGTCAATGCTCTGAAGTTTGTTTTTTCCAATATGTATGTAATGGTTTCTTATTGTTTGAATTTGGTTTGTTTTGACTTAATAATTAGCACACTTTTGCCTTAGCCACAACCTTATGTGCACTCCAAATATGGTAAATAAAAATAGAATTTAGGGATACATGGATTTTTTTTTTATTTTGGCTTTCCTGACGTTGTAATTGCATGTGCCATTTCTAACTCACATATAATCTTTTCCATTTCTTTGATTTAGGTGAGAATCCCAGTTTTTGAATGGGAAGAGCTCTATCTAAAGTCAGAGATAGCATGTAAAACTGAGTTATGTTTCAGTTTTAAGTTCTTGAGCACTGCTTCAATGAATGAGACTATTGATTAAACCTGCAAAATTTAGGCAACCCTACTTCACTTAATGGTGAAAAGAGGTAGATCAAACATGAATAACTTCACCAGTAACAGTAGCAGTTATAATATAAAATGGTAGCCTTTATGTTTTAAAAATATCTTTAATATTTATTATTAAGTTTAAAGTCTATAAAATTTTTGCTGAAATAATTTGGTAAGAGTGATGAAAAAGAGCTGGAGATGTAAGCTATCTCAGTTAAGGTCTCAATCAATGTTATATAATTTGGTTAGGTCAATCAACTTAAAGAAATTAAACATCAAAATACACATTCAACTGGAAAAGATCAAAATGTTACCTAAATGTTTCTGAGGAACGATTTACTTTTAAAAGCAATCTACTCAAGAGGATAATGACAGATAATTGCTTAGCATCCTGGAAAAAATTTTAAAATAATAAACTAAAGACCATAAAAATAAAGTGGACTGAAATTAAAAGACAGCTATATGACATAAGAAATGATTTAAGATAACTAAATAGCTAAGATCCTGATTTTGAAAATTAAATTAAGACCATCTCCAAAAATGAAATTAAGAATGCAATCATGAAAGCAGTATGAAAAGTTATTAACTATGCATTGTGCAAGTGAAAATATATATTTTAGGAGGTTATATATATGTAAGGAAGAAACAAAATAATATGGCAGAAACAATAATCAATTTTGCAATTGAATTCCAAAACAAGAAAAGACTAAGGAAAATACTGATAGACTGAATAGCACAAAATTTTTAAGTGTGTGAATGTCAAAAATACTATGAACAAAACTAAAAGCCATCCATATATGCGTGACATATAAGTGTCATAGAAAAATATTTTGCATATGTAATGAGCTCTTGATGACCTATGGGTTCAATTTTAAAAATACTAAAATGGAGACCACTCTATGTATATAATTTACACACATATAACATAGTCATTGTGTGTATGTTTAAAAAATAACAATCTGACAAATTAGTTATTTTAAGATGATAAAATTATTGACATTTTGATTATATATTTATAAATTTTCTACCATAAAATTGCATCATTTTATAGTTCCAAAAGAACCCTAAACAGACATTTTTATTTTTAAATGATGAGCCATTAACTGACATATAGTTTAACACGATGAATTTACATTAGCAAAGGTATATATGTAAAGCGATTTTCTTTAAATGTTCATTTATTTACTCTTATCCTCATTCAGTTAGAACTTATTGGCATTTAGGTTTGTTTGCCTGTGTAAAGTGTCTTTTTGAGGAATATGTGTTTTTCTTAACAGTTTTAGCAAAAAGATTTCTCATTACAATGTTAATCAAGCCTGGAAACATACCCTAACTTATGTAAACTTGAACTTTCTTGAGTATTTTTCTCCTCCTTTGCTTTTATTATTCTCTTTTCTTGTCACTTTACATTCTCACTCCAAACTATTTTTTAATCAACCAATTCAGAAGGGGGAAAAAAGAACTGCTGAGATAGTTTTCTTTCCAAAATACACATTTTAATATAGCCCAGATTTCTGAAAACCGAAGGTATCTATTAAGTGAAGCTGCAGGCAGATGCCAATCAAAGTGTTCATGCTTGAAGTTATGAGTAGCTCATAGGGCACCAGAGATTCCACTGAAAACAAAGGTTTTGCAGAAATACACATGTAACCTTGAAGTGCTAGGGGCAGACTGTGAAAACAATCTCCACATTTTTTCCATCTCTATTTGAAAAATACCACAGCTACTTTGTTACCCTTGGGAGTGAAAGACCAAAAGCATTATACAGAATTGCTGATTAACGGAGGCCCAAGGAGAGACCCAGGATAGGAGCTGGAGACACTACAGGCAGCTAAATAAAGAGCCTCTGAACCAATAGCATTTCTGCAGGGCTGCTTCAAATCTTGAAATACTCTTGAACTTGATTATTAATGTCACTCTCCCTCTGAAATTTTGTCAAAGCATCTTGGCTACACCTGGATTGTCTGTGAATTTTGATGAACACAAAAGAAAAATGAAACAAGTGACACATGAAGAAACTATTGGATTTTTCCCACTTCACACTGTTGACATTTTTTTCCTACCAGTGTTTCTTTGAACCAACCTAAAAGCATTGTGAGAAACATTTGTCTTAAGGTTCTGGTTTGTTACCTTCTTTTTTCAATTTCTCTGAGCATTTATTCAGGTGATAAAGCCTCTGTTCTCTATTTCCCTCATTTCTATTATGTGTTACATGGTGATGATATTACTTTTTAGCTTAAATAACTTACGTCTTCAACTCAGGATGTAGAGACAACCTTAGGTGATTTTTGTGTTCCAAAAAGCCCAGTATATTATTTGGCACGCAGACTAGAAACAGCTGCTAATTCTTTGATTAACTGATTGATGAAGAGGATGAGAAATATTGATATGATACCCAAAGCTTATCCCTGACATGCATTGATATAAGGGAAAAATTACTGAGATTATTCAAAATGAATATAAATTTCTTCCTTTTCGTACAGACCATCTAGTCTATAATTTCTTCTCTTTATTGAGCTTTTCTCTGACAACCACACTAATGACACATCACCAAGGGAGCAGTGTAAGTAATATAAATATTAATGAACTGATGTGCACTCTTAGGACACTCTAAGCACTGCTTTTCTGATAGTGTCTTTACATATTTTTCTCCGAAATCAGTTTGTCACGGTGTATTGCATACTTTTGTCCTAAAAACTTTGGAATCATATCAAATTTTTTATTTGAACACTGTAAGGAAGAACGAAAAGTCAAGAAAAGGTGCAAAAAGTGGAGGTGATACTTAGACAATAAAAACATAATGATTAAATGCAAGTTTTTTGTCATATCCAAAAGGAATTGGGAAGCAGGACCATGAAATTTTGCTAAGATGTTGTAAAAGGAGATTGATGGCCCAGTGATGTGATAGTTCAGCTACACCCAGTGTTCTTGCTTGCTTCCTCCTCCATGGATGGCTATACTGCCTCATTCATGGCCACCAATAAATATTTATTGGACTTCCATGAGGTATGTGGTATGTAGATAATGATTCATGCAGCCTGGATGTGCCTTATCCTCTCCCTAATAAATTTTGAAAAAAACTTGGTTAATTTGAATTTTAGAATTATTGCATTGTTAGCAAATTTGAACATTTTAAATTCCATACTCGGTGTATTTGGTCTAGTTTAGTGAGGTTTAGATTAAATGGCAAGGAAAATAATCAAATATTCAGGAAAATATCTACCTACCTCCTTTAGATAGATAGAGAATATGAAATGTCTCTCCTGTATCAGTACTTCTTTATAAACCATCTGAAATCAGAGTTTTTGTTTCAAGTAAATTGTATACGAAGAGACTAATTGTTTCCTTCCAGAGAGTGAGAAAATACAAGAGCATCGAAAGATCTTTGAAAAAGCAGCTTCTTATTTAGATCATTTTTAGCATTTGGTCTTGTCCAGCCAATCCACAAGATAATTGAATTGTTTAATTTGCAGCTGGATTGTTTTAGTAGTTCCTTCCATCACTCATTATTGAGTGATACTAAACTCCCATAGAGTAGTTTAAAGAAAAAAATTATCTTTGCTTTACATCAAGCTGAGCCCGGATGCTTTCTAATGAGTAAGTAAACAGTATAGTACTTTAATCAGTGTTGTTATACACCTGAAAACTGCTATGTAAACACCTTTATGCTCTGCTACCTATGTCACTTTCATTTTCTAAGGTTATTTTAATTAGATTGGCATGCTAGAAACTCTGAGATGTCATGTACTAGACATTAGCATTAGTTCTCCCTGAATGCCGGAGAGTCTATATAATTAAGATAAACATAATGCACAATGGAGAAAGCAAAATTACAGGAGCTGATACAGTTCTGATTACAATGGGAAAGGTTTTAGTGATTGTGCCAAAGTAAAGCAGGGGGAGCAGCTTTTCATTTGCAGACTATTTATTAAGTGGAAGAGACTGTTCACTCTCTTTCAGAAATTCTGTTAGTAGGATAGTGCATTATAACTAAACTGAATAATAAAGACAGTTTTATTTTCATCATATTACACCAAACCAGAATTATGATAATTTAAATGTTTATTATTAATTTTGGGAAGATTAGTGACAGTGATAAAACCATGAATAAAAACCTACTAAGTAGTATTCATTAAGAACAAAGAATGATGGATAATGTAACCATTAAGAAAACAATTATTGCCCTGGCTGGATGTCTCAAATTCTGTACACCAAAAAGGTCTTCGGATTTGATTCCCAGTCAAATTGCAGGTTCAATCCCTGGTTAGGGTGCTTAGAGAGGCAACCATTGCTCCCTCTCTCTCTCTCTCTCTCTCTCTCCTCTTCTCTTTCTCTCTCTGTCTCTCCCCCTTCCATTCTCTCCATAAAGCAATAAGAACACATATCCTCCTTGGGTGAGGAATTAAAAATCAAAAGAAAGACAATAATTACTATGCTTTAACAATAACTGGCAGTGACATTGTCAATGGTTACATTTTGTTATGTTTACAATTTCTTTTTTACCATGATCACATTTATTTTAAAAACTAGTACATTGTAAATTGTTTTAATACTGTGATTTTTCTTGATTTAATTTTTTCCACAGGGTTTTAAAGTGGCAAAAATAGCAGTATGTCCAAAAGCTTCCAAGAGCAGATATAAAGAAAATAACAGGTCTGTCATTCAATTAAATAAAACATAAATCTCAGAAAATTAATAGATCATTCAACTTTTTCATTTGAAAAGTGCATTGGAATCTCATTCATTAAATTTTGACTGCAGGAATTTATTCAAGGAGTACCTTTCTGAAAAATTATGTGGCCTTTGCTTGCATATCCACATCTCTTCTACTAGTGTCATTTACATTGATTAAAATTGAGTGTATTTTATGCCTTATGCTGCTGAATTTTTATGGTTTTGAAGCCAAAGTCCAATTTCCTTGGAAATATAATTTTAGATCAAGTGCAGGGTACATATAAACTCTAATTACCCCTTGCCTCCCTCTAACTTCTCTTGGAAAAAAAAAAGAAGTACAAATTCCGCTCAGTAGACCAAGCCATAATAAGCAACAGCCATTTGAATGAGTCAGACAAATTTCCTTTCCAAGGGGTATGGCCATTTATTCTGAAGTAGCAGCTACCACCACATAGGGAAGAATGGAAGGGTGAAATGCACGTCCAAAAAAGTTTGATTCATGGATCAAATCTACAATCACAAAGAAATTCCTTAAGAGGAACAATCGAATATATTACAATTGGTTCAATTTCTTAAATTAAACACAGATATCTTTCAAATGAATGAATAGCTTAGCTTCACACTTTCTCATTTCCTATATTATCTACATTTCTTCATGTGTTAATATGGAATAATAGAATTGTAAATCCTGGCACTGTGGATTGAATCTCCAAATATTTTGTTACATTTTGTTTTGTTTTATATTGTTTTCTGTTCAGTGGAAATGAGGAACAATTTCAGACTTTAGACTGAAGAGATTCGGTTGTGAATCCTACCTATTTAAATAACTTCATAATTTTAGTCAATAAACTTACTGAACCTCAGTCTCTTCATACTTTAAAATTGGAATAATAGTTCCAATATTATGCAGTTTTGAAGAGGAAATACTATTGAGCCTCTGATGTACCAAGCTCATCAGTCAGTAAATGGTAGATATTTTTTTAAAAATCTATGTAGTAACTGCAATTGTCTATGTTTAGGAAATATAATAATTTAAGTTCTTAAACTGTTTTCTAACAGGTCATTCTAAACTCTCTGTAAAAGTGGTTTTGTGAGTCTATGCAGCAATGCACTTGCCTAAATGGCATCGATAGACCCTAAAAAGCTTGGTTTAGGTTTAAATTATTTCAGAATATGTATGTATACTCATGTTCTAAAAATATATAGTCTGAAAAATTATATATATAAAATCAGAATTTTAACAGCAAGATAAGCAGCAAGACAGAAATGAAAGCTTGAGCCTAAAACGTAAGTAACCGATACACCTAAGGCCTGGAGGGGCCCATATCATGCAGATAGATGAGAACATGAAGAGCGAAGAAGATGTTTCCCTACATTTGCCCCCAGCCTCTGCACAGTCACACCTCACCCTCATGGAGATGTCAGAAGAGGATGATAGGTCAGAGGCTGGGAAGAGCACATTACTTATCCCCATCCACACTGCACTTGCTCCCCCAAAGAGCTCAAGGTAGACACAGACTCAGTGTGGCAAAGACTAGACCATTCAACCTCTTTGTCTTTACTAGAATGCACTTGAAGCTGAAGAGCAGAAGCTTTGGTTGACAGTAACTCACAGACAAATGGGATCTCTTATAATGAAAGAAGCAGAAAAACAATAAGAGCATACTTTAAATATATTTGAAATACAATTTCTAACAAAAGTAGCAATACCTCAGGGGGTATAGCCACTATGATGCTAATTCTTTTTGTCATCATTGTCTCTGGACATTAATTTTTACTGCAATTTTGTTTGTAATTGCTCTTACTATCTCAAATTTTTAGTTTTCATTAACCAAATTGAAGAATTGTGGCTTTTTCCTCCAATTTACCTCCCTTAATACTTCCTACAAAGTTCTAAATTTAGTAGACCTTTACTACATGCTTGCCAATTTACTTTATTTGTGGAAATGATCTTCACTACCATAGCAATGTATTGATTATTGAAACTTACTGAATCACAACAACCTTATTGATTCTCATTGCTAGTATATCCAGAACACATATTCACCCACAATACTTTTGCCTTTCAAACATTTCCTTGACCCAGCATTATGAAGACTGATAGTAATCTAAGACAGACTTGAAGCTTCCAATTCCAGCTACCAGCCTATGATCACTGAGCTCGTCCACCTATGACTGACTTGTGTTTCAAAAACTCTTACATTTGGACTTGGCTTGGCTCTTGTTTGGAATTTCCTGAGCTGCTAACAAGAGCAACTCTTATCCCTTTTACCTCTACATTTATTTCCTCTTTAGTTTAAAATAAAATTAAAATGTTGCTCAGTGTTATCCTAGTTCTGAGCAAAAAGTAAGTTTTCGGTAGCTTCTTATTAATAGACTCCCTCATTCTTCGCTGAATTATTTATACTCTTCCTCAGTGGTGAGGTCTTCATAAATTTCTAGTGACTAATTTTTAACCCTTTTATTTCTTTCATTTTGTTCTTCTTTAGGAAAAAAGAAACCTAGTTTTATATATAGATAACAAATAATGTGGTATAAGAGGTTGAAATGAAAATTTGGACTTCAAAAGGGAAACAATAATAAATTGAAATTTCAATGTGCAACTTGTATTTGAGGGAATTTATTCATTTAAAACTTTTTGGTGCAGTTGGTGGAGAAATAGAGCATTACTATTCATCTTAGAAGCATGCATATAAACCAAAAATGATTCCAAAAGTCAGAAATATGAGGACTATATATGTATAAATGGAATATATATCTTTCAATCTGTTTCTGTTATAGTTTGAAATGTCCTTGAGAAAATACCTTAGGAATAGACTATTAGACTTTATAAGAATAAATGTCCACAGAATCTGGGGAACCAGCATCACTGAAATTTAGTTATTTTATCAGAGATGGAGAAGAGGCACTTTTTTTTATTGTGGGATAAAGAAGGAAAAAGAAAAAAGATAAAGTGAAAGGTTTTCTACATGAATATGCTTATGTCAAATGAAGAGTCAAAATTAAAGGCAATGGTTTTGTGACTTGGGAAATTTTGAAAATGAGCTTACCCAGTGTTTAATTTTAAACTGTATGCATTATTTTAACATAAATATGTTTTATTATTTCATCCTGCCTACTTGATTTTCACTATAATTCATTATACTATATTTATAGCTTTTATGTAAATGAGAGTTTGAGATTCATGTCATGAGACTCATCCCTGAATCAATGGCATATTGACTAACAGTTGATCCCTGAAGAGGAGAGAGATCCAGAGATCATTATGAGAATGTAAGTTCCCAGGATATTAACAGAAATTTTACAGAGGACTTCAAAGTTCTACAGGGTGTATTCAATTATATTAAAGTGGGAAGATAGCTCTAGTTAACATCTGGTTTTCACCCACATGGGGCCAAATTGTGACTTTCATACAGAGAAGATTTTCAATGTATACTTTTGCTGGGAATTTTAATTTGTCTTTTTCTCTATGTCAATCATTTGTGCTCCATGAACTTCAAACAATGAAGAGAGCTATTATACCTCCTTTTTCCTATTAATGTTAATCATTAGTTTAAAGTGTTATTAAATCAGTTATTTTTCTCATATTCCATGTTCCAACAAAATTCCTATGAAACCCAAATAAAGTTCAGTTTTTATGTAGTCATTTGACAACTGGCCATGGTAGATAAAACTGTTGGCTTTGCATCAATAATTGTTTAACTCATGTATGATTTCCATTGTGGATTATCCATTCTATTATATTATTTCCATATTTTGAATAACAAATTAACAAAATCTAGTCACTGAAAACAATAAATATATATTATCTCACAGTCTCTGTGGGTTGGGACTTTGAACTCTGGATAAAAGTCTCTCATGGTGTTGCATTCAAGCCTTTAGTCAGCCAGGGCTGAAAACTCCTGTAAAGATTAAACTGCTATGCATTACAGTGGACCTCTTTGTGTCCATCTTATTTTGGACTTCCTGTGTTTCCTGGACTTGCATGTCTATTTCCTTCATCAACTTAGGAAAAATTTTCTTTGCTACTTTTCCCAATAGATTTCCAATTTCTTGCTTTCTTTTCTCTTTCTGGAACCCCTATGATTCAAATGTTGGAATGATTGAGGTTCCTTACAGTATTCTCATTTTTTAAATTCTTTTTTCTTCTTGTTCTGAGTAGTTGTCTTTTGCTTCCATTTGTTCCAATTCTTGACTTCATCCACTCTACTGTTGTTTCCCTGTAAGTTGTTCTTTATTTCAATTACTGTCCCCTTCATTTCTGAGTGGATCTTTGTTATGCTCTTAAGGTCCTCACCAAGCTCCTTGAGCATAATGAAAATGCCAAAGGTTAAAGATAGAGAATCTTAAAAGCAGCAAGAGAAAAGCAAGTAGTTACCCACAAGGAAGTTCCCATAAAACTGTCAGCTGATTTCTCAAAATAAACTTTGCAGGCTAGAAAGGATTGACAGGAAATATTCAAAGTCATGAAAGGCAGAGACCTACAGCCAAAATTGTTCTACCCAGCAAATATATTATTTAGAATAGTAGGGCAGATAAAAAGCTTCCCAGACAAGAAAACCCTAAATGACTCCATCATCAACAAATCATTATTATATGAAATGTAATACGGAATTATTTAAGAAAAATAAGATTAAAACTGTGAATGATAAAATGCTAATAAATACATATTATAAACAACTGAATGTAAAAAAACAAAATAAGAAAATAAGAGGGACAGAGACAGATCATGGATACAGAGAACATTTTGATGGTTGCCAGATGGAATATGGGGGGGAGGGTGAAGAGGGGAAGGAATTAAGAGTACAAATTGGTAGTTACAGAATAGCAACAGGGATGTACAGTATAGGAAATGGAATAACCAAAGAACTTATACACATGACCCATAGACATGAACAATCGTGTGGGGATTGCCTGAGGAAGGAGGGTGCTAATTGGAGGGGAGAATAGTTGGGGGGGAATTGGGACAACTGTAATACCATAATCAATAAAATATAATTTAAAAATTCAACTGATAGAAGATCTTCTTCCTAAATTCAGTGATGTGATTGAAGGGTTCAATTCCTAAGAAGCTATTTAGCTAAGGACCTCAGTTCCTCACTGGCTATTTTCCAAATAGGAGCTGGTTTCTTTCAGAATATGTCAGTGAAAGGACAAGAACGGGTACATGAAACAAAAGCCATATATTTGGTAACAATCTCACAAGTAATAATATTCCATCATTTTTACTGTATCCTATTCTCTAGAAGTAAGTCACTAAGTCCAGCCTGTCCTGCAGGACACTACAGGCACTGCACACCACATGGGGCCATGAAAGTCCCTGGTAAAGGCTGCCTATACATTCAGAAAAATGGAAGACATGTTTGTATCCCATACAATGTATCTTCAAAGATTAGCCTTTATTAGGAGATCAAAAACTCAGTAAAATAAAATTTAACTGAATTGAATTTGATTTACCACATTAGCAAGACATTATTTTCAAATATGAAAAGGTGAAAATAGCTGCTGTCTCATGATTTAACAGTTGGGAGCTACACAGTTCTTCAATTCACACCCTAATACCAGTGATAGATATAAGAATTTATTTTGCAAAATTTTTATTAATAGTATTTTATACCTAATGGTATTTCACTTCAGCTCTACTAAATATGATATTTGACAAGATGCTAGAATATTTGTCATTTATTTAAAAGTGTAATATGTTTAATAGAAATTATATACACACATGTTTTGGCAGGAAGAAAATTCTGCCTATTAAAAACATCACTAAAATTGTATTTTGGACCGTGATATCTGCTCAGACTAATTTCTATTTCAGTAAACACTTGCTCCCTGTATATTACTTTGGTGCATAACACAGAGTAACCTATGCTTATGGCTCAATTTAAGGAGAAAGTAATCCACTTTTCTGTAAATGAGAAAGATACCAGCTAGAATGTATTTTATATTATTTATGTTCTTAGGTCATAAATATGAGGATTTTCTCAGCTCAGAGAAGACAGTGGTGGACTGGTATGACCAAGAGATTAAGATATATATGTATTTATTTTTTGTTGCTGTTGTTTCTAGAGTTCAGATACAGAGCATCAAATAAAAACAGATAAGATACCCCCTGGAAGAAGGTTTAGCAAGTATTGTATTATAATCAAATCAAACTCCTAGGAAAACTTGTTATACTTTTGCTATTATGGCCAAATGAGTTATTTTTTTTTATTGCTTGTATTTCTAATTTTCTCCAGTACTGTACTATATATTTTCTACATACTTAGAATCTGAGAAAAGAAAGTCAACAAATATCATGTAAATGAATTATTCAACAGAGCTTCAATAGACATATTTTATAAGTATTATAGAAATGCTTTACTCCCAGATATTTGCTTTATATAATTTAATAAGTTCCCTAATGTAATGTGTGATTCGATCATTATATCTTCTTGGATAATGGAACACTTTATTGTTATGTAATGTTACTCCATCCCAGATAACCTTCCTTGTTCCAAATTTGGCTTTGTCTGACACAAAAATAGCTATACTAGATGTATTTTGATTAGTATTTTTATGAAATATCTACATATTTTTGTTTTTACTTAACTGAGTCTTAACATTTAAAGTGAATTTCTTTTAGACAGCTGAGTCTAGTTTCTTTAATCCAATCTAAAAATATGTCTTTTAACTAGTGGGTTTAGGTCATTCATCGTATAGTCAATCAGATTTCTGTTTTCCATTCATGCACTTGTTCATTTCTTTTTCATTTTAAGAAGTAATATAATATGATCAAATAAAACTTCTAGGAAAAACTGTCATACTTTTGTTATTATGCCAAATTAGTTATATTTTTATTGTTTGTGGTTTTAAGTGAATACCTGACTTTTAAGTGAATGTTTTTAATGATTCTATTTTTATGTCCCCTATTTTTGTTTATGTTTCTTTTTATAATAAAATCTTGAGGTGGCATCCCTTCAGTTTACAATACAATTTTTTAAACAATCTAAGTCTATCTTCAAATAATGACAGACATTTCAATGTAGTGCTGGTGATTTATATCAGTCCTTATTCTCCCTCTTTTGTGCTACTGTGATTTATTTCATTTTGGCATATATTATAATCATCCAATGTATTGTTACTATTTTTATAAAGTTCTTTTAGAGCAATTAATAATAAGGTAAATAAAAGATTATACATTTCTCATTTATTCCTTTTCACATACTGTTTCTTTCTGATCCAAGATTCTACTTTTATCATTTGCTTCTGCCTGAATCACTTGTTTGAACATTTATTACAGGGCAAGCCTATTTGCAATAAATTTCCTCAGTTTTTGTTTATTGGACATTGAAGAATAAAAAATGTTTTTCCCCAAAATGCCCATGTCCTAATCCCCAGAACCTGGGAATATGTTACCTTATCGGGGAAAATGATTCCACACGTGTGATTAAGTTAGGGTTCTAGAAATGAGAAAACTGTCCAGGGATATCTGGGTGGGCCCAGAGTGATCACAAGGGTCCTTGTGAGAGGAAGGCAGCAAGTCAGAGAAGAGATAAATGCTGTACTGCTGGCTTTGAAGATGGAAGAATAGATCACAGGCCAAAGAATACAAAAGGTGTCTAGAAGATGGAAAAAACAAAGAAAGGAATATCCTCTTTAAACCTTGGGAGGTAATACAGCCCTGCTGTCACTTTTCTTTTAAACACATGACCTCCAGAACTGTGGGAGAATAGATTTCTGATGTCTAAACCACTATGTTTTTGGTGATTTGCTACAATCTAGAAAAACAGACTAGGAAATTCTGTTTCTCTTCTGTTTTCAAGGATTTTTTTTCACTGAATATTGATTTCTGGGTTGACATGTTTTCTTTTCTTTTAAAAATTAAAAAAAAAGATATTAAAAGATTTCATTCCAGCCCTGGCTGGTGTGGCTCAGTGGATTGAATGCCAGCCTGTGAACCAAAGGGTCACTGGTTTAATTCCCAGGCAGGGCACATGTCTGGATTGTGGACAATGTCCCCAGTAGGGGTTGCATCAGAGGCAACCACACATGGATGTTTCTCTCCCTCTTTTTCTCCCTCCCTTCCTTTCTCTAAAAATAAATAAATAACACCTTTTTAAAAATGTCACTCCATTTTTCTTCTTGTTTATATAGTTTCTAAGAAGAAGTTCACTGTAAATTTTATTCTTTTACTGTAGATGTGTGTTTTATTTTCCTCTTTTATCCACCTTCAGGAAGTTGTCTTTGTCTTGAGTTTCTGCAGTTTGATAGCATTCTATGTTATTGGGTTAGCCAAAACATTTGTTTAGCTTTTTTTATGTAAAATAAAATACACATTTTTAAAATTTTCACCAACTTTACTAATTTGCATATTTTGAGTATGTTGGCTATCTCCTGCTGTTGGCTTCTAGTGGGTAGAGGCCAGGGGTGCTGCTGAACATCTTCCAATGCATGAGACAACCCCACAGCAAACAATCATCTGGCCAAAATGTCAATAGTACCAAGAAAATTCGCAAACCACTTTGACATATTTGGTCAGTCACAGCACCTTCTCCATACACTGCACAATCTTTTTTGTGTGTTTCAGTTGCATTTTTACCTTTCTTGAAATAATAAAGCATAATATGCCCAAAATATTGCATATCTTCTTACATCTTCAGTATTAAAATAGCTACACTAAAATTCACTGATTTCGATAAGTTTTTAAAGTTTTTTTCAGGGATAAATTTTATTTTAGAGAGTCAATTGGAACCAGCAGAAATCGCATATTTTGTAACTAAAACTCATGATGAAAATTTTCATATAATTTAAATATGTTTAAGACATCACTTAGTTGTCAAATTATTTTAGGAGATAAATGAGCACAAATGTTTGAAGACTACTTATATTATGCTTTCTAAAGAAAAGGATTTCTGAGTTTTAGATTACATTGCATTTTTGACAATAAAAATTTCAGTTTTTTAAATTCACAGTAGACTGTAATTATTTTCTCTTATTTTGTATTGAAGTGTTTGAAAGTGTGTTTATGTTTTCTAATGTTTAAAAATAAATGATATTGGCCTTAACAACTATCTGCTTGGTGAGATTAAGGAGAAGCTGTAAGCAAATGAATATGGACAAATACATTGTTAAATTGCTTAGAATTTTCATCTGGAAATATGGAGAATTTGGTATATTTCATACTTCTGCACATTGCAATGATCTTGCCAATATTCTGCCATTACAAATGCTTGGATATGACTAGATAAGTACTTTGAGTACCTTCTGGAGAATCAAATGATTCTTCTGTATGATTAGAAGAATCATACAGATTCTTCTAAAGAAATAAATGTCCAGATCATTATTAAAAGCAAACTTTAATGTATCTAAACTATGTCTGTGAAAATAGAATAAAAATTTAATGTTTCTTTATTTACTAATTGAGCCATTTAATTTTTTTCACTTCCTAAGTTCTCATTCCATTCTCAAACACAAGTGTTCTGTTTCAACAATACAATTATGTTCATATTATATATCCATTATAGACATTTTTAAATGTACAGAAGTATAAAGAAATAAATAAAAATCACCTGTACAAAACTACTAATACTTCACTATTTTTTCAGCGGTTTTTAAAATGCATGCTGATATGACAGCTGTCACAATACAATCTAACAAATTTTTTTTCTAATAAAGTTAAAGACAACTAAGTACTACTAGAGCCATTATATGGAAAAAAACTAAATGAAAATTTTGGCCAACCCAATGTTTTGTATTGCTATTATTTGTTTGTTTAGTTTTATTGTTGTTATTGGCATTTATCCTGCTTGGTGTTCTCTGAGTTTCTTAAATTTTTGGTTTGGTTTTGGAAAATGCTAAGTCATTATTACTTTAAATATTTGCTTTGTCTTATTCTCTTCTCCAGTTGATATTGCAATAACATGCATGCCATGTAATTTGATATTATTCCACAGTTCTTGGATGTTCTAGTATGTTTTCCCCTCCTTTTTTTTCTCTATTTCCTTTGGACAATTTCTATAGACCTATCTTCAAGTTCATTGAATTCTATCCCTGGCTGTATTTAGTCTGCTGATGAGCACTTTGAAGGCATTCTTTATTTCTTTTATTATGTTTTTATTTATAGCATTAAATTTTTTCTTTATAGTTTCATATGTTTTCTTATATAGTTTTTGTTTCTCTGCATATATAATATATTATAAATAATATATAATTAAATTATATTATAAATAAAATATACTATAATATAAAATAATAAAATATTATAAATAATAATAAATATAATATATAATCTCCAACATCTGGTGTTGCATGTTATATACCTTTTCAATTAATACCTTATCATATTAATCACAGTTATTTTACATTCTTTGTCCATAATTCTAACTTTTGTGCCACATCTAAATCTGGTTCTGATGATTGCTCTATGTCTTCAGACTCTCTTTTAGAATGCTTGTAATTGTCTTTATTGATAAGCAGACATTCATAGGACAATGGCTATTGAAGTACATAGTAATTCAGTGTGAGAATTATAATGAACTGGTAAAGTTTGGTTGGGCTGTGTTTGATGGTTCTTTAGCTACAGGACACTGGAGGTTTCAGATTTCTCAGGTGACCTTGTTTTCGTTTCTCATTTAAACTTTGGAGCTTTCCTGTGTGCTGTCTCTTATAGATTTCTGAGCTATAATCCCCGTGTTAAGTTGATGTTAGGTTGTAGTCAGGATCTTACTTAATTGTTTGATTCTCAGTTTTTGGAGTGCACAATGGGGCTTTTGCCTTAGGGTGTGGCCTTAACAAGTCTTTCTGTCTCTCCTCCAGCAGTAGAACTTTTCTTCTGTGCTCACTAATCCCTTCTTTTGGTATCCATCAGTATTCCTTGTCTATATCCTACGCTTTGTAGTTTTCATTGTTGTGTCAGATTATGGAAGCCTTAGATAATAAGGTAGGGTAAACGGAACTAAGAAATATGAGCAAAGCATGTACGACCAAAGCAACTTGATAGTATTGAGGGGCATATTGGAGGATCAATGAAAGCCTTATCAGCAGCATGAAGGAAGAATCAGAGTGTTGGATGTCAGAAGGATGAGGAAATTGTCAAAAATGAGAATATGGAAAAAGAATAAAATTAATTCATCAACATAAAAGAGGGAACCTTCATTGTTTTATAACAAATTATAAGATTATAATAGAGAATTGGTTTTAAAGTATAAACAAAAATGTACTTTAAATGTTACCTCCACTAATAAACATTCATATATTTACTGAATATAATGCCAAGAATTTATTTTTTGCATATATATAGATAAATAGTAATTATGTCTAAACAATTGGGTCATTTTTATTAAAAAACAATATTAATTTAAATTTCACTTAACTTGGAAAGAGATAAAAGGATCTAAAGAAGAGAAAATGAATATACAACTGATGGAATTCATATAGTTAAAAAAAATAAGCCCTATATACTCTCAAAATCTCTCTCTCTCTCACACACACATACACACTCACATGCAGTTTTATCTATAATTGTTAAAACATGGAAACGACCATGATATTCCTCATTAGGTGAATTGATAAATAAATGGTGTTACACCAGACAATGGATATTATTTTATGCTAAAACAAAATGAGTTACTGAGCCATGAAATTACATAGAAAAGTTTAATTGCGTATTACAAAGTGAAAGAAGCCCATCTGAGAAGCCTGTATACTGTATGTGACATTCTGAAAAAATGAACTATGGAGGCAACTAAATAGATCAGCATTTGCCAGGGGAATAGGCAGAGGGATGAATAGGTGAAGCACAGAGGCTTTTTTTAGGGAAGTGAAAATACTCTGTATAATATTATAATGATGGATACATGGTATTATATATTTGTCTAAAACCATACAATGTACAACACAAATTATGAATCCAAATGTAAACTATCAACTTTGGGTGATTATGATGTGTCAGTGTAGGTTATCTTTGATAAAAAAAATGTGCCACTCTGTTGAGCAACGTGGATAATGGGGGAGGCCATGCATATGTGTGGGAGTGAGGTAATGCAACTCTCTGCACCCTCATTTCAATTTTCTGTTAACCTAAACCTGCTGTGAAACTACTGAACATTAAAAGAAACCTTATATTTGAATTTTATATAAGAAAATTTCTTATTTTAGAGATTAAACAATATAGACACTAGAGTTCCTCTTCTAAAGTTCCTCTGTTAATGCATAGGTAATTGTTATTCAATTTTGAGTGAGGATTATTCTATCTTGTTTTTTGTTTGTTTGTTTGTTTGTTTTTATTTTTGAAACATGGTGGGGTTGGAGGAGACAAGATAAGCCAGCCCCAGAATTTTCAATTGTAGATTTTCATCTTAACATCTTTCTAACAACGCTATCTATGTTCACTGTCTTCCAATGTGTTCCACTTTGTTTTCAATCTCTACAACTTTGTTTAGCTCTGGTTCTTGGTCATGTGATTGTTCCACTTCATCTGTGCTTATTGTAGACCACAAGTCACCATTGACAATTTTCTTCAGATTAGAGGTATATTACAGATGATGAAACTGGCGTATCTGCATGATATTTGGTTTTTTTTCTAACTCCTCTTCCTTGGAACTTGGATCCTTGTCCAAATAAAAACATTTCCTATTTTCTTGACTTCACTCATTCCCTAGATTAAGTTTTCCTAAAAGTCAATGCTACAAGAAATGTCTGAGACTTTAATGTTTATGTTTTCATCTAGGATTTTTATGGTTTTCAATCTAACATTTAGTCTTTACTCCATTTAATACATTTTGAGTTTATTCTTATGTGTGGTGTAAAGATGTACTCTAATTTCTTTCTTTTTTGCATGTATCTGTCCAATTCCCCAACACCATTTATTGAATAGACTATCTTTAGACCACTGTATATTTTTACCTTCTTCATCAATTAAGTGACTATAATGGTGTGGGTTTATTTCTCCAGTGATTCCACTCTTGGGAATTTATCTGAAGGAACCCAAAACACTAATCCAATAGAATTCATGCACCCTTATGTTTACTGAAGCATTATTTACAATAGCCAAGATCTGGAAAGAGCCCAAATATTCATCAGTAGAGGAGTAGATAAAACAGCTTTGATTTATTTACACAATGGAATACTGCTTGGCCATAAAAAATGAAAATTTAATCCTTTGCAATGACATTTCTGGACATGTAGAACAGTATGCTAAGTGAAATAGGCCAGTCAGAGAAAGACAAATATCATATCATTTTATTCATATGTGAAACGTACTGAACAAACTGAACTAAGAAGCAAAATAGAGACAGACTCATAGATAGCAGACTGACAGCTCTAGGGGAGAGGGTGCTGGGGGAGTGGAGAGACTGAGCAAAAAAGAAAAAGAAAACTCATGGACACAGACAACAGTGTGGTGATTGTAGGGGGCAGGGGGATGCGTGATGGTGGAAGAGGGTACAGGGTGGATAAATGGTGATGGAAAAATAAAATAAAAATAAATAAAAGATCAATGGACCTCTCAAAAGTTCTCTACTTTCAAAGAAATTTACATTCTTCCCAAGCATTGAGGGGTATGTGCGTATTGTCACTATCCTCCATTGTTTTGCTTTAAAGTTCACTATATTGGAAGATTTAATTTTCTATATAATGATGGGTACATATTAAAAATTAATTATCTCTAGTACTTTTCCTTCTTTTTATAGAGTTTCCAGGTTTGAATAGGGGTAAAAAGATTTTACCTCTTCCATCTTTTTCAAAAGTTTCACAAAATATTCTGAATGATTTAAATGTTGATGGAACATCTTAAAACACACATCCTTCTCACTTTTTTCTCTCCAACTGCATCACTATATAATAAATGAGATTATTGATATTTTCTGTTACAAATTTGTGTTTTTCTGAGAGGATAAGTACTTGTTTTTTATTGTAAATATAGACCAAAAAATAAATAAAGCTAACCAGCTTTAAGAATTAAATATATTTAAATTCTTTAAAATTTTTTGGTCAATTCCTTGTAAACTAAACATCGTAAGTGGAGATCAGTTCTCAGCCAATTAAACACACAATTTGCTCTTTTTCTATGTGAAGGGTATATTATTTTATTATGGTAGGAATTTATATTTCTACCATCCAAATGGTAACATTACATGAGCTGCAACTTTAAAAAAAATTAACCTTTAAGTGAAAACTGTCACTATATATTTTTTAAATTGTGTATTAGAAAGTTATCAGAAGAATTTTGAATTTGAACTGTATATTTTTAATAGTATATACTATTTCTAAAACAAAAGTATAAGAAATAAAGGACTGTTTTTAATGATTAAATAGCTTCCTATGTTTAGTAAATTAGTGTTTTAAGTGTACATCAAAGTGCTTGATTTTAAGTTTAAATTTGTTTATTATCACTGTATCTACTAAATCGTTTAAGAAGAATATTAAAAAATCTTAGGGCTTATTTTTTAAAGCCTAAAAACATGATAGAATCATTCAGTATTGTACTTTCTGTTCTCTTTTTTATTAGTGCAACATATCATAAAGGTATAGAAATACAAGATAATATTTAAAATCCAGCAGTAAATTATATTTTAAAGTATATTTTTATTAAATATAACCTGTAATGCTTTTGAACTGTCCTCTTATTCCTATGAGAGATATAATTTGAAAGAACAGGTATCTTCAAAAACTATCTTGTAGGTAATGATTCATTAGAATTTAAACAAACACTGACTAAAAAACTTAAATATATCATATTTATTAAAATTTTAGTGTTTTTGAATTTATTAATATTACACACTGAGGCAGAAAGCCAAGACAATAACAGTTCAAAATCATATAATGTACCATTATAATTAGTTGTTCACCCTTTTCCTTGGAAACTGGAAAATAAAGAAGGAATAGACAAATACTATCTATAGCTGTTTTAATTTTGTTTTATAATATTATGTAGATGAGAATGAAGGCAGACAGTGCTGACTGATTATCAAGAGAAACATTATTGTATTTCTTTAAAATTTAACTCAATAAACATATTTTGCATTTACTTTAAGTCAAGCAAATTTAAATTCTGGGAAAATACAGATAAATGATATCCATTTCAGTATCTACCTATTATCCATCTATCATCTATCCATTTCTTGTTCTCAAGGACTTCACAGATTAGTGAAATTAATACATAAAATTGGACAGTATAATAAATATAATAGAACAAAAATGAGCCAAAGGAATGCAGAAGGACACATAGTTTCCCCTGGTTAGGGAGATTTCAGAATACGTGGGTAGTGGATGTGTGGAAGTCACATAAACTAGAATGAGAGTGAAAACAGACTAAATCAGAGAAGTCTGGGAAAGAGTTGCACACAGGGAGGAAACCTTTGGTTTAGGAAGTTATATTCTCCCAATTTAAGACAAGAAAAACAGAAATGGTTTGGGGGAAAAGTAGATATAGTATTGTAATACTTGGTACTAACAAACAAACAAAATAGAGACAGACTCATAGATAGTAGACTGACAGCTTTTGGGGACAGGGTGATGGGGGAGTGGAGGGACTGAGCAAAAAAGAAAAAGAAAAAGAAAAAGAACACACGGGCACAGACAACAGTGTGGTGATTGTTGGGGGTGGTGAGGGAAGGTGGAAGAAGGTACAGGGTAGATAAATGGTGATGGAAAAATAAAATAAAAATAAAGAAAAGGTCAATGGAGACTAACTAAATATGCTACCTAGGACAAAAGGGAGGTTTGTAAAAAAAACTTCCCTTTTTTTTGTAAAAAAAAATCATTTTTTATGATTTTGTCATAACTGAATGGGAAGGAGTGGTGGCTGTATCAATAACTGATTCAGAGACTACAAATGATGGGCCTGATTTTAGGTGATAAACTTTATTTATTTAGAACTCCGTTTATTTATTTATTAAAGTAATAACTTTATTTATTAAAGTAGAACTTTATTTATTTATTTATTTATTTATTTATTTATTTATTAAAGTAATATTTTGTGCATGATTCTTGTCTTGGTCCCAAATCTGCAGGGATGAAAACTATATTTATGCTCCTAAAGGAGCTCCCAATATAATAAAAGTGATAATAATATTAATAATGCTATTATTATTACACATATAGTGTATTTATATTATTATAACTAACATTTTAAAGCCTCTACTAGGTTAACTAATTTAATCCTCTAAAAATATATAAGGTAGGCAATGCTCTTATCAAATATTATAGAACTAAGGGAACCAAAACACAGAGGGATTAAGTAAATTCCCATTAAATACTAGTAATGACAAAGTCAGAACTCCCACCCAGGAACTTTAGCACTTGAGCCCATCCTTTTAATAATTAAACAAATAAACAAATAAGATAAAGTAGACTGCAAAATTATGACTCAGTTCAGTTAAGGATGCTATTTAGGCTCAAGTGAGAGGACAGCTAATTCATTCTGCAGACACTCCATGATACAGGTGAAATTTAATATTACTGCTGAAGGTTAAGGAAGATCTAGGCATAATAACAAGAAGCTAACAATTTGAGCCAAGAGATTGTCAGTACAAAGCCATGCAATTTGCAAGTAGTAACAATTAGTGTAATACAACAGAGCTGATGACATGCAAGATTAGTGGCAAGAGATGAAATAGTTGAGATTATGGAGCTATGTATGCAATCTACATATTTCATTATGAAGAAAATAGAGAATTCAAGGAAGTTTATGCTGAATAATTTTAATAAGTGTGCATACAGCTCTGTTCTTAAAAATTAGCATCTTTATATTGTTTACTGTATGTAGCAGCAGACCAAAATTATGAGAGAAAATGTTAAATATGGTTGTAGTATTATAGAAGACAGAATTCACCACTCATTTTGATTCTTTTAGGCAATAGATTACATAGTGTATAAGTTGCAAATTAATATTGATACACACTTTTAATATCTCATACTTTTTTTCAAATTATCTGAAGCTCATAATTAACTCATGTTGGAAAGTTATACTAACTATTCTGTAATATACATAAAGGCATGGAAACTAACTCACAATTAAATACTATTGTAGCCCTACTATGTATTAAGTGATGTGGAAGAAAAAGATGAATTAGAAACAATCGATGTTCCTAAAAAGGTTTCTGTCGAACTCCCTGGATGCATACATGCTATAAAGCATGCTAAATTGTGGTCCCGGCCTTGGAGAGATTTATCAGAAAATAGTCAAACATTTGTAACCAAGCAAATGCTTAATCAAAAAAGAGGCAGTTTAGAAATGATAGGGTAGCTATGTGACATTTTTACTTGCCTAACTTAACCCTAACCCTAACTGTAATCCTAACACTAACCCTTTTCAGATCAGCAACAGTGATGAAAATGGAAGCCCACGTTCTCCATGGCCCCGTTTCTGGAAGGATCATAGCAGATCTTATTCACTAATTATCATGTTTGTCTCTCCTAGCCAATCTAGGGACTACCTAAAGGACTAAGGCAGGATGCTCTGTTTTACCTACTTTAGAACTTATTAAGGGTAGACAAACAATAGGCACTGCTTGAAAATGTTGTTAAGTCAGATGAAAAAATTAATATTTTGCATTCCTTTGTTGCAAAATATTATAGTTGAGATATACAATAGACTGTATAACTTCTGAGAGGAATAGCTAAGGAGAGAGATTTTTTTTGGAAAATTACGGCATTAAAAGGCATCTGTATGTACTAGGAAATTTGGTAAGTCATGCATATGCCCAGGACAGAATGCACTGTCAGATGAAACCAAAAAGAACTCTAAATTTATATAACTAGTTGATCTTGGGTTTGGGGAAAAGCAGGAAATGAAAGCTAAAGAAAAATGTAAACCACCTGGCCAAGTGTTAAAGCAGAATTTCATTCACATAGTCAATTGTAAAGACTGGGGGAGGCATATTTTGTTTTGTTTTGTTCCTAGTATTCAAGGGAATCTGTGTCAAAACACTAGGCGAACACAAAGTAAAGGAATAGCATATTTATTGAAAACATACACCAAGGATTATAGTTTTTGTAAAATAGTTTGAAGAATCACATAAACTTCAGCCTACAATAAGCAACAATAGCGAACCCTGGGAAATGATGAGAATTTCATTGCTAGATTTATCACATTGTAATATTCAAATATCTTGTTATTAAATAAAATCACAAAGCATACAAAGCAACAAAATTCTTACCCATGAAAAGGGAAAAAATTGACAAAAACATTCCTCAGGTTGTAAAGCTATGTATCATGTCAATGAGTACTAGATTTATTGGGGTGAACACTTTATAAATTGTATAAGTGCCTTATCACTATGTTGTATACCCGAAACTAATATGTTATCTCAAGTGTAATTGAAAAAATTTAAATAAACATAATTAATTTAAAGCATAAAATAAAGTATTTTTACATATATCTTTTACTTAATAAAATTTATTTTCATTAAAAATTCCTCCCAATGTTTATGTGTTTGATGTATTCTAAGAAATGGTTTGCGTCAGGGCTCAAATATCATGGGCATTCTCCAGCACTGAAAAAATTATTTCCAACACCAAGTGGTGATCTTTATTACCATAGATACTAGTGATTCAGTTAGCATAAATACTGGGCCAGTAGCTATCATCTGATGCGACACCAGCCCGCAGTGTCCGCGGCATTATGGGTAAGATACGAGACAAATTCACATGGACTACCGAGTCCTGTGGAGGAAAGGGGATGGCACAGCCACTCTCTCTAGGGGAGAGCAGGCTGACGCTTGCCTTGACAGGTTTTTATTGGCTTTCTAATAGCATACATCAAAGAAGGTTTCCACTCATTATACTTAGGTTTGCTTTAGGTAATTACTTTCTACAGATAACAATGGAAGGGATGTTACTGATTACTTCTTACAGATTGACAAGGAAAAAATATTGCAGATGCAAGGGAACAATAAGAGTAATTGGTCTGGTTGCACTTCAGTCCTTGGGAGAATTAGCACAGACTTCAGGAAGTTACTTTAAAGATATGTAATAAACATTTGCTGCCTGAACTCAGGGCGAGGGAGTTTTAGCCAGAGCAAGTCATGAAGCAGCCTAATTATAATACAGGCCTGATTTTCCATGGGAGAACCAATCCGTGGGTTTGGCTCCTGCATGCCACAACCTGCCTATTGGATTTCTCAATAGGGCTGAGCTACAGCTGCCATTGTGAGGCAGATCATTTCCCTACAATCATCTCCTGTGAAAGAAAAAACAATGATGTATCTCCATAAAGACTCTCTTTTGAAACTGACAATTCTTCTATTACTCTGCATAATTTAATATGTCAATATTATTGAGAGTTTTTATATTAGACATATATTAGCTACTCTTTAAAAATGCAATTTAATATATCCTCTATTGTATGAACAATTAACAAGACAAATTAAATAACAAAATATCTCAGAAAAATGAAATAAAATATTATTTAAAAAAACATTCTTCAAAAAGCTCAAACATTGGTAGATAAAGACTTTAAATCAACTCTCTTCAGTATATTGAGATGAAATAAATAAAGCTATGGATAAAGAATAAAAAACAGTAAAATGATATATGAAGAAATTAAGCATATTAGTAAAGAGAAATTATAAAAATAACCAAATAAAAATCCTGTAGCTGAAAAGTGGAATGACTAAAATAAAAATAAAAAATCATTAGAAGGATTCAACAATAGAGTTAAATAGGCAGAAGAAAAAATAATTGAACCTTAAATAAGATAATTAAAATTCTCCAGTCTGAATGGCAAGAAAAAAATGTGAATTAAAAAAGTAAATTAAGACTAAAGAACTTGCAGGATGTCATCAAGTAGAATAAAATACACACCATGGGAATCATAGAAGTAGAGTAGACTAAGAAAATGGTGGAAAGAATATTTGAAAAAATAGTGACCAAAAACTTCTCAAGTTTAATGAAAGACATAACATTACACATCAAAGAGACTCAACAACTACATACATCATGATCTTGAAGAGATCTACATCAAAATATATTTTAATTAAACTGCTAAAATCCAAAGACATTGAGAGAAACTTGAGAACAATAAGAGACAAGTGAATTTTCATGTATAAACAATCTTCTAAAAGATTAACAGCTGATTATTCATCAGATTCCATGGAGGAAAGAAGGCAGTGGTATGACATATTAATGCTGAAACATCTTACTAAGGAATTTCTACATCTACCAAAATGAAGGACAATGTAAGATGTTGACAGTCAAATGAAAGTATGACCTCAACATTTCAAGGATACAGTTAAAGCAGGGCTTGAGGGAAGTTTTTAACATTGAATGTACATATTAGAAAAGAAGAAAGAGTTAAAATCAATAACCTAAGTTTCCACCTTATAAAAATAGGAAAGCCATAAATTAAATTCAAAGTTAGTAGAAAAAATAAGAATTAAAAAATTGAATAACAGGAAATCTATAGAGAAAATTAATGAAACAAAAGCTAGTTCATTGAAAAGAACAATAAAAATGCTAAATCTTCAGTTGGGCTAACTAAGGAAAAAAAGAATACACATTAATAGAAGTGAATAAGTGGACACAACTACAGATCACAGGGTCATTAAATTTAAAAGGAGTATTTTGAACATTTGTGCCTGCAGATTTGTTACCAAAGATATACTGGACCAATTCTTTGAAAGACATATCTGTTAAAAATCACACAATAAATCCTGGATGGTGTGGCTCAATGGATTGAGTGCTGGACAGTAAACCAAATGGTGGCACAGGCCTGGTTTCTGGTCCAGGCTCCCAGTAAGGAGTGTGCAAGAGGCAACCACACATTGATGTTTCTCTCCCTCTCTTTCTCCCTCCCTTCACCTCTGTCTAAAAATAAATAAAATCTTAAAAAAAATCACACAATAAGAAATAATCTGAATAGGTTCAAATCTATTACTAAATTGAATCAATAATTTATAACCTTGCAAAACAAAGAGCACTATTCTCAGATGGGTTCAATGGTGAATTTTCCACACACTTAAGAAAGAAATTATGATTATTCTCTGCAATCTCAGAGGATAGAAATAAATAAACTCTTCCAAACTCATTGTAGAAGCCCAAACCCTACTATCAAAATGAGACAAAAACATTATAAGAATAAACAAACTATATACTAATACCTCATATATGTGCAAAAGTTCTCAACAAAATATTAACATATCAAATATAATGGATACAAAAGTTATGCACCATGACCAAGTGAGATTCATTTCAGATTTGTAACACTGGTTCAACATGCACAAATCAATAAATGTAATCCATCACATAAAAAAGTTAAAAAATGAAACCATATGATACTATCAATAGATGCAGAAAAACATTTGACAAAACCAGCACTTAATCATGATACAAACTCTCAAATAAAAATTAGTAATATGGGAGAATTTTCTTTAATTTTTTTATTTTAGTTTATTCAGTACAGTTTCTATCCTTTATTCCCATTCCAGCCCACCCACCCATTCCTCCCCTCCTCCCTCCCCTTTCCAACCCCCCCTAGTTTTCTCCATGTGTCCTTTATATTTGTTCCTGTAAACCCTTCCCTTCTCCCCTGAAATTCCCTCCCCTCTCCCCTCTGGTCACTGACTACCTGTCCTCTATTTCAGTGTCTTTTGTTATATTTTACTTGGTTCTTTGTTTTGTTGTTTAGGTTCTTGTTAAAGGCGAGACCATATGGTATTTGTCTTTCACCGCCTGGCTTATTTCACTTAGCATAATGCTTTCCAACTCCATCCATGCTGTTGCAAAGGGTATGAGTTCCTTCTTTCTTTCAGCTGCATAGAATTCCATTGTGTAAATGTACCATAGAGAACTTTTTAAACTTAATAAAAAATATCTAGATAAAATTCCTACAAGTAATATCATACTTAATAGCAAGAAACTTGAAACTTATCCCCTTAGAACAGAAACAAAAGAACGTCCCTTCTTACCACTGCTTTCAACATCCAACTGGAAGTCCTATCTAAGTCAGTTAAAAGATATACAAATTGGGAAGAAAGTCATGAATCTTTTTGTTCACAGATGAAATGATCTTCTATGTAGAAAATCCAAAAAATCAACAACAACAAAAAATTCCTGGAACTAATAAGCAATCACAGTTAGCCTGCAAGATATGTTAATACATAAAAGTCAATTGTTTTCCTATATACCATAAACAAGTGGAATTTGAAATTAAGGACACAATACCATTTACATTAGCACTAGAAAATATCTAACAATTATACACAAAAATAAATTAAAAGGTAATCAAGAAGAAAACTATAAAAATCATCAGAACATTAAACAATGCAGTCATGAAGGAAATCAGGACAAATATATGTGTGTGTGAGTGTATATATATATATGTGTGTGTGTATATATATATATATATATAACATACAGAAAACAACAAAATTGCAGTAAGTTCTTCTTAAAAAGTAATTACTATAAATTTAAATAAATTAAACTCATCCAAAAAATCCACTGGTAGAATGTGTAAAATCATAATCTAACTATATACTATACCTCAGAAATTAATTTTATATATAAAACACATATAAGTTGAAAAAAAAATTAAATATGGAGAAAGAAAATCCAAAGAAATAGTAATCAAAAGAAATCGAAGGTAGCTAGCTATACTAATGTCATATAAAATATATTTTTATTGTCTCTTAAGGATACTTTCATTGTTTTTTTAGAGCTAGAGATAAAGGAGGAAGAGAGAGAACTGGGGGAGAGAAACATCAATCAGCTGCCTCTAATACATGGCCTGAATCATGGGATGGAACCCACGGCCCTGGTGTATGCCCTGACTGGGGATTGAACCCAAAAAGCTTTTGGTGCATGGGGCAATGCTTCAACCAACCAAGCCATCTAGTCAGGGCCTGATAAATAAATGTTACGTCAAAAATTGTTATGACACAAAAGACATTATAGCAGGTCAGTCCATCAAAAATATAACAATTATAATTATATGCATACTATATAACAGAGCTCCAAAATATTTTTATGATAAAATCACTCAGACAACTAGGAATAGAAATGCAAATCAAAACCTCAGTGATGTACTACTTTACACTCACTAGGATGCATACAAAAATAGAAAATAATAAGTGCTGATGAGGATGTAGAAAATTTGAACCCTTGTACATTGCTGGTGAAACTGCAAAATGTTTCATTTTTCAGCTATTAAAAAAGTTTGGCAGGTCCCCAAAAGTTAAATGTAGGATTACCATACTACCCATTAATTCTACTCCTAATATGAGGTCTGCCCAGAAGTTATCCAACTATGTTATATGAAAAATAGAGACATTTATTGAAGAAGATACAAGATATAAGAAACATTGTAGGACAATCTGAAGTCTCTTCCATTTGAAAGGTAATTTTAGTTTAGGGAAAAGCCAGAAGTCACAGGGTGCCAAATCTGGGCTGTAGAGGGACCAAGTCACCTGGGTGATTTGATGTTTCATCAAAAAGCTCTGCACAAGATGTGATGCATAAATAGGCATATTGTCATGATTAAGCTGCCAATCATCAGTTATTCATAGCTGCGGCCTTCTAAATCATTCAGTTTCTACTGACTAAAGTTCAAGCTTAATGCAAAATTTAATGCAGATTTGTTTCTCTACTTGCTTAGTCATTTTGAATGTGACAGCCACACACTACACATGTTCACTCATAGGTGTCTACCACCCACATGGACAAGTACAGTGAAGTCATCATTGTTCACACATGTGCATTCCAGTCCATTCTCCTTAGGTGGCAGGTCACATCAGGGTCACACAAACTGTTCTGGTTGTATTTACAATCACTAGACATTTTCTGGACTGACTTCATATACCCAACAACTACCCAAACAATTATATGTTTATGTGTGTTCATGAAAACACAATTCACAATAGCCAAAAGTGAAGACAGCTCAAATGTCCATAAAATAAGAATGTATAAACAAATTTTTATATATACATAAAATATTATCCAACTATAAAAGGAATGAAGTACTGATACATACTGAAATATGGATAAACCTCCAAAACAGTATCTTATGTGAAAGACAGACACAAGACTTTACATATTTTATGATTTTATTGATATAAAGTATGAAGAATAGATAAATGCATACAGATATAATGCAGATCATTAAGAGTTGCCAGAGGCCAGAAGGAGGGAATAGGTAGAAATTGCTAATTGGTAAGAAGTTTTGCTTTGGAGTGAAGGAGATGTCTTGGAACCAGATAGAAGTGGTGGTTGTACAACATTATGAATGCACTACATGTCACTTAACTATTCACTTTAAAATCATTAATTTTATATTATGTGAATTTCACCTCAGTAAATCATTATTTTACTATAGGGAAAGTATATCAAAATCTTCAGAAACTTTAAAAAAATCTAAAGCTCAAACTTCACAAATTATCCAAATGTTATATTATAAATTTTCATATTAAAAAATATCAGTGCAATTCTCATATGTTCACTGGTTCTAACCAAATACACAGATATAGAAGAAAACCTCCTGTACTAATGACTTACATAGTTTCTAAGCTGTGAGACCGACATGTATTATGGTTAATATGGATGTTTTCCAGAATGTGTATATCTCAATGATTAAACGTGTGTGTAACGCTGCACATACAGCATTCTTTTCACAGAAAGTAGGCTGGAGAAGAGATTTAGAAGGTGGATGTATTTGGATAATCAGTCTGCCATCCTCATAAATCTATAGAGCGAGAGAGAATCACTTTCATTAGGAATGGTGTGCTCTTACCAATAACGACACTTTTCTGGCTTTTATGAGTGGATCTGGGCACCCAACGGAGTAGTTCTGTTATACTTGGTAGCACTTGGCTACAGTGAATTAGTTATATTGGAGTAGAGTACACTGATGTCTACACATTTGTGCTCACAGTTGATTGTGGCTTAGAAACAACTCTATTAACAGTATGTATCCCTTTGTTTCCCATGAAAATGGAGACACTGGAAGTTTGTCTAATTTCTTTCAATGCAAACCCAGTTAGATTCTTTGGCTAAGAAGGGGATCACATTAGAGTAGTTTCTAATTTCAGAATGGGACTTGGAGACTGATATTAAAATAATTGAATCAGCGTGAGATAAACTCTCTACTTGAAAGGTTTGGTGAAGCAGTGGAATGGTACTAAATGATCTGTCAGGCAACTCATTTAAACTAAGTCTCAAGGAGAGGAGAAGTATTTAGTATAAAATAGGTTTTGAAAGGTCAGAGAATGACAGGACTTGACAAATTTTCGCTAAAAAGAAAATTAGGAGAAATAGTACCAGGTCAGAATGAAATGTGTTCATAGTAATCTGATTATATAGGAGCAGATTATTCAATTTTGTAAATTAGACTATTTGTTTCTCTACTGCCTACTCTAAGATTGTCCAATTCACTGCTCAATAGCATTTATTTATAAATAACAGTATGTGAAAACATATGTAAAGTAATAAATGGACAACTGAATTGATGTCCTGTGTAAACTGCCATGGCTTTGAAGTCCTACCAGAAGCAAGAGGCAAGACTCTTAGAAAGGAAATCATTGTTCTATTGACCATGGAAATGAATAGTAATCATATAGGTATATGTTACCATCCTTATCCAATTCAGTCATTCATAATGTTAGGTCCAATGGTTAAAGGTAGGGAAGGGCTATGAGCTGCTTACCAACAACCTTATTACTAAGACATGTTTTAGTTAAAATAACTGAAATTCTCTAATGTCTATCTTCTTAAATTCCTTTTAAAGATGAGATATCATGGGTGGGAAATAGTCTTATTTATTCTACCATATGTAATGTCAGGAAGAAAAATATTATCATAATGATTATTGACAAGGTGGCCATAAAATTTATTAAGTATAACATTTGACAGTGAAGTAAAATATTAGTAATCATAATGTCAGAATAAATGGAGAAAACTGGGCCTGTTCGAAACAAAATTTTGATGTATTATCATCACAGTTATAGGTAATAGAAGATCAGATTAGTGAGAATAAGAGTGCCTCATTATAAGCCTTGACTGGTGTAGCTCATTGGGTTGAGCATAGGCTGTGAACCAAAGGGTCACCGGTTCAATTCCCAGTCAGGACACAAGCCTGGGTTGCGGGCCAGGTCTCCAGTGGGGGCCATGTGAGAGGCAACCACACATTGATGTTTCTCTCCCTCATTCTCACTCCATTCCCTTCTCTTTAAAAATAAAAATAAAAGTAAAAATAAGTAAAACCTTTTTTAAAAAAAGAGTGCCTCATTGTAGTTTATAATTTTATAATGTAACATATAGGTCTGTTAATAAATATTCATATTTATATAATTACAATATGTATTTTCAAAAATCTTGGAAACAGAAGAAAATAATCAAGATAATTCAGTAAGATAATTCAAATAATCACAAATCCTATACACATTTGAGCAAAATATAAAAATTCATTAAATACATATAAATAAAACAAAACATAAGGCAATGAAGACAATAATAAGGGTCATGAGACAATGAACTTTACTAAATAAAAATATACAAACAAAAAACAAAAGAAATATAAATCAAAAATATAAACATTTAATTTTAATAGTAAATTGGAATAATGACACAAATGAAATGAAAATGAGTTATACTTGCTAAAACTGATGTTTATTTTAGTATTAGTGCAATTCAACTGTAAGTTTATTTATATGCCAGTCTTCTTGCCTTTTTATAGGGAAAGGAAAAGCTAATAGAAACATTTTAATAAAAATATTCATTAGTAAGTTAGTGAGCTCACACCTAAAATATTTCTCTTTAGAGTAAAGGAATTAGAAGGTACCCATCATAAAATTTCTAAATCTAAGCAATATGTAAGCATCAATCGTAGTATACATTTTAAATTAACAACATCCCAATAAATAAACCAAAAAAATAGCATAAAAGTAAAAAAAACAAGACAAAGGAAATACATATAGTACAAAATTGACTAAACTTTAAGGTTTCATAATATGTAATGTTGCTGTGTAGTATGTTAATGGCTCAAAAGCATTTTACTGCTTAATTGTTTCAATGGACTTGGACTTTTAAACAGGATGTTGCATATAAAAAAGATGATATAAATTATAAACAGTTCTTTTATTTCCAACTTTAGAAAGAGTTTATTTATAAGGCACTTTCAATATATCTTATGTAAATTCTCCCTAACCTAAATAGACCTGCCACCAGAAGATAACTTTTCTAAAGCCACAATAATATAATCTATAATAAACTATACATAATAATATCAAATAGGGCTGGCCTTATGTAGGATAATGTGCTATAGTTAATTCTATTGTAGCAAACTATTTTTATTTAAAATTTTAGAATTAATTTCACATTTGAAAACATTTGCTCATCTAGAATACACAACATTTGAGAAGCAGTATGTTGGTCACCGAGGACAAGATCTGATGTGAGGAAACTCCCTGCATCTTAGTGGCTTAATACCAAGTAACATTTATTTCATATTCACACTATATGCCCCAACCAGCCAGCCAGGAGACAGCCATATGGGAACATTCAGGGACTCAGGATACTGGAGGTCATATGTACTATCTAGAACATATGGCCTCCCTGGTCACAATAACAGAGGAAAGACAGATGGAAGCTTTTCTCTTCTTCAGTTGGAGTGGCACCTGCCCCTATCTAGCCAGGCCAGTGGTCCAAGCTAAGCTAATAATACCCTTGGCTACCTCTGAGTGTGCTAGAAAATAAAAGGGCAGATGTAATGACAAAGTGTAAGAGTTGGGAATTGTTTCTGACTCTTGTTCTTTAACTGGCTACAATTCTGGTTCTGGGCATGTCATGTAACTCCCCCAAACCTCAGGTTCTTCATCTATAAAATGATGTAATAAACCTGGATAATCATTTTTTGGATGATATTTGTTGTCCCCCCAGCTCTAAAATTTGGTGGTATAAATGTTCATGACTATATTCCAATAAAACTTTTTTCAAAAATAGGCAATAAGCTAGATTTTGTTCACAGGCCATAGCTTGCCTGCCTTTGATCTTAAGCAGTTGCTGTTGGGTAGCCGGCACGTTCTTTCCCTCCATTATTTAAGAGAGACCCAGAAAGGAATGTACATGTTAAAATTAAAATTTGCCAAATAATTGAAATGAGATGAGGGATAAGTCTCAGATTTTGCAGGATTTACACAGTCATCTGTCCCTCTTATATTTTCTGTCTAGAACTTCTAATGAATATATTTGCAAGTTAATAGTGTATTGGAAATACTGTTCATAAGAATAGATTTTTTGTAGTTTAGTGAAAACATACAAGGTCTGTCCAGAAGGTATCCAGACATGCAATGTGAAAAACAGAGACATTTATTCCAGAAGATACAAGATACAAGAAATGTTGTACATAGGACAATGATGCTTCAGTCCCCTTCAAAGTAGGCACCTTGGGACCTCACACAGTTCTCTCAGTTACCAGCAGGTACCCCATCATATTTTCTTGAATCTCATCAACTGTCTGAAATCTCTTCCCTTTCAAAGGTGATTTTAGTTTTGAGAAAAGCCAGAAGTTGCAGGATGCCAAATCTGAGCTGTAGGAGAGCTGAATAACCTGGGTGATTTGATGTTTCACCAAAAAACTTCATGAGATGTTTTGCTTGATGAGTGGGTACATTGTTGTGATGAAGCTGCCAATCACCAGTTGCCCATAGCGACAGCCTTCTGAAGCATCCAAATAGTTTCCATAGAGGAATGTTAAAGCTTAACGCAAAATCTGATGTAGATTCATTGCTCTACTTAGTCATTTTGAATACAAAGACCACACAGTACACTTGCTCACTCAATGGCATCTACCACTCCCACTGACTAGTACAGTGAAGTCATCATTGTTCACACATGTGCATTCCAGCCCACTCGCCTTGGCTAATGGGTCACATTGGTGTCACATAAACCATTCTTGTTACATGAACAATGGCTGGACTGTTTCTGAATAGATCTTGTGTGTGTGAATGTGTATGTATTGGGTTGGCCATAAAGTCAGTTTAGTTTTTCCATAAAATAAAAGAGATGTTTTTTATTTTCATCAATAACTTTATTGATTTGGGTATTTTGAGTATGTTGGCTCTCTCCCATTATTGCCTTCTAGTGGGTAATGGCCAAGGGTTCTGCTAAACATCTTCCAATGCACAAGACAGCCCCATAGCAAAGAATTATTTGGCCAAAATGTCAATAGTACCAAGAAACTTTGCAAAGGGCTTTTGACATGTTCAATCAGTCACAGCTCCTTCTCTATTCACTGCACAAATCTTTTTTGTGTTTCAGTTGCATTTTTACCTTTCTTGAAATAATAAAGCACAATATGCTGAAATTTTGCATACCTTCTTCCATCTTCAATATTAAAATGATTATACAAAAATTCACCAATTTTGATGTTTTTTCAAATGTATGCTGATATGACAGCTGTCATAATACAATCTAACAAAATTGTTTCTCATAAAGTTAAAGATGACTAAGCCCTACTGGAGACATTGTACAGAATAAAACTGAATGAACTTTTTTGGCATCTCAATATATATACGAACATTTATAAACATACACAGCGTGAAGTTAATGATTCTAACAAAATTAACCTGTCAAAGCACGGAGTCCAAATGTCTAAATTAGTATGTGGAAAGATGGTGAAAATAAGAAGTCTATCCCAAAAGCAGGGTCCTAGAGATGGAGCCTAGGGTCTATGCTTCTTCGTGTCTCTGAAGATCAAGGTTATATCCAAATGAGTAGATGAAAACATGAAGCACAACTGGCTAAAATGTATCTGTTGAAGATCTCTTATGTCACACTATTCCATGTGTATTAGACCATCTATGATATATTTTTCCAAAGGCTCATAAACCTAATTTGAAGTTTTCTCTGTGCTCTGCATGAACAAACTACTTGTTCAGTAAAGATAGTAAAGTGAAGAATCAGCAATGGATTGTATGTCCTCTTCCAAATACATACGTTTTCCTACTCTACTTTTCAGGTAAGAAGAATTAGGGGTATCAAAGCTTAAATAATTCCTAAGCCCAAATCTTTGGTCTTAGCTTGGATTTAAATATATTTTTGAAATCTGTGTCTTTCTTGTGCCATATGTTGTCTTTGTTCTCTGCTTTTTTTACAGTATTTTACTTGGATAAATTACAATTTAGAGAATTTACTGTGATATTTTAACATCTATGAGGGGGAACCCAAAAAGCCCCAGATTTTTTATAAAGAAATTGCTTATATATTCTTACATGTTTAAATTTCAGTCACCTTCAAAGTACTCTCCATCTGATGCAACACATATATTGAGATGTTTATTCCACTGCTCAAAACAGTGTTTGAACTTGTCAATTTTGATGCTTTTCAGTTCTTCTGCTGTTTTTATTTCACCTCTTCCATATCCACAAAACGTTTTCCTGTGAGGACATTTTTAATTTGGGGAAACAAACAAACAAACAAACAAAAGTCACTCAAGGCAAGATCTGGTGATTAGGGAGCATGTGGCGTGGGGGTCATGCCCTTTCTGGGCAAAAACTAGTGAACACTCAGTGCATTGTGGGCTGGTGTGCTCATAAATCACCCACCATGAATTGGGCAAACAGGTTGAAAGAGTTTTAAAAAAATCACTGAAGCTGAACACAGTGTCTCACAAAAACATCAGCTGGTGCACTGATACAGATGGGTTCTTAGAACACTCACCTAGCTGTGGAAGCCTGTACTACAAGGGACCCACCGTCCAGAAGATAATTCCATCTTGGGGGTCCTCTCTCATATCTAGCTTCACATTCTGCCCCGCTTTTCTGGGATCTTAAATAAAAATATAAAATCTAGTGGTGGAGTAAAGAACAATATTCTGCTTATCACCCAAACTCTTCATCATAAAAGGTGTCAGGTGGATGGTGATATGGCCTAGTTTCTCATTCTTATCTTCTTTGGAACCTGAGGCCATTAGGTGAAATAACTTTCATCCTCTTTGAAGTCAGTAAGCACCTTATTTTAGAAAAGAAATATGTGATATGTAGATCTGAGTTTAATCAGGAGACAAACTACACAGTAAATTAAAGGGGGTGTGAAAAATAATTAAGCAATGAGAGGAAGTTATTAAAATATAAAGATAACTTGAAAGTCAATCTAGGGCTAAGGGAGTATACCTGAGAGAGAACACTTTTAAAAGGAAAACTCTCTCTTCCCAAGTTTGGGTTTTATACCTCATTGGAGAAGATGTGTTGGCTGCAGCCACTGCATAGCAGAGATATTTGCTGGGTTGAATGGGTCAGTGCTGGTCTGCAATAGCCAGTCAAGTAGAAATAACCATCTAGGGTACAATCAAGCCAAGGCTGGTAGACAGAGGAACACTGTTGCACATGCACAGATTGGAGTTGGGCGTGTGGGCTGCGGAAGGGCTTCTGCGAAAGTGGTCATGGAATACAAGTTTGCACAGTCTCGGGCTGTCCAGGGACTTTGGGTATGCAGTTGGGACAGGTCACCACTAGATGTCTCCACATACCTGCACCTCTGAATGACTTGCATCAGGAGTGAAAAACAACACACACATAGAACACACACAACACACTACAATGTGAAACACGCTTTTTTCTGCTGTATCCTTTCAGCACATGATGTACATCATGTGCTCACTGTAAAGAGAAATTCTTAAGGAGTTCAGTAGATTATTGTACCAGATACTGAAAGATGAATTTTGAGAAGCAATGAATCAGTAATAATTGGTATATATGGATAAGTCAACCTCTATTTTTCTCTGTCCACATCATTATAATTAATATTCCATCAATGTTATGGAGATTCTAGATCAATGTCTTAATCCTAATAATTGTGAGTTTGTATTCAGAGATCTGCTGTACAGCAATGCATGTATGGTTAGCAATACTGCACACTCAGAATTTAATAATTGGGTAGATTTTACAGTATGTGTTTTTTGCCTCAGTAATAAGTGTAAACTAAGCATCCAGTAGTCTCAAAACATTACTTAGAAAAACATTGAACAAAACACATAGAAAACTTCAAAAAATGGCTAAAAAGAAATTCAAGGAGTGCTTAAGACATGGAGGAAGGTGTTAAGCCTATATATTGGAAGATTCAATAGTGTTAAGATGTCAATTTTTTTCCAAATTTATCTAAATATTCAACTTCATTGCTATTGAAATTTTGCTAGCTTAAAAGACTCAATTTGTACTAAGTGCAAAGTGCAATGGGCATATAAATTTTTTGTGCATTTATAGACAATTTACTCTTAACTGGGTGAGTAGAAATGCCAATCCTTTTAGTTGAAAATCCACATGTAACTTTCGACTTAACTACTAAGAACCTACTATTGACTGGAAGCCTGAACCATAACACAAATAGTTGATTAACTTGCATTTTGTATGTTATATGTGTTATATACTGTATTCTTACAATAAGGTAAGCTATAAATATTTTTAAAGAAATTGTAAGAAGGAAAAATACATTTACATATTGAAAAAATTCACATATAATTTGACCTGTGCAGTTCAAACCCATGTTCAAGGGTCAACTGTATTTGTATTTGAATATTAAATGTGTATTTAAAACATAGGAATGATACAAATATAATTGATATCTGTAAAAACTAGTTTATAGGCTATAACAATAGGAGTAGAACATTGCAATATTGTTTCTTATTATAATTTTTGAGTTTTCATGTTACCAGACTAAAGGAGTCTTTTTGCCCACAGTCATCAAATCTCAGTAAGACTGGAACAGGAACTTGCAGAGAGACAAGGGCTTATTTTCAAGAATTTGCCCACACTTGGAGACCAGTGAGCTACAGATCAAAGACCTGCTCTCTCTGATGGCTTCCAGGGTATGGGTTATAGAGGGAAAATAATTCATCACAGTGACTAAGGGAGTTAGGGTCAGGGTCAGGCTGTGGTCTCTGACGATTAGTTGGTGGTAGGAGAGGGGATCATGGATAAGTGAATTTTGTCCTGATGTCAGCCATGGTATGTCTTCATCTGGTGTTGCTGCTTTTCTGGGCCTGGAGCTGAAACAAAACAGAAGCCTACATATTATTTCTAGTTGACTGAAACTCAGTCTCTTCGGCCAACAGATCTGAGGCTTTGTCCTCAAGATTATTTAATGCTGATCAGAACTTGATTGTCCTGAGGGCTTAATGATTAAGGGTTGAGTCCTGCAAAGGAAGAAGCAAGTGAGTCAGGTGCTGGATAAGGCCAGTTTGAGTCAAAAAGAAGGAAAAGATTAGGTTCTACTTATAGGTGAGATCATGTGGTACTTGTCTTTCACCACCTCGCTTACATCACTTAGCATAATGCTCTCCAAATCTATCCATGCATGCTCTTGAGAAGGGTAGGAAAACAAACAAGCAAAATATAACCAGAGACACTGAAATAAAGAACAAACTGACAGTCATCAATGGGAGGTGGGAGGGGATAAAAAGGGGAAGGGGGAAAGGTCATCAAGGAACAGGTATAAAGGACACACAGACATAGCCAAAGGGGGTAGGATCGAGGATGGGAGGTGGAGATGTATGAGGTAGGGGAGAGCAGTGCGGGGAAAATGGAGACAACTGTACTTGAACAACAATAGAAAAGAGAGAGAGAAAAACAAAAAATAATAAAAAATATATTCTGAATGTAAAAAATATATACAATAAAGGAGAAAATGGCCTACTAAAGAAATGAAGTTTCTATGCTGTTACATTAAGACATTTAAGTGTATTATTAAATTGAATTAAAATATTAATTTAATTTTATAATTCTAGACATGCTAATTGTATTTCTACAAGAATACTAATTATAGAGAAATATGGGCCTATATATTACCTATCTCAGATTGCAAATTTCCTAAATGTTAAGAGTGATAAAAAAGTGTCTTTTGTTATGTTAATGAGTGATTTTTGAAAAACACCTAAGGAGGGGGTGCTGATAGCCACTGGAACCAGCCAAGTGACTTTAGGGTTGAAAATTTCAGTCCTTCCCACTCACCCCCACCTCAAGGGGAGGGGGAGGACCTGGGGTTAAATTAATCACCAATGACCAGTGATTTAATCCATCAAGACTATGTAATGAAACCTCCATCAAAATCCAAGAAGACAGGGTTCGAAGGATTCCCTGTTTGGTGAACAGTGAAGATTCTTGAAAATGGTGTACCTGTAGAAGGCATGCTCTATCCTCTTTCCTCATGCCCTGCCCTATGTTTCTCTTCCATCTTGCTGCTCTTGAATTATATTCCTTTATAATAAAGTGGTGACCTAGTAAGTAAAATATTTCTCTGAGTTCTGTGAACAGCTTTAGCAAAATAAACAAACCCAAGAAAAAGGGGGGTCTTGGGAATCTCTAATTTATCACTAGTGAGTCTGAAGTAACAGTTAACCTGGGCTTGTGACTGGCATCTGAATAGAGGGGCAATCTTACAGGACTAAACCCTTAAGGTGGGGAATCTGATGCGCTCTCCAGAAAGATGGTGTCAGACTTGAGTCGACTGATTCTCAGACACTCTACTGGTATCGAGGAAGAAGGGCTTGTTGGTGTGGGGAAGCCCACACACACACACTCTCTCTCTCTCATTGAAATTGGATCCAGAAACCCAATTCACAGCAAATTAAGCAATACTTTAAGTTATAAAAAGATATTTGTTTAAATTTAGGGGGAAACACATCACTTACGAGTTTGTTTACTTCAGTAGTGTAAGAATTATATGTAGTTAAGGAATGTGTACTCCTTCAAATTCAGTTAGAGAAAATAAAATTTGGGAATAACATTACCTTGGTCAGTTAAGCAGGAAGGTTACACAATATCAGGTTTGGTTAGAGAAAGGACTGAATTAGAAAAGTTCCATCTCAGTGTCTTAAGAAATATGCTGGAATGGGGAGAGTACCTTTTCAGAATAAGTTGAGAAAAGAAAATCTAGGAAAAATGAAGGAGGAATAATTGTACTGTGCAGGCATGTCAAAACACACAAATAATTTGTGTTAGAAAGAAGTCAACTTCTGTTCTGGATGTTAATTTGCAGTCAAACCAATATTCTGTATTTTGTCTGTCTAAATAGCAATAAATCAGGGCAACTAGGCTTCTGTGTTGTTTTCAATTATTTCTCCTGGAAAGTAGTTTGTGGTTAATTTATTTGCTGAAATTCTAAAGCTGCCCAGTCCAATATATAATTACTAGTTATATGTGGCTATTTAAATTAATTAAAATGCAATAAAATAAAAAATGCAGTTCCTTAATTGCACTAACCACAGTTCAAGGGCTCAAGAGCATATGTGGCCATGTAATAGTGAAAAATTGTAACAGGGAATGATAACCCATCCCTCCATTCCTTTGACATTGTTTCCATAAGCGCTAACTCTGACTGATGTGTACCTTGTAGATGAACAGCATGTTTGCATAAGAATCCTAAGAACTAATTTCAATAGATAGAGACCCCAGCCTTCAGGCATCCCAGCTCTGGGAGCTGCCCTTCAACCATGGAACCAGGATGACAGGAAGCCAGGATGACTAAACCAGGATGATGCACACCGGACCATCTCTTGCCTTATTAGAATGGGCACTGAAATAGAGGACAGGTAGTCACTGACCATAGGGGAGAGAGGAGAGAATTTCAGGGGAGAAGGGAAGGGTTTACAGGAACAAATATAGAGGACACATGGACTAAACTAGGGGGGTTGGAAAGGGGAGGGAGGAGGGGAGGAATGGATGGGCGGGCTGAAATGGGAATAAAGGATAGAAATTGTACTGAATAAACTAAAATAAAAAAAATTAAAAAAAAAAAAAGAATGGGCAGTGCTCATCTGCCTGAGGACAATTCTGCAACTACTTCCCTTGATCCTTTTTTCTGTTCCACACTCCTTCCTTATAAACACTTTGCCTCCATTGAGATGAGGATGTGGAGTGTGTGACATGAGTCCCCCATCTTCCAGATGACCAGAATCTTCATATAAACCATTTTCTTTTCCATTAGCACTTGCCTCTGGAGTACTGTCTTTCGGAGCAGCAGGCAGCTGGACCTGCATTTCGGTTACAGCCAGTGGCTATTGCTTTGGACAGCACAAATACAGAATACTTCCATGAGTACAGGAGGTTTTATTGGAATCTAGCTATTGTAAAAACCCAATTCCATACGTAAGAATAAAATAGTAGGAATTCAGGTCATGTTGAAAACAACTTCAATGTCACCGCAAGCTCTCTTTTACCCAGCAAATGCACAAATATCTCCATCCATTTTCTCATTAAATGACCAACACTATTCTATTTATTTGAGGGTTCTAATTTGTTTTTTACTATACTTTGGGTGCTTATTAGACTAACATTGGATTTGGGTGGGAGGAAGTCTCGAATCTGGATTGCTTGTGGAGACTGGTCTGGTATAGTGTCCCAGCATTAGTATTCTTAAAAGTCTGCTCAGATGACTGCAATACACAGCCAGGATTGAAAATCATTTTTAGAGGTACTCCTAGGCCCCACTCTCCTGAATCTGAAGTTCTGGGGATGAGGCCCAGTGAACTACATTTTCCCATACTAATGGGAAATATTATCTCTAGGTAATACTAATGCATGCTAAGTGTTAAGAAACATTGACTTTTAATTTTTCTATTTAAAAGCATTTGTCTTGTTTAATTTCTCTTTATTACTTACACTCCACTTTGAGAAAACATTGCCCTTCCTACATATCCATGCAAATCTCATTTAGTTGTCTTAATAATCTCTTCTACCTACCTCTGCAATCCATTTTTTAAAAACACCAGTTAGGCTTATTGCCTTTTATTTTGCTTTTTCTTTCTATTCATATTGGTGGGTATTTTTAAAATTTGCATATATATATACACACACACAATTATATACATGTGTGTGTATGCACATACCCACACAATCATGAGATCGGCCCAGAAAAAGTCCAGCCATTGTTAATATAACAAGAATGGTTTGTGCGACATCAAAGCAACCTGGCAGCCAAGGAGAGTGGCCTGGAATGCGTATGTGTGAACAATGAGGACTTCACTGTACTAGTCAGGGGGAGTGATAGATGCCACTGAGAGCACATGTACTGTGTGGCTGCAGAATTCAAGATGACTTAGCCACTACAGCAACACATCTGCATCAAATTTTGCATTAAGCTTGAATATCCCTCCACAGAAACTTATTTGGCCAGATTTGGTGCCGTGTGACTTCTGACTTTTCCCAAAACTAAAATCACCTTTGAAAAGGAAGAGATTCCAGACCATCGAGATTCAGGGAAATATGATGGGCAGCTGATGGCAGTTGGAAGAACTGTGTGAGGTCTCAAGGTGTCTACTTTGAAGGGGACTGAGGTATCATTGTCCTGTGCACAATGATTCTTATATATTGTATCTTCTTCAATAAATGATTCTATTTTTCATACTACATGGCTGGATACTCCTAGTGAAATATGCTAGTTTATGTGAGAATGTCACAGTGGACTTTTTTAAAGTAAATCTTTGTTGAAGTTATTTCAACATGAAACTATTACTTGTGGCAAAATAAATTTCATGGTAGCCTTATTTAAAAATATATATATATACATATTTTAATACATCATACATAAGTATAAACACATATCACAACTATTTTGAAAATCAAACAATAGAGGATTTTTATGAAAGAAAATATATATTAAGTAAAATTTTATAGCCTAGAGGAAAATACTGTCAATGTATCAATAAGCATTTTTATTCATCTTACATTATAGAAATCTTCATATTTACTATGTTAAAAAATGGTACTATATTATGTTTCAATCTTTTGAATTTTTTTAAAGATTTTATTTATTTTAGAGAGAGGGAAAGTGAAGGAGAAAGAAAGGGAGAGAAACATCAATGCATGGTTGTCTCTCGCTCGCCCCCCACAGGGGACCTGGTCTGCAACCCAGGCATGTGCCCTGACGGGGAATTGAACCAGTGACCTCTTGGTTTGCAGGCAGGTAGGTGCTCAATCCACTGAGCCACATCAGCTAGGGCTCAATCTTTTGAATCTTAATGGCTTTTCCAATTAGTTTAAAAGGCTTGCTCTATTTATTATTATTTATTCATTACTTTTTCTGTGTATCTATGCTCCCTAATGAAACCAATATCATTGGCCTGATGTAAAGGTATGGAATAACTTTGACTTTGTTCATTATTTATAAAAATAAATACATGCAAAACATATGTGTAGAATTTTATTGTTGCTTTATATGAACTGTATTATGTAAATATTTGTAGAATAAATCTTTTTATGACATTAATACATTGGGATATTTCTTTAAATAAAATGGTACAGATTTAACACATTCTTTTTAATTGCTGTGACATATATTCCTAGGCACAGTCTACCTCAATTGTCTAAATGGTAATCATTCAAATGGTTTCAAAACTAATAAATAATTTTACTATAATATTTGCATATTATGCTTTTATTCTGTGATGTATATTCTCAACTTGGAAACATTGAATGAAATGTTTGTGCATTTTAATTTTTAAAGATAATAACTTAATTATTTTCCCAAAAGGTGAAGAATAGGTTTACATTAGGGATGACAATATATTGGTGTCTTCTTTTACCACATATCTAATAAAACTTGAAATTGCCTATCTGACTTTTGACAATGTGATGAGTGAGAAGTGATATTTCATAATTACCCTGATTGTATTTTTTCCAATTTGAAGATGATTGAGCAATTTTTATTGATTATGATTACTTATTTTCTTTAACTTGACTTTTCATATTCTTTTCTAATTCAACAATGTTTTTCTTCTTATTTTTTAGAACATATATTGAAGTAACATTGGTAATAACATTGTGTACATTCAGATAGACAAACAACACTGTAATTCTGTACCTGTGCACTCTGTTGTGTGCTCGCCACTGAAAGTCTGGTTTTCTACCATTACAACATATTCCACTCCCTTTACCCAATTTACTGTCCTCCACCCATTTCCCTCTCAGGTTACCCTATTCTATTGTCTGTATCTTTAAGTTTTTTTGCAAAATAATAAAAGAAAAAAAGGGAAGAAGGATTTACCAACCATACAATAAACATATTATAAAGTACCTTTAATTAAATGAATGAAATGCTATTTTAGAATGAGAAAAATATGTCAATGAAGATAGAAGTCCAAACTATGTTTTGCCAAATTCTGTTGGCTTTGTTCATTCATTTATGTATACACGTGAACTTTAGTATTATTGTACTTCCTCACTCTGGAACACCCACTAAAATTTTATTAAATTTGTATATTGATTTGGAGAGTGTTACAATCCAAGAAAATGCCATGTCTTTTAATTCATTCAGATCTAACTTCATATCATTCAGTATATTTTATGGTTACTATTTAGGTCCTTTAGTTTTTTTATTAAATGTATCTTAAGTATTTTTTAGTTACTCTCACATTGTATATATTATCACCTTTTACAGTTTTATTGTTAAGCATTTATTAAAAAGGAGTGGTGGGTATTTTGAAATATATTTACCTTATGATTAACTATTTTACCAAAGTTTCCTACTTCTAATCAACTTTCCTTTCTTAATATATTTAGGGTTTTTTTTAGGAATAATCTATATTATCAATGAGAATATCTTTGTTCCAATATTCCAATATTTGTACATGTATTACTTTTTTTTTCTTGAATTAAAAAAACTCTGATAAATAAAAAGAGTAAGGGAGGGCAACACATTCTTGACCTTGACTTTTTAATAAAAATGGCTTTACTGTTTTGTAATTTTAAATAAATCTGTTCTTGTCCTTTGTTGTTACCTTCTATTAATTTTGGTTTCATTTACAATTCTTTAAAGCTGACACTGACATAAACACATTGTTTACTTTTGTAATTAGTTTATGGAATGAATTATAATAAAGAAATGATTATTATTACTTTATAACAAAGAAATAAAGTAATTATATATAATGAAATATAATTGCATTCCTAGAATATTGATATCCAGCTGTATTTAATTTTCTTAAACTTTTAAAAATGCTTATTTCCATATTTATGAATAAAATATTTTATGTCTTTCCTGTCAATTTCTCTTTATCAGAAACAAGTTATACTAAATTTATAAACTTAATTGGAAAGATTCATTTTCTTTCATCTGGATTAATTTACATTGAACTGCAAAATATCTTGCCAAAAGCATAATTAAATGTTTATCATTTTACCATTTTTATGGAGTTTATGTATTCCATTTTATTTTTATTGGATCAGTTCTTGTATTTTATATTTAGCTATATATTTATATTGAATAGTGATTAAGATTTGTTGCCATAGATTTTTGTTTAATTTATAACTGATTATGTTACATTTTTATATTTATTTTTGGGTATTTTTCTTAGTCCTAAACTTAGATTGCTACTCCTCTTAATTCAAAATATTTAACCCTAAATAATTTATCTGTTTTACTAGTATTTTGTTTATTTATTTATGTTTTACTGTGCTGTTACAGTTGTCCTAATCTTTTCTCTTTGCTCTCTCTTGCTCCGCCCACAGTCAGTCTCCACCCTGTTGTACACACTCATGGATCATCCATACATGTTCCTTAACTACCCTTCCTCTTCTTTCCCCCTTTCTCCCCCTCCCCTCTCCCCTCTGGTCACTGTTAGTCTGTCTCTTGTTTCCATGCTTTTGGTTCTATTTGGCTCTTTTGTTTGTTTTGTTTATTAGGTTCCTGTTATAGGTGAGATCATATGGTATTTGTCTTTCACCACCTGGCTTATTTCACTTAGCATAATATTGTCCAGTTCCATCCATGCAGTCTCCAAAGATAAGAGTTCCCTCTTTCTGCTGTGTAGTATTTCATTTTATAAATGTACCACAGTTTTTTGATCCACTCATTTACTGATGAGCACTAGTATGTTAAAAGACTAGATTTATATTTATTAACTGTTTTTACATTAAAAAATGTTTAAACTCCCAGCTTTTCATTTTATTATTTTTATTTATATTCACTTGATTGATTATTCTATTTCTTATTAAATTTTAATAATAATAATGTCTCCTTTATTTTCCATCTTTAAATTTGTAATATCAAAAGCAATCAAGATATTTGAAAATATATGTACCTTTGTTCCACTGCTTCTTTTTTTTTTAAGATTTATTTATTTTTAGGCAGAGGGAAAGGGAGGGAGAAAGAGAGGGAGAGAAACAATGTGTGGTTGCCTCTTGCATGCCCCTCACTAGGGACCTGGCCCACAACCCAGGCATGTGCCCTAGACTGGGAATCGAACCAGCCACCCTGTGATTCGCAGGATATCACTCAGTCACTGAGCCACACCATCCAGGGCTGTTCCATTGTTTCTTTAATTATATTTATTTATGTATTTATTTTAATAGCATATTTTATTGTATTTTCCCATTCCCATTTACTCTCTTATACCCCCTTTCACCTTTACCTTCCCACCCTACCACAATACCATACTGTTAGAAGTGTTCAAGAGAAAACCAAAGGCCCAAATGACATCGCTTGTGTTAAAAATCAATTATACCAAACCTATATTTAATACCTGATCCGACCACAGTTTCACCCTGTCCCAGAAATACAATATTAGTCAGCTAGTCTGGAATTTCCTGTCAGCAACAATGAGGTAATCTATTATATAGGCCCTCTCCATTCCCCTAATCCCACAGAAGGAAGAGGCAATCTGCTTCATAAAAATCCCTTCTTTTTCTCTTCCCCCAAACAAATAAAAGGAATAGAAAAAGAAAGCAAGAAATCCAGGTCCAAAAATAATCTTTTCTTTCTCTTGTTAATGGTTCCCTTTCCTTCATCCAGTTTATTAAAAAAACAAAAACAAAATCTTCCATTTTGTGCAGCCCCTCTGAGTGCCCTTCCAGTTTCCAGATGGCATGCTACTCAATTCGTGTGCTGCTTAATAAAGCCAATTAGACTTTCAAATTTACTCAGTTGAATTTTGTTTATCAGTAGATTATTTTACTTTTTATTGCTTTCTAAATAGAAGGTAATTTTAACTTAGATTTTACTTTGATAAATAAGATATTTCATAATATATTTCATGATTATAACAAAATTTACTTTCATCTTTTTTATTAATCACTTTTACTATTGAGTAAATATAATTTATAGTGTTGTAGCTTGTAAACTTTTCTAAATATTAAAATTGTTGCATTTTTGTTGTTGTTACTTAGCTACAGGCTCAATTTTTAGAAATTTCCACACACATAATGGAAAAAAAATGTTCTTTCTTTTCAGGACTTTTTACACACACACACACACGTATATATGTATATATATCACTTGTCTTTAAGTATCTTGATTATATAATTATGTCAATTTAAAACCATTTGTATATACTAATTTACTTTTTTTTATTTTCACAGAATTGTATTGAAATATTCCAGTAGCATTATGTTCAAGTTCATGTCACTTTTTTTGTTCACAGTGGCTGTAGCTATTTTTAGTTGTCTCTCAGAATTAAATACATAGCCCTTCAAACATGTTTTATACTACTGTGATATTCTGATTTATAAGAATGACCAAAATATGTTTCTCATATATACTTGGTCTTCACCCAGAAGGGAACAGACACCCCTCTGTTCCTGGAACTCTGTGAAAGCTTCTAAGGATCTTTAAGATAGAAACTGAAAATAAATTAGGACATTTTGTTTGAATGACAGACTCGTGTTCAGAATGTAATATTTACTTCCTTCCAGATGGAGCAGCTGAATTATGGAATTTTGCTTCTTTTCTTTATAGGGGCAGAGTTGGAGTGCAGAGGAAGATAGGGATGATAATTCACTTTCCAAAATATGACAGCTCAGTCTCTCAGTTACAGTTTAGATAATCAGATTGTACAATATTGAGTTATCAAAAGCAGCAATTTTAGTAAATGAATTAAGATAATATTTCATCTTGAAGATGAGAAATATCTAACTTAGAAGATGAATATGCCATAGAGGTGGAAAATCAACAAACCAGAGATCTGATAGGCACATGTACACACACAAATGGTCTTCTTACTATGTGCTCCATGCTGGAAAAGCCCTGTCTATATAGTTACCTGCTAACCAGGAGGAGAAAAGCTATGCAACTCACAGCCACGGCTTTGAACCCTAGATTCATAAAAAATCTAGACTAGATATTACTTTAGTAACATTACTTTAGTAATTGAGGAAAAGAGCAATTGTTTCACAGCATTATTCAAACATTTTTAGCATCAGTCATGCATATACAACATGTATATGCATGTATACACACACATATATACATGAGCATCTATGTGTGATGTGTGTGTACATGTGCGAACATGTATGTGGGTGTAAACCAGTCATAGAAGATTGCCCATCCTAATATTTTGAGTTTCTTAAATATTGATTTGTACACAATTTATTGCATTTATTTGTCAAATTTTGGTATCATGTAGATCTTTACATATGTTTTGCAGCACGGTTCTCAACCTTACACTTTGACATTTTAGACTACATGAATCTTTGTTGTGGGAAGGAGGCTTTTATATATAATATGAGATGTTCAGCAGCACCCCTGGCCTCTACCTATAGATACCAGTAGTGGCCAACCTCCTAGTTGTGACAATGAAATATTTCTCCAGACGTTGCCAAGTGTTCCATGGGGGGCAAAGTGCCTCCATTTAGGAACCACAACTTAGAGGAAATAATTCAATAAAAGAAACTTGCAGAGACTGGATCAGCATACACAGCTTTTCTATAAACATGTAATATAATTTTAATATTATATATAGCCACATTTTAAAATTATATTATTTCTTATGTGGCCAGAGTCAAACGAGAAATATGATAATTAATTTAATTGAATGCATATAAAATAAGCTCAAAATTACTCTATAGTCTTCTACCTTGAAAATTCTACTTAAATTCATTGGAAGTTTATAATGACTGTGCAGTTATCAGTTACTAATTATCTACAAAGAAGGGTGTGACAATAAATATATATTCTGTATTAAATTTCAAAATGTTAGATACATCTGCAACTTACATAAAATTAATTCTATATACAAAGGAAGCCATAATAAAGAACATGACCTTAAAATGTTTAAAATAAAGCTTATCTAATTTTGAAAATCTTTTGGAATCATGTAGTACTTTGATACTGTATGCATTAATTCTTTATAAAACACTTTACTGTGTTGTTGGAAGTTTCAAAGGCATGTTGAAAGAGAATTAAATTATCAAGTAGTATTACAGTTTGTTCTTATATTTACATTTGTCTTAAAAGAAGGCAATTTGCTTTTCTTTTCTGTTCTTTTTTTTTTTTGTTGAGGGCCGAAGAGAACTATACATCCCACGAATGTACACTCAGTTTAGAATTTCCCTTCATGCTGTGACTGGACATTGTAAACTACTTTGCAGTAGTTTTATCTGCTTCAGAGGAAGTGGAAATAAGCATGCTCCAAATTTGTCTCCTCTTAGAACATATTTTCTCTTTTACATTCACGTGGGAGAAGCAACACACAAAAAAACACTTGCTGAAAAGAATAACCTCCATAATAATCACTTCCAAAATCTGCTAAACAGATCTTCATATGTCTACCCAGATGGTGAAAAAGAACCAAGAACACTTTGAGACAGTTGTTTTTGTTAATCTCTGGAAGATTTCAACATGGAAACATACCTGCCCTAAGTATGCATCAACCGTGTGAGTTTAAAATAGATTTTTAATATATTGACTAAAAAGTAGGATAATAAACTTTTTGTGTATATACTCTTCTGTTCTCACAGAACTATTGAATGTTACTGGTATGGGAATACAAATATGCAACAGAGCCTTGCTTGAGAACTAAATAATCAACATTTACTGCAACTTCGCCCTGAGCTGCTTCTAACTTCTCAAATTCCTACAAGTTCTGTTTTAATGTGTTTAAATACAAAGTTGGAACTGGAAAACAGGCATGCAAGAAGAGAATGGAACTCTATATAATAATCAAGAAAATAAACTTCATTTCCATTTGTGAAAAAGTGAGTAGTAACTAAAAGAAGCAAGACCCCAAGAACCTTTTGATGTTTAAAAACAAGGTGATGAGAGTCTTTTTAAAGAGATGGTAACATTTGGAAGTTATCTGGATAATTTTCTGGCCAAGGCTGTTACATAAGTTCAAGCACAACCAATTAAAATGTGGGAACGGAACCAAAAGAATATAATTTATCTTGTTAAAGTAGTCACTAGGAATTTGTATTTTAAAACAGGACTTTGTTTTATTAAAATAGAGTCTTCATTAAGAAACTGGTTTGTGTTTGCTATTACCATTACTATGGGAAATGTCACATTTAAGTTAGAAAGAAAGCATCTTTACATTTACACACACATGGAATATGTATGAAGAGAAAGATGGCAGGAGAAAGAGAGATAAAAAGGGAGAGGAAGAAAAAGAATCAAATAATTCTTTTTTTTCAATTTTATTGTGTTTTGGTTTTAGTTGTATAATTTAGTGGTTAAATTTAGTGATAATTCTTAATCAGAATCCCTATTCTGCCATTCTTTTGACCAACTCCTAATGGTTACCTATATAATCTACCTTTCATTTCACAAATATTATTAATCACCAACAATATATGGAGTCTTCTAAAAAGAAAACTGTGAGGTCTTAAATCCCTAAGATACATGAATTTCTTGGGAATAAAAAAGCAAAGAACTGTACCAGTTAACAAAGTACTATAATTAATGAAATAAAATATTTAAGATAGAACTTTACTCTTTCAGTTAAGTGTGGCATATATGTGTGTGGCATTAACATTTTTCATTGTTAAATTATGCCACTATGTCTATCAATTTAAAAAAGTGTTCTCCACAGGAATTAATCTTAAACTGTTGTTAGGCACCATTCATCACCCAAAACCTGGGTTCAATGTAACTCAGCTTATCACCACACATTTCCTCAAAGACAACATAAGCTACGGCAATTAATCTAAACCGTTCACCTCCACCCCTCCAAGGCATAGGAAGGATACATAGTAATGGGAAAAGGTACAACAAATTAACAATTAAGAAATTAAAATAAAATAATCTAAACTATTTAACTTTTATCTCTCTTCAAATATCTGCGAACACTTGAGCACTTATGCTATTCCTGTACATATTTTATTGTGAACTTTGAATAAATACCTCTGATGTCTGCCTTTGATTATCATCTCTCACATTATATCTCCATTTCTTTTTTTCCCACAAGATTATAAACTGCTTTGGTAAGAAAAAAACCTTATTGAAGAGAAGAAATGAGTGGGTCATACAGGTTCCTTCTTAGTATGTAATGGAGGAGAAATAATGGGAATAGTGCTAACAATGTTATCTAATTTTATATTATACTATATTTAATTCTGGCACTACATTTGCTCCAATATAATGTCTAATTAACTTAAAAACAAAATATAAAAATTATTACATTAATGGTAGAAAATTTAAAAGGGTATGTATTTACTTAGTGCACATTTATTCCATGTAAACAAACAATTTAAAACACATAAAGTGCAAATGGCTGAATAAAAGTCTATGTTTATTCTCTCTAGTAGTAAAAAAAATGATTCAAAGGTAAACAGTGTTAAAAACATTATAAGGAATTACATACTATTACTCAAAACCTGACTCGCCACTTGTTACGTGTATGAGCATGGGCTTGTAACTAAGCCCCAGTATTTTCCTCTGTGAATTGAGTTTGATAATCCCTTCAGGTACCATTGTTCAGTGATGATGTGGAATGTTCTGTGATGATGGAAAAGTTTCTATATTAGCCCTGTCTGATACAGTAGCCAATAGGCACGTGTGGTTATTGAGCACTTTATGAGTGTGACTAGTGATCTTGAAGAACTAAATTCTTCATTTAATTTAAATTTACATAGTCATACGTGGCTACCATATTATTCAGCATAGATTTGGAGGATATATTGACCTTATTAGGAAATTATATTAGTTTATTAAAATAATATCTCATTGCTTCCTCATAAAATTAACAAATATTAAAAATATTACTCAGTGTTGGCACGGGTATAGTAAGAAAATATTTCTAATAAAATTATTAATAATATGTATATTTATACTATATTAGAAAGAATTGGTAATATATACCAAAAGTCTTATGTTAATATGTTCTGACTTCATAATTTCACTTCAACATATAACCCAGAAAATAATTTCACACTAAGACTTTTCACAGCTGACTTTCATTTTAGGGGTGAGATTAATCAGTTGCTCTAAGAACTCATTAATTCATTGTATCTGCAAAGTATCTGACAATATGAGCATTAATCTATAACTAAATTGAGCACCTACAGGTTGGCACAGGTTGATGTGAGTTGTGGTGTAGTAAAATACAACAGAAAAAACAACTATACACTGGCAGTATGAAAAAAGACATTCCAGTTCTTGTATCAACTAGTTGTATGCCTCTGGGAAAATCAAATGGGTCTTCCTGCCTCATTTGCAAAAATAAATGGTGAGCAATCTATATAAGGCATTCCAGTTTTATAATTCTGTGTCTCTTGGTGTTTTTCATCCAAAGCCATAAACAAGTATAAAAAAATAGTCTTGTTGCCTACCTGCCACAGTGTATTTAATGGAACTTAGTAGAATAGTTATTTATCCTGAGGCAAAAATGTTTTTAAGTAAGTTTAATTTTTCAAATGCTCTTTTAGAGAACACTGTGGAGCATGATCAAAGAGAGGGAGAGAGCACTTGGACTGATCTTGTAGTAACATACAAGGGGAAATCCTAGGACTGGGGCATATAAAATGAGAGCCCCAAGGCACACTCAACAGTCAAAGGAAAAATGAGCTGGGCAACAGAGCAGATGAAATATTAACCATGGTGAGAACGTGACTATTTCTATAAGGCTTAGATCAAGATAAAGTCTAAGAGGAAGCTGTGCATTTAGATTTTACTTGTCTGAAGTGTGGAGTTAAACTGTAAAGTGAAGTCCCAGATTACCTGTAGAAAATGCTGGGGAGATCAACTTACATGTAGAAGTATTTCTAATATAATCAATATATTACATAAATATATATATGATATTTATATTTAAAACCAACCATTAGATTTGAACTTAGGTGACAAAGGGTCTGATACAGCTAATAAACTATGAATGTGAGAAGGAAGAGGGGAAATTGTGAAGAAAAGAACTTGTTTTATTTTTTATTTTAATAAAATCAGTGTCACAAGATTGCTAAGGAAAATTAAGATTTGAATCTGTAGAAACAAGTCAGAGAAATTTTTGATATGCACAATGCATTTCCCCTGGGATCAAAATTCTAGTCATCATTGGGACTGACGACATTTTTACCCTCACAATCTAAGTTATTAGGAAGTCTTGTTTTGTAAACACATGTAAACCAGCAGGACCTGTCTATGCACTAACACAGTTACATCCAATAAATCAAACGTGACATATGTTTATTCTGCTTATGGTTGTTACCCCAGGTCCTCTAACCCTATGTCATGTCTCACTGCCCATTCAGTTTCATCTTGAAGAGATCACAAACGGTGGATTTGTAACACATTGGATCTCACTCCCTATCCTTTGCTCTTGCCCAAACAATTTTAGATTTCGGTCCCCATGTTAAGCTGTATTGTATCTGTTCTCTAAATATTTCTCATTAACCTCATTATTGGCTCACTCTTTACTGTCTACCTAAGGTGTGATATTATATTAGAATCGTCCTCCATGTTCTAAAATTCTGCCCACAACATTAGCACAGGGTGTCAGCACTCAACCTGATTCCAAATATACCTCAGTTGCTCCAGGAGCCATATCCATATCCGTGCTCTAGGACCTGTTCCTCTGGCCATGGTTTTCAACCTACAATATATAAACTGACCCCATTTAGGCAAATCATATCTTCTTTTCCAGTTGCAGTCTTGAACAGAGATACATATATTGGGGCTCATGGTTTCTAAGGTATTAGAGATAAGTTGGAACCTTAGTGATTCCTGTGAATTTTTGTGGCTGAGGTCTCACTGCTGCTCTGGATCTTGTCCTGGCCAAGACCTTCGTGTTCTAATTTGTTTTTGTTCCCTGAGTTGAAACTTCCCAATGAAACTTCCAGTGGTGTTAATTTCCTTATGCCTTCCAAAGCAAGTGTCAACCAGAACCTCAGCAAACATAATCATACAACCCTATATGGTAAAAATACATAGGCAGGAGTCAAAAGAAGTATCTGTACCTACTTATATCTATCTATGTAATCTATCTGTCTGCTTTAGGGTGTCTCCCTTAAGCCATCTGATCCTTAATTTTCTCATTTGAAATCTGGGATAAGCTTGATTATTTCTTAGTTCTCTGACATTCTCCGTGAGTTCTTGTTAAAAAGGCCAATGATACTCCAGACAAGGGTTTAATCTCAAAAATACATAAAGAAATCACACGACTCCTCTCCAGGAAGACAAACAAGTCAATTAAAAAATGGGCAAAGGACCTGAACAGACAATTCTCCAAGGAGGACATACAGAGGACCCAGAGACATATGAAAGGATGCTCAGCATCACTAGTTATCAGAGAAATGCAACTTAAGGCCACAATGAGATACCACCTTGCACCACACTCAGAATGGCTATCAACAAACAAGTGCTGACAAGGCTATGGAGAAAAGGGAACCCTAGTGCACTGTTGGTGGGAATGCAGACTAGTGCAGCCACTGTGGAAAGCAGTATGGCATTTCCTCAGAAAACTAAAAATTGAACTGCCTTTTGACCGGCAATTCTATTGCTGAGAGTATACCCTAAAAACCCTGAAACACCAATTCAAAATAACCTATGCACCCCAATGTTCATAGCAGCACAATTTACAATAGCTAAGTACAGGAAGCAACCTAAGTGCCCATCAGTAAATGAGTGGATCAAAAAATGTGGTATATTTACACAATGGAATATTATACAACAGAAAGAAAGAAGGAGCCCCTATCTTTTGGGACAGCACAAATGGAACTATAAAGCATTATGCTAAGTGAAGTAAGCTAGGCAGAGAATGGAAAATACTACATGATCTCACCTCTAAGTGTAACCTAATCAATAAAACAAACAAGCAAGCAAAATAGACACAGAGACATTTAAATAAAGAACAAACTGACAGTAACCAGAGGGGTGGGGGAGGGGATAATGGGGGAGAAAGGAAAGGGTTGTCAAGGAACATGTATAAAGACCCCATGGACAAAGCCGAAGGTGGGAAGGATCCAGGGTGAGAGGTGGGGATATGTGGGGTGGGGGCGAAGAGGGGGTAAATAGAGACAACAGTACTCGAACAACAGTAATATAGAAAAGAATTTTGTAGAAAAGAAATTGAAAGGAAAAATATAAGGTTAGAAAAATCAAGTAAAATATAACTCAGAAAATCCTTTATTCCACCATATCTAACTCCCCTTAATAAAAAAAATAATACTGATTGGTGAATTTATCTTTTACTTATTAATATAAAAAAGAGAAAAGGTCTGAATTATACATTTAATTTCAGCTAATGAGATAGGTCTTATATGTAAAGATATTTCAGATAAACACAATGTACACATGAACTTACTTAAAATAGAAGTTAAACATTTTACCTCAGTTTACCTAAGTTTTATAGCCTATGGACAATATAAACACATTTACCATCCATTGGACTTTTTCTTGAATCTCATCATTTGAACTATAGCTGAAGCAGATTCTAAAATATTTTCTCTTTATAAAAGTACAAAATAATTTCAATCATGTCAAATAACATTACATGCAATTCATATATCATGTATTAAAAATTCAGAAATAGAATCACCAGCATTCTGTGGAACACAGACCCTGGGAAGGGCATTCTGGAGCCTCATGACACACTTGCCTATATCTGCGGCATTACCAGCTGTCCTTTCAGTGAATGTCATGGGAATTTTCCACTTAACGAGAATTGTCAACCCAGGAGAAATTGTCTTTCCACACGTTCATGCATGTGCATGCTTTCTTAGAACACTCAAATGGAAGTAGGTTTAGTCCCGACAGCCTTCTACTGGATTTTAACTGCTGACATGAAGTGAAAGGAACTCTCCTGAATCATTCTGTCCTCTGGATTATTTTCCAAGTTTAGTCTCTGTTACATAGGACAAAATGTCAGGTGTTGAATTAGTAATTTCATAGAATTACAAAAATTTTCTCGTTTTCACTTTAACTAAATTGGAAAGAACTTGAAGTTAGAACATGGCAATAAGTCAGGCAATGGTAAACCTAAAGCTCAAGATAAAATATATGTTTTTAGGGTTTAAGATGAAAAACATATCACTGAGCAATTCATTCTAACAACATGTGTACTTGTCTATAGAATGCTCTCATTCTGTACTTGTCTACAGAAGTCATAATATGATGCAGCACTTTTTTGGTAATCTAGTAATGGTAACTTGCACATTTGGAGTTTTACACATGAGAAATGCAAAACCAAAAAACTACAGTAAATTTTACTTTCCCTTCATTTTGATTTGGAATGCTTTCTGAAGATTTCAAGTTATACTTCTGTAGCTGCATTTAATATTGCTTATTCTCCTTCCTTTGCCTTCCTTTTCTGCCTCTCTCTTCCTCCCTCGTTTGATAAACCTCATGGAAAAAGTTGCACTTATCTTTGCAGAAGTTTATCCTTTAAGTTATATTCTGTCATCATTTCAAATGCTAAATGTGACATTTGCTGTACCTCAGTACTGAGGGTCCGTAAGTGGCTAATGACCTAATCCCTGAGAGGCTGGCACTGAGGCAGCTTCAGGGCTTGTCTAGATGACCGTAAAGTCAGCAGGTGTTTGCCATAACAATTATGAGGAAAACAATATAAACGCTGGTCTCAAAAGGAAGTAAAAGGATTGGTTTCATTGATAGGCATTTATTTTAAGTGGTGCATAAATCTATGATTACAGGGGCTTGGCAAAGTTCCTTATTTTAAAATTGAGTTCTATATTTCATGGCTTGTATGACAATTTCTGTTGCCTTTGTCTTTCATCACAAAAGATATAGCAAACCCAATAACAGCGGTATATTGTCTGTTGAGTTCAACTAGTAAAAGAAGACCTCCAAATTGGAAAAATATAGATATTAAGCCTAGATATTTATCTGTTTCCCATAGTAGGTTGTGAATAGGGATCATGTCTGTCTTGTTCCTTGCTCTACCTCTATTGCCCTAGCACCATGCCCTAGCACTCATCTTAGGAACTTGATAAATGTTTTTTTATGAACTGAATGAATAAATCTATCTCATAACCATCTTCTCAGATTGCTGCCACTTTCCCTATTTCCCCAGAGATTTTTTTCTATACTTAGAAAATCTTTCATTGCTCTAAGCAGTACAAACTTTAACCAAGCTTTATGGAAGGTATGTGGTTATACAGTAGGAAATCTCAATGTAGAAAGGGTAAAAAAATGAACTGAATAATATACACAACTACTCCAAAAGCACATAGCATAAGTTACTTCACCGTAACCTTTTCTTAACCATGTGGTCAGCCTGGAAATTTGTTCCCAAGAACTATTTACCCACCTGATTCTCACCTTCATTCCAGTAGAAATGCAGTGATAACGTCTCCAGGTTTGAGAACTGAGATTCTCCAAATCTCCTTATATATCCATATTTGAATCATGTTCTCAGAAATGGTAAATAGTGAACAATATAAACATTCTTAAGATAATTGGTAGAACTAGTCACCTCTTTTTTTAGTACTTTGTATTATACCATAGGACATGTGTTTTACATTTACATAATTTGAAATCAAAGCAGAGGAAAACATTGTCCTTGAATATTAACTCAACTCTTCACTTCAATTAAAGAAAAAATAACTCCTAGATATTTGACAAAAGTTTCTCTTACTTTTCTACTCATTTGAGTTTCAATTGGAACCAGCTCATAATCAATGAGTTAAAAAGTATAAGTATGTTGAATACATATTTCTTGAATTCCAATTAAATTCAGCAAAAATTGACTGAGCACCTACTGTATGCCAGATGGTATTCTATAATGAATAAGATGCTACAAAGTAAAACACAATTTATAAAAAGGATAAAATGTCCAAATGTAGCTAAAATATAACATATGATTGCTGTATTAACAGGATGAACAAAGAGCTGGAAAAGCACAGAGGAAAGAGTAATTGTATACTTTGGAACCTCAGGGGATCTAGCACAGAAAAATTGTCATTTAAGCCAGATCTTGAAATAAGAAATAAAATCTTATGAAAATAAGTAAATGTGGCAAATTAATTCTTTTTTATTTACTGACTTTAGAGAGAGAAAGGAGGTGGGGAGAAAGAGAGAAATGGAGGAGAGGGAGAGGGGGAGGGGGAGGGGGGAGAGAGGGAGAGGGAGAGGGAGAGGGAGAGGGAGGGAGAGGGAGAGAGGGAGAGAGGGAGAGAGGGGGAGGGGGGAGAGAGAGAGAGAGAGAGAGAGAGAGAGAGAGAGAGAGAGAGAGATCCCACCATTTATGCATTCATTGGTTGATTCTTGTGTGTGCGCAGACCTGAGATAGAAACTGAGAAATGGTTGATCAGGATGAAATTCTAACCACCTGAGCTACCTGTCCAGGATGTAAATGTGGCAAATTGAATACAAATGTTTACCTTTTAAATGCCAGCAAAATACTTGGTAAATTATATGAAAACAATAGAAGAAATATATATGTCTTCACCACTATTCCTCCCCTCAAAAAATAAAGAGAATTGGAGGAGAGACAACTTCAGTTAGGGCATATCAACATATTTTCCTATCATGAAAAGCAGCAGAAGGCAAAAGTAGACAGAGAAGGTTAAATATCAAGGACCTGCAGAGGAGAACCAAGGAGATGCATAGTTTTTATAATTAGGTGAGTAAAATTTTATAATTTTATGAGATTATTACACTGAAATTATAAATCATATTTCTGTAAATATTTAAAAAATTACTTAACATAATTATGAATTGTCAAAAGTGTAAGAAACAATAAAAATGAAGGCAGTGATAATTTGAAACGTACTACTTTAAATTTTAATTAATACATAATTATCAGAATGTATATACTCCTTTGGAACACAGAAAACTATGTCTGGCAATACATTTTAAACATTCATGGTGATAAAGCAAAAAAAAGTAATAGAACCAATATTTATAGAAAGAGAATGAGTATAAGCAAGACCCAATACTACCAAATTGTAGTAAACAATGTTGATTTATAAGAATATTTTATCATGTCAAAGTATCATTTAACCTTAGAATGTGAATATAGCTTAATTTAGGGAATGATGTAATATCATGTTGATTAATATTCAGGTAAGACAAAAATTTATGCTCATCCTCATTGATGGTAGGAGACTCACCATAAAACTGAAGACTACATTGTTGTGATGACTAACTGCTACAAAATCTTAGGGTCTTATAACAATAAATACCTATGTCCTGTTAATGGTTTATGTTATTAACCAGAGGTTGCTCTTCTCTGTTCCTGGAGTCTCATTTTTCTAGAACCCAGGCTGGAAGAGCAGCCCTATTTGGGACATGCCATTTTCTTAGTAGAAGAAAAAACAAACAAAAGCAAACAAGAGAACTGGTGGAAATTTTCTGAGCTTCTTAAAGCTTTTGCTTATGTACACCATGTTTTCTCAGATAGCACTGATCAGGAACATCCCAAATCCATCAGTACCCTTAATGAGACTGTATGCAGCCCTCCTGAAGGCATCACTGAACATCATGTGGCACCAAGTTGGATAAATCACCCTTGACACAACCATTCTTGTTATGTAGTATGTGACACGGAAAGTTATTCTTATTATGTAGCAGGTAGATTTGGGTGCATTAAGGATAGGGCAAATACATGTATTTGCAGAATTTAATGTTATAAACTAATATGTAGCACTTCAATTTGTGATATTTAGTAAAAGTCCAGAAATAAAAAAAATAGGTAACGATACAAAGTTGCTGAGTAGTACAAAACAATGGGTTCCTACTAAATTAAGATTATCCTTAAAGTAGATGATTGACTTCAAATTTAGAACAGATGAATGGGTGATAAATAACTATATAATTATTGATATACTATTTCTCAAATTCATAGATTTGGATGGAAAGACATTAAAGTATATGCAAAGTGTTCATTTCAATGTCTGTTGTATCCTACAGAATTTTGTAAAGGGATGAAAGAAGTAATGGATAATAACATTTATGCTTAAAATTTGTTGAAAGCTTAATAAGTGTCAGGCAAAATGTTAAATTCCTTCACATGCTTCATTTAATCTAATCAACCTCTTTATGAAGTAACTACTTTAGAAGATATGAAAATTGACTTACAGAAGTGAAATTTTTTTCCAAAAGTATAATTTTTATAAACTTTGTTGCAATTTCATTAGATGGAAATTTTTTTGTCTATCATTGTGAGATTGTCACAGTGACATTAAATCTGATGATAGTAAATGAAATTACACAGTTTGTTAAATCCTGTAGGCTAGAATTTTTATTTTTTATTTTGAAAACTGTGTACAGAGCATGTTTCTCTCGACATTCTTTGTTGGGTGGTAGCAGTGGTGAATTACAAGAGATGAATACATGTTGACAATTTATAAGAAGTAAAAAATTAGAGGTGAACACATCTACAGATACACAGAACAGAGAAAATTGTAGCTTGCACTTTAAACAAGAGGGGTTGCAGTGTATTTTGGAGTTGATCTTTCTAAAGAAATTATTGAAGGGACAGGTTAAGAGCTGGGTAAGGAGTAAAAGAGAAGGAATGAAGTAATTGAAAGTTTATCTCCAGAAACATGATCAGTTGGCTCTTATCCGTCTATGAAGAGAGCTAAGTAGCACAATTATATCCAAAAATAAAACAAAATTAAAATTACTGGGGGTTCTTTTTCCTTTTATAACCATTAGTTAATGGGAATGTGAGTCTCCTTGTTCTGGAATTCTATTGACCTGTAAGCAGACTGGCAGTTCTTTGCACAGGGGTTGTAAAGCAAAGCTTAAGTTACAGCAAGCCCAGTGAACACAGCAATTCCATTCGGAATTCCAGTCACTATTTCTTTTTAGGTAGAAACCCATTAGTAAACAAAGCAATAGCAGAGGACTATTAACCTAAGAAAAGAGAAAAGAAGCAATGTAGTCCTCTCTTAATTGTGAAAAAAGCCTCAAGATCAATAGATATAAAAGAAAAACCAGCATGAAAGAGAAAAACATATTAAGGGAAAAAATAAACCCAAGGGTTTATTGGATGGGTCAATAGGAAGCCAAAAGATTTAGTCTGCATGCTCATAGAGGTATTCAAGAAGATATTTCAACCATGAAACAAAATGATACTATAAAATGTAAATAACATCAATGATACCATGAATTGACAACATAATTGCCAAAATAATAATTTAAAACTCAAGATAAAATAAAGTAAAATATGTCTTATAATGTAGGGCAAGGGCTGGACAGTATGAAAAAAAATATGAGAAGATTCATCTACAATTACATCTGACTTAGTTTCATCCACGCTTAGTACGTCTCTAGTAGTTTCAGGCAGGGTTAAGCGAGGGGACCAGAACCATCATAGAGGTCATTTTAGTGCAGTAGACTAAAGCATGAAAATGGTTATGCAGCAAACGATGCTTGTACATCATAAAAATGATAAAAACATTTACATATTTCCATTTAAGAGATAAACTACAAAGGGTGTAAGTGCAGAATTTAAGTGGAAATTATGTAATTTTTGAAAAAAATGTGTATGTGCTTCTAACATACATCCCTGTTAGGCTGTAGAACATTCTCTTTGCTCTGGATACTTCTCTGGTGGTCCTCCCTAGTCAATCCTTGAGCTACAGTTTTATTCTGGTTAAATATTTATTGTTTTGATTTTCTATTATCATTTCAATTTAGAACTCTACAAAAAAAGTCACAACATGTACTTTTTTTGTGACATTCACTCAACAAAATATTTTTGAGATCTTACATATTGTGTATTTTTTAGGTGATTCCTTTAATTGCCAATAGTATTTCAGTGAATGAATATACCACAGTTTGTTTGTCCATTCACCTGTTATTGGGTGTTTATGTTGTTTCAGATTTTGAGTTACAATGGTAAAGCTTCTGTAATCATTCATGGTATGCTATTTGTTTCTTTTTCTTCTTGATGGATATAGGTTTTTATTTTTATTTCTCTGGAAAAAATAAGTATTATTAAAGGTTTAGTATCTTAAATATATATATATATTTAATTTAAAAAAAAAACCCAAAGGATTTTACCAAATACCTTTGCTATTTGACTCTACCACCAGCTATGTATGGTAGTTTTAATTGCTTCATATCCTTGGCAACATTTAGTGTTGCCAGATTTTTTTCCAATCCATTCTGGCTTGTTGGAAAAATCATGATATGTTATGTGTTTAGTTTTTATTTTCCTATTAGTTAAAATGAGTTGTTTATTATATATTATATTTTTTATTTATTTAATATATTATAATTTTATGAACTCTCTAGAAGAATGATTCTATTAAAAAGGAAATACACTTTTTTCTTATTCATTAGTTGGCATAACGTAACAGGTTTGGGTTTCATTTTGTCATCTACTTATTGGTCATGTGAATGTCTTTCTTTGTGAAATATCTCCACAAGTCTTTTGCCCATATTTTTGTAGAGTAGCTTGTCTTTTCTTAGAATACAGAAGATAGAGATATGATAGATAGGCAGATAGATGGCAGATAGATAGATAAATAGATAAATAGATTTATATATTTTGATTTTGGAGGGTAATATATCATTGTGAACTCTTTAATTGCAAATATATTCTCCTACACTTTGGCTTTTTTATTCATTATTTTAAAGACATTTTAACATAAGTTTTAATGTACTTTGTCTTTAAACATCATTTCTTTAATATATTGCTGGATTGAATTTGCTAGTATTTCTTAAATACATTTGTTTTATGTCTATACATATGTTAATCATTTTCAGGGGTGTTTTGGGGACTTGGTATCAAAGTAATGGTGGCCTCATAAAATTAGTTATAAGTATTCACTATTCTATTTTGAAATTATTATCTTAATAAACAATTAAAATAATTACCTATGAAGATAACAGGGTATGGAGGGAGGAAAGTGTCTGTGTGTGGAGCAGGGGCAGAAGTAAAATATTTTAAATTAGTTTTATTATATTCAATCAATTTAGGAATTTTAGGTTTTTAATTTCTTTTGTTGTCATTTTAAAAATATTGCCATAAATATTGCTATATTTATTCTATTTAACCTATGTTATCAAATTTGCTAGCATAAATAATTAATTATATACTGTCATTATTAATCAATACTTATAGATTATGTAGTGGTCTCTTTTGCTATTTATGACTTTGATAATTTGTGATTTTCTGTCTTGATTAGTTATGTTTATCAATTTTATCAATATTTTCAAAAGCTAACATTTTATTATGTTGATATATGTTTTATTATCTATTTCAAATATTTTATTTTTTAATTTTATATTTCTTGTTGCCTTCTGATGTTAGTTTTAATTTTCTTTGTTATCTAACTTTTCATATTACTTATAGAAATATAAGTAATAGAATTTACACTTTTTTCTTTATTTAATATACACAGTAAATTTTAATTTTGTAACTTCATTAGCTTCAGCTTCTTAATAAACTACTTTATAAATATGAAATGTCCTTTTTATTTTGGTATTACCCTTTTATTGATGGATAATTTGTCTCACATAAATATAAGCATATCATTTTCTTATGTACATATTTAATATGGTATATCTTTTTCTACCCTTTTAAAAAATGGTGTGTGTTATAAAAATATTGCTATGAGAAATGTCTGAGATTTTACTTGGCTATGTTTTATTCTAGGACTTTTACTGTTTTGAGTCTTACATTTAAGCCTTTAGTCCTATAGACTGTCTTTGCCTCATTGTATGTTCTTGCACCCTTTGTCAAATATTAGTTAACCACAAAGGCAAGAGTTTATTTCTGGGCTCTCTATTCCATTCCATTGATCAACATATCTGTTTTCATGCCAGTACCATGGTATTTTGATTGCTATGGCCTTGTAGTATAGTTTGATATCAGGTAGCAGGATTCTTCTAACTCGGTTCTTCTTTCTCAAGATTGCTGAGGCTATACAGGGTCTTTTGTGGTTCCATATAAACTTTTGGAAAGGTTGTTCTAGTTCTGTGAAATATGTCATTAGTACTTTCATAGCAATTGCATTGAATCAATAGATTGCTTTGTGTATTATGGACATTTTAATGATGGTAATTCTTCCTATTCATGAACATGGTATATCCTTCCACTTATTTGTATTTTCCTCAGTTTCTTTCTTCAGTATCTTACAGTTTTTTGAGTGAAGCTTTTTTACTTTGCTGGTTAAATTTGTTCTCAGGGACCTTATTTTTGGTTGCAATTGCAAATGAGATTATTTTATTTTCTATTTCTGATAGTTCATTATTGATATGTAAAACTGCCACCAATTTCTAAATATTAATTTCATATCCTACTACTTTACTGAATTCATTTATCAGTTTTAGTCATTTTCTGGAGGAGCTTTCTGTATATAATTTCATGTTATCTATATATAATATCATGTCATCTGCAAATATTGAGTTTTACTTCCTCCTTTCCAATTTGGATGCTGTTTATTTCTTCTTCTTGTCTGATTGGTCTGGCTAGAACTTCTAGTATTATGTTGAATAAGAGTAGTAAAAGCAGACAGCCCTATCTTGAAAAAGAAACCATTAACAAAATTAAAGACAACCCATTTAATGGGAGAACATATTGGTCAATGTTACATATGACAAGGGGTTACTAGCCAAAATTTATAAAGAACTCAAACAACTGAACACACACTCACAAAAAATCAAACAATCCAATTAAAAAAATGTACAAAGGACCTGAACAGACACAGCCAGAAAGAACATATAAATGTCCAGTAGACAGACATGAAAATGCTCAATGTCACTAATCATCAGAGAAATGCAAATTAAAACCACAATGAGATGTCACCTTATACCTGTCAAAATGGCTATCATCATCAATAAATCAACAAGCAACAAATGTTGGTGAGGATGCAGAGAAAAGGGAACACTAATGTACTGCTGGTGGGAATGCAGACTCATGCAGCCACTCTGGAGTTTCTTTTAAAAAAAATTAAAAATGGAACTTCCTTATTCCCAGAGTGATTCCACTTCTGGGAATATAAGTGAAGAAACCTAAGGCATTGGTTCTAATGAATATACACACCCCTATGTTTATTGCAGCACTATTTATAATAGCCAAGATTTGGAAGCACTCTACAGTCTTATAAGTAGATAAATGGAATACAAAGCTGTGGTACATTTACACAATGGAATACTATTAGTTGAAAAAAAAGGCAATCTTACCTTTCACAATTGCATCAATGGACCTGGAGGACATTATGCTAAGTGAAATAAGCCAATCAGAGAAAGTCAAATACCATATAATTTCATTAATATGTGGAATCTAATGAACAAAAACAAATAAAAAATGTAAACAGACTCATACAGAAACAGAGTAACAACTGTCAGTTAGGGTCAGAGGGCTGGTTTAAAAAGGGATTAAGCAAAAATATACAAACCCTCATAGACCCACCCATCAGTAGGGTGATTACCAGAGGTAAAGGGGGTAAGGGAAGGTAGAAGAGGGTAAGAGGGATAAATGATGATGGAAGGAGACTAGACTATGGGCAGTGAACACACAATACAATGTACAGATGATGTATTATAGAATTGTACAACTGAACTCTATTTATTAACCAATATAACCACAATAAATTTAATACAAGTATTTTTTTTAAAACTGTGTATATTTTTGCTTAAAATACTGTTGTAATCAATATACAGTTAATTTTTGGTTTTTTATCAGTTTTATAATCTTTGCTTTTGAATTTTCAATGTAATTATTGATATGTTTACAGTAAAGTTTAACATATTGGTGTTTGTTTTTTGTTTCATTTGTTCTTTCTTTATGCCTACATTTTAGTGAACCATGAACTTTATAATTGTCTTATATCCTTTTAGAGTTTTTAAAGATTTTATTTATCTATTTTTAGAGAGGAGGTGGGAGGGAGACATGAAAACATCACTGTGTGGTTACCTCTAATTTTCCCTTGTATATTGCTCTAGTTTCACACAATTTACATCTTCATATGGTATAAACAGTCAATAGTTTGTTATGAAGGTTTTAGTAAGTCTAATTTAAAAGTTCTTTTATATTTGCCTTTTATGGTTTTCTCCTTTTTTCCCCAAATATTTAGCTTTCTTATTATGTGCTTTTAAAAAAAAATAAAACATTTTTAAACAAATTTTGAAGTTTAAATCTGCTAGATAAAAATTCTTATATTTTTTGTTCATCTGAATAAGTCTTTAACCTGTCCTTATTTTGGGGTTGGGGTAATGTTTTTTCTATACAGAATAATTTCACATTGCCAGTCTACTTCTACTCCTTAAAAATGTGCACCCAGTGTCCCTTGATATGCACTCATTCTGATGAAAAGTCCTTTATCCTATTGTAGCTTTTTTAAAATTTTATTTTCATCTTTGTAGTCTAGCAATTTGTTCATGGAGTATCTGGTAATATTTTTTCTATTATCTTTTTAGCAGTTCACCATGTTAATTTTTTTCAGATAATGGAAGTATTCCTTTCATTCTGGAAAATTCTTAACCATTGTGCTTTTTAAATTTTTCTTCTTTTCTATCTGATATTTAAACTATACATCTGTTAGACTATTGGGTGTTTGTTTCAGATCATTGTGTGTTTATATTTTTTAATTGAGATGATATATTTCCTCCTGTGCATTCTTCAAATTTATTGATTCTTATCTCCGTTAGTAATGATAATACTTTATCTCTGATTTTTTTTCAGGCATTGCACTTTTATTTAACTCTTTTCTTTGTCTTTTTTTCTCTGTTAAAAGTACTCAAATGCACACTATATCTCTGGCCTTTTCCACTGGATACTTTAACATAAATAAGCTCAATAACATCCCATTTGGGCCATCTCTGGTTTTCCGTCTATTACATGTTTTTTCTCTTGATTCTGGATTATATCTTCTTGTTCATATGTATTTCTTGTATTTAAAAATATTAGCAATCATTGTGTGTAAAAGAATATCAGAAACTATATTGAATGATAGATCTATTCAAGAAATTTATATTGTCAGGCTCTAATATTGCATAAGGGTTGCTGAGTCAATTTTATGTGTAGAAGAAGGATATAACATTTTTATTGCTTCAGTGAAATTGAGTTTACTACTATGTTCTCATTAATTGAGAGTTAGATCAGAACCTTTCTTTCATCAGGATTTGAAAATTAATAATCAGAGATAATCTAGAGATTTCTTTATCTTTAAATTCTGAATATTGGTGTTACAAATAGTGGAGATATACACTGCTCTGGAACCTGGTTGTAAGGTTTTCTGGACACTTTGCTCTCCTGTGCTGGTTGGACCTTTCCTTTTCCTCCTTATTTCTATGTTTACCTCTTTTTGCACTGATTTTCTTTCCTGACCCCACCTTGGAGCATGGTAGCTGAATAATCTATTATTACCTGTGAGAGTGGTCCTTTCAGTACTCCTTTCCTTCTCTAAGCCTCATCAAGTCCAGTATGTCTATACATAGATATTGTTGTATCTGTCAGAAATTACAATTTGATATTTGATTGTTAAAAAGAAAAAAAGCTTGATTCTGGAGACAGAGAAGAAAGTAGAGGAATATGAACTTTGTTATACATAAGAAAGAATTAGAAAGTACTCTGTAAAAGAAGAACTAATAACAAAGATTTCCATATATTTAAATTTCCAAAGCTAGCGAAAGAAGAAAAGAGTAATGCAACTATAAAATGTGAGCAAGGTACTGAAAGAGGGAGGTGAATGTCATGCAATAAACAAATTCATCATCTTTTAAGGTGAGGACTCAATTGATAGTGTCCACAGTATATTAATTCACAAAAAATGCATAATATTTAAAATTTTAGAGGTTAATAAAAGGGAAAATGGTAAAATTGTTACACTTGAAGAGAGGTACTGATGAGAGAATGGTGTGGGGCAGGGAATCATTTTATTTCAAGAATTGTTTCTGTATAGGTGAATTTAAAAACAGTGCTTTTCTTGATTCAACAAAACAGACAAGCAAGCAAAAAGAACCAGAGACATGGGAATAAAGCACAAACTGACAGTAAGCAGAGGGGAGGGAAGAGGAGAATAACAAGGAAAGAAGGGGAAGGGTCCTCAAGTAACATGTATAAAGGACCCACAGAGAAAGTGAATGGGGGTGGGGGAGGAGGATTGAATGTGGGAGGTGGGGTTGGTAGGGCAGTTGGAGAGCAATGGGGGGAAATGAGGACAACTGTAACTGAACAATAAAAAAAAAGAAAAGAAAAATAAAAGCAATGCTTTTCATTAGCATTCTGGTGTGTGTGTGTGTTAGTGTGTGTTAAGAATCATGAAAGCCAAAAGAAGAAGAGTGGGATTAAGGGGAGGATATGGGCAAGTGAAAACAGGTTTATTTTCTAGGCAAAAAAAATGTCTTTGAACATGAATAAAGGATTGTGTTCACAGATCTGCCTAGTAATATGGCTGAAATTGTAAGCTCTAGTGAAATAATATCAGAGAAATAGAAGATAATGCCTTTTCTAGCAGGGACTATGCAGCACATCCTTAAATTCAAAGAAAATGAGGTTTTATTCTACAATCTTCTCTTTGAGAAACCCCAGACTATTGGATCAGAAAAAGAAAGAAACTGAATCGTGATTGACATACCAAGCTGACTTGTTTCAGTGGCTTTTATATCTTTAATTTCTTTTGGGCTTTCATAGAAGAATAATAAGAATTTTGTGTAATAAAATTATGTTTATTCACAAACATATGACTAAGATGTCCTTTAGATAGGGTGTCCTTTAGATAGATGATGCTTTTCTTTTCAATCCTGAGCTAGGGTGTAATGGCAATAACTATAAGTTCTGCTTGAGTTCTCTATTGTAGAGATGCTATAGATTTAACTAGAATGCAAATATCAATGATTTCAAGTAAATACAAATGAGTGTATCCAGATAAAATAGCTAATAATGATAATCATATGTATAAGAAATAAATATCAAGAGAAAATTGGGCATTTGGAAAATAAGTTTCAGTTAAGGGGTATTTAAATTATTGCAAATGAAACCTTCAACTCTCACATGGATATCATGCACAAATTAAGAATGGTAGTAGTGCAGAGTTGTACTTGGAGTTCACTGTACCCAAGGCAAATCATTATCATCTCATTTTATCACTGAAACTGCAGAAGCAACTAGACTAGGTCATTGCAAATGAGGGACCTGTGACAATTGAATGGTGAATATGAGCTTATTACCCTTCTGTCTACTGAATGAAGAAAATGAGTTTTTAATTTTCCTTGATTCTATGACTAATAGGGAAGATAATAGGGATGCATGTTTAGAGTAGTATTAACATGTTAATGCTTTTTATCAGAAAGTTTTCAGTTCATAGGGCACAAAAGTTATTAACTAGCAGAAGTTATACTGATAAGCTATGAAGATGATAGATTGTATTATCTTATGGTAATAAAAAACTTGTAGAGGATAAGAAAAATGGGGTGAAAGTGTTTGCAATTAACTTTTTTTATAATATACTGGATGTTTCTAAAAAAATTAAGTAAATTATATCTAATAATCCAGTGAGATCATAAAAGAGACTAAGAGATGTTTTAGCTTTAATACTTAGTCTACACATTTTAATGGTTTCAGTGACCTAACGACATAGAGTTCATGTTTAGGAAAGTACTTTTATTGTTCTGTCAGTGGGTCATATATTTTGGTGTTCTATCATGTCTAAACGCAAAACCTTTTTAGTATAATATTAATCTTGATAATTTAAGCCACTCAAAATTAGGAAATGGCAAATTTTAGGTTCTCATAGTTAAGTCTGTCTCCTAGGACACATTTTGCAACTCCTTTTGAATATAAACAACTCTAATTACTTTGATTATGTCAAATAGCCAACTAAGTACTGAACTTAACCTGAGAAATCATGTAAAGAGTTTAAGTAATGTCAATATGATGCTCTATTAACCTGAATGCAAGATGTGAGGCTGAATTACAAAAGCCTTAGGTCATTCTGCAAAGCAGAATTGAGGCTATATGCCCTCTCTGTCTGTCTTCTAGTATTTCCTTTTTTGTAGTCAGTTAAAGATATGAATGTACCTACTTTGACTTAAGTTGTTTTTTTTAAATATTTTATTTATTTTTTGAGAGAGAAGAGGGGAAGAGGAGGAGAAAGAGGGAGAAAAACAATGTGTGGTTGCCTCTCATGCTTCCCCTACTGGGGACCTGGACCATAACACAGGCATGTGCCCTGACTGAGAATCGAACCAGCAACCCTTTGGTTTGCAAGCCGGCAGTCAATCCACTGAGCCACACCAGCCAGGGTTATGATTTAAGTTTTCCAGCACTTTATCATTAATGGAATTTCGTGTGTGTGTGTGTGTGTGTGTGTGTGTGTGTGTGTGTAAGGGAGTTAGGGATTGGGGAAAATATGTATAGGAATGGCAATGGAGATGAGAAAGTGGGAATGGAAGAGAATAATGGGAAAGGAGTAGACTGATCATATGAAAGATAATGTACCAATTATTGTTGCTCAATTTTGCTGGTCTGGAAAGGTTATTCTGTGTTATGCCATTTCTTGATGTGCTGTTCTTTAGACCTAACCCAGTTATAGATAGTAAGGTAAACTTAGTTCATTTCACAAACACTTCAAAAATATAAAATTGAATAGATCATGTAAATTCCCACCACATATCATAAAGATAATATTCTACAATAATTTTTCTTGTTTTATGTATGTATGTCTCTTTTTATCTATCAATCATCTATCATTTATCTACCTATATCTATCCACCCAAAAAAACTAAAATCAACATTCAGTAGTTAATAGTACAAACTGTTACCAATGATATTCTCTGATTATTGTCAGGCAACATTGTTCCTGTGAGATCGTTCTAAATATCTACTAGAGAAAAAAATTTCAGAAAACTAAAATGAGTAGAGAAATATCAACATAAATACTGGTGATGAATATTCAATGCATTGTAAAGGATCATTAAATATACAAGTAAGATAAGTTGTTAATAAAGGATATAATATGATGTTAAAAATATATGGTTTGAAAAGTATGTTACTTTTATTGTCCTGTATGCATATGTATATTCATAAAATTGGGGGGGGATAGCTATAGCATGTGCAAAATTTAATTAATTTCAGTAATTGGTGATGATGCTAATATTGTGTTATTATTTTAAGATATGGCATTAAAAGGTGATTAAGCAAATGAGTAATGAGAGATTTTATTTTTCATTACCTCTTCTATCATTGTAAATTCTGGGGTATTTCCGTGATAATGTTTGTGGAAGTAAAGAAATAGAAATATGTTTTAGAAGAGGTTAAGTAAAACTCACATGATCTTGGATTTGAACATCAGCCTAAAACTCATTTAAATGTACATAATTGTATGCATATAATTATATATAACATATGAATTATATATAATGTATATAATCTTTCCAAATCTGTTCACTGAAAAGTTCTATAACTAACGAGTTACAGTGGCAATGAACACTCATAGAGTCCGAATTTGGGTCATGTGATATCATTTCCTATCAAAATTTATTATTAGGACTTTTTGCAGAAATTGTTGGCTAAGTCTGGGGCAGAAATGATCAAGATAAGCCTGAAACATCTTGACATAATAGATAGAAATATCAAACTATTAAGTCAGCTAGGATTATTTGAAAAGGACAGAGAGAGGAGTCAACTTGAAGGGGCTCCCACCTGCCAATTATGTGGCATTTTAAGTTTTAAAATGAATACAAAATACAATAATATAGATTAAAGCCAACAAATAGATTTAAATCTATGAAGTCATAATTATTAATTAGGATCATTTTCAGATGTGAAAGTTAACCAATTTGTCATATTGCAAATTGAGAAATTCAAAGGGTAGAATTAAGCATTTATTCTACTTTTTCTATATGAATTAAACCTTTTAGAAATAACAGACATGGAGTAACATGTCTCAATATTATTCCAATCAATAAATGAAATGAAAAAGATACAGTTAGAATATTACCATTTTGTATCTACTCTCTATGACAAATAGGCATTGAGCATCATTTGCGGTCTTCCAAAAATAGCAAAATCAGACATTAGCATCTCTTGATGAATAGCCATAAAACCATTCACAGTCTTGCAAAGGAACTTGAGTCTGAGTCCCTTCAAGCATTTGAGTCATCTTCTAAATACATAGAATGAGAAATATGTACCTACTGCATGAGTATGACATTGAAAACCCAGAAATTGTCATACATCAAGATCCCTAAATACTCACTAGTTGGATTCATGTTTTTCTTTTTGGTTCCATACTATTTTTTTCAAAATGTAATAACGTTTAAGTTATTGTAGCCCAACTACAGGATTTAGTATCATGTAGGTTAAGTTCCTACTCTTATTTTTCTTCAGAATTATCTTGATTTTTCCTCACTCATAATTTCTTATGAATTGATGTTTAGTTTATCAAATTACTTGAAAACTGAGATGGAATTTGTGTTGTATTGTATTTAATTTTTGTTTAAATAACAGAATTTTTCCCAGAAATTGTTTGTTTTTATTGGTGTTTTCACTAATTTTGCTTTTTAAAAAAAGAGCTTTTCATAACCTTCTTGACTTTCTTTTTTTTATATTGTTGTTCAGTTACAATTGTGTAACTTTCCTGCCTTTCTTATATTAGATTTAATTTTGCTACTTTGACAGAATGTGAATAACTTTTATATTTTATTTTTGAATGTATTGTTTCTGTTATATAGGAATTATATTGACTGTTGAGTATTAATGTCTATCAATAATCTTGCTAAACTATTTTATGAATTAATTCTAATAGCTGTCCATTGATTCTCTTTTATTTTTACTTTGTCTTTATTTCTAGTCCTTGTGTTTTTTCCTTCATTTCTCCTTTCTCCTTTTCTTCATTTTTTCATCTTCTCCTCTCTCCCTTCCTTCCTTGTCTCCTTCCTTCCCTCCTTCTTTCCCTTCTTCTTTCCTTTCTCCCTTTATTTCTTTATTTCTTAGTCAATTTTAATGTAAAAAGTTATACAGTATGAGTATTACTACTAAGAGTAATAGGAGTAGTAAAGTGAGTGTTAGAAATAGTGAGTAGGAATAGTAAGGGAAGGAACAGAAAGGAGAGGTAGTATTAGTGTCAGTCTTTATTTTATGAAGTTAAATTTTGTAAGTTAACTTTTAGCACAAAACAGTATATAGCTTAAAATTAAATATTACATAATTCTTCATTAATTGATTTCTAACTCCTTGATTAACTCTCCTCTAAAACAAACAAAGGCTTTCTCATCTTCCTACTATTGTGGATCCTCATTCTTCCTTATTATTTGACTAGATTTTCAAATATTAACAATTATTACAATTTTGGAATCCTGCATATTTGATGAGACTGTGGTAATTAAATAATACTGCCAATTTAGTTTACCTGCATTTGTCAAGTGGACAAAAAACTATAATATTTTTCCTGTATTTTCAATAACTTATTTTAGTGTCAAGATATAATAGCCCTAGTGAGTTAATTGGTTTAATCAACCAATAAATAAATAATACATGACCTACTCTTGTCATTTTATGGAAAAGTTACATATGACAATGATTATGTTCTTGAAATTTTGGTAAAACTTGCACTTGAAGCTATCTGCATCTTTGTCTGTTTTAATTTGCTGTTGCTATATTTACCTCCTCAGAAACATGCACTTTATCAGTTACTTGAGCTCATAGCTCACCCTTTCTCTATTTCTACTCTTGCCTGCTATCCATATCATAGGATGCTCATATAAGTGCAAATGATGATGTTTACCCTTGCCCACAAAGGTTTGGTTTGTTCATCTCATTCTCCTCAATGGATCTTCCTAGGCTACCTCTCAGACCTACATGTGCATACCACAGCACAGCCCATCTGTGAGAAAGAGCATACTGAGAAGGCCCATGAAGTCCTCTGATTTAACCTGGAGACTTTGCAGGGTAAGAATTTCTGGGGTCTTGAATAGCTAATATGGGCTCCAAGGGGTCATGCTCATTGCTTCATTTGCTACCCCTCCCCCAACCAGTTCTTGCCTTGTGGTAAGGGGTGCAGTTATAGATGGGAAAGTACTAGGCTGTCAAATTCTGCATTCCATAACACACAGCCACCTGCTGTAGACAAAGTGTAGTATTAGGTAGAAGAGGAGCCTCTAAGTTAGGCTGTGAATGAACAATAAGAAATGTGAACGGAAGCACTGGTTTGTAAATGCCAAAGTGTTTCTTAAGGTAGATGAAGTGGTAAATTCATTAAATGGTGAAAGTATATTTGACAAATCAAAAAATAAGACTATGCATTATTTTTAATAATATGAATTGCAAAAGCTCTTTCAGTGACAGATTTTATTGTTTTTGTTATAACTACACTATCTCTTAGCCACAGAGAATGTTCTAATTTTCTTCATGTTTAGTTGTACCTCAACTCAACCCATATAAATCAATGGATCCTGTCCATCAGACTTGGAACAAAGGATTCTATATTTGTTGAAGAGAATGTCAATATTTTCATTTGAGTTCAGATACTATGTCATAAATACTTGCATTGTTGTTTCCTTCCCAACATTGGCCTTCATCCCTTTTTACTCAGTAAATGTTTATTGAATTAAAAGCATTGAATACAAGAGTTCGTCTATTGTTAATGTGATTTTAAATCACTGCTGAAGCAGTCATGTTTTTATATTAACTTGAAAAAATGTCTGGCTTGATGTGTTATCTTTTAAGCTTAGGCATTGTCAAGCCAATGTATCCTAAATAGAAGCCTCCGGAAAGTTGAATTCTCAGGTGTCTGAAGAACCAAGTTTATTGAGATAATTGAAAACAATTTCAAACAGTACTTGAAGTAAATCCTACCCACTTCAGTGACTGAAAATTGAGAAAGAAATCTAAGTTTACATGTGACATAAAAGAAAGAAGTAGGATATGTGAATGCAGCAATATTTTTTCCTATATTCCTAAGAGAAAACAACAGTGACCATTAACTACTTGTTTGAGTCATGTTTGCTCTCAATTGTTATTTTCCTCAAATCAAACACAAAATAGTTAATTTTTACAATTTCTAGTTGATATTCTTATTTCTAATTTATGTTACATAATGCTTTATTTTCTCTTTTCTTCTCTCTTTAACATCTCACGCAAAATAACATTTTCCATGGTGATATAGAGGGGGAAAGGCACTTTCAAAAGTGCCTTGAAATTTCCCTGGGCTTGAATGCCTTGTGTGAGCACTGAAAAGCACTTTAGCATGATTTTAGTAATTGTTCCACTATCAATCATCTCCACACGGAGACGTGCAACCAAGAATCTCAAACTCCTCTTAGTATACCAAACTATTGTCAACTCTGAACTTTCCAGCTCTGAAGTCCCATTCTAATACCTTATTGTTATAAGATATTTATGTGTCCCTTTCTCATTTCACTTAGCAAATCAAAAACACTATGGTCTGTACAGTGCCCTCAATTACCCACAAACAGAAAAATTGGTTTTATGTCTTAGTAATGTTAGGATTTTGCCTGTGTAGCTATGGTAAAAGAAAATGTCTACTTTTTGTATCTATAACTTTTTAAATTTATAGACCCCAACCTTTTCAAAAATATTTTTCTATAAATACTGAAATAAACACATATTTTAAGTGTTATTGTAGCTAGTAAAAAAATGCATATTTCTCTCTACTATATGAAAAAGATTGCATACTTAGTAATATCCAAATTTATAACTGACTTATTTACCAGTACGTATATTTTCTGGAAGAACACTGTCTGCCCCTGGCAGCAAGCACAGTAAGTTGATGATCCTGCCCTATATCTGAGACTATAATAATGATTCTTGAGAGGCTAAATACTCACCTGAGTTTCTTTTCTAGGACACTCACATGTCTTTTCACATATATCCTCCTACTGAGGCATTAGTCAAAAAGCTTGACAGTATAATTTAAATAGTCTGTGAAGTCAGAGGAGAGAAGCATTGACAACAGAGAGTTCCCTGGTCCAGAAAGGAGGACAGTATTCCAAGGAGAGAGACCAGAATGGTGTTGAGAGGTTAGAACCTTCCAGACTTTTGGAATAGAAATCTTTAATAAAACAAAATCTGTTTCTGCCTGAGTAACATTATTGCCAACAAATACACACACGATGGAATTCTGAATAAATTAAGATATTAACTAGACCTATGTGAACATTTATACCTTTTTTAAGGGCAAGATAGTTTTAGAAAGGTATATTTTGACAGTTTCAATTCAGTTGAGTTAAACAAATATTGATTAGTGTCAGCTACATGGCATTCATTTTGTTGCTAGATAGAAGCAACAAACTAGGGACCAGTTTGTAAGTATCTTTGGTACCTACTATTGAATGCATGCATGCACAGAAGTATGTGGAGTAGTGGAAACATAGCTCAGGATACCAGATCTATGCAAAAGTCATGGAAATGTATGCAGGGCTTTGTACACAGATAGTAGCTAGTAGCTGTGGCTTTAGGATTTAACAATCTCATTAGGCCAGGTCTGTTGAGTACAAATAAGAGCAAACCTCAAGATTTTTATAGGACTTTATTTGGCTTTATTTAAGAATAACTTCAACTTTTTCCTCCACTCCACTAAACCTGCAAGATAAAACTATATGCTTCAATAAGTCACACGAGTTTACTAAAAAAGTGCTTTTCTGAGATTTGTGAACTTGTGTGTGTGTGTGTGTGTGTGTGTGAAAGGGTTACAGCTCTGTGGGGAGGGTGCTGGTGGGTTAAACAGAGTGAAAGGCTCTTAGTATTTCTGATGTGCTATCCATATGTATATGGATTTTCAAGGCTAAGAATTGCTAATTAAAGAGTAGAAAGAAGCAAAACAAACAAACAGACTAAAAAACTAAGACTAAGAAGAAATCTAGGGATTTTGATGTTCTCCCTTGAAAGGAGAGACAGTTACTCTTGGCTTGGTGTTTTCTCTATAGACTAGTTTTCCCTGTACAGATCAGAGAACCCTCCGTCCAAGAACTTAATTAATTTTATGTGGAGTCTGATAGGCTTCCCCCAACATGAGTGGCAAAGAATGAATACTTGTGTCTCTGTTTGGCCTCTGATTTTTCAAAGAAACCAGTGAACAGAGGAAGAGTTAAGACAAACAGGTGTTAGATGTCTCCCTTCAAATGATTTCTTACAGCCTGGAATTATTTCCCTCTGAGTTCAACAGTTTTTTCATACATCCAAGATTTGTAATATTCAATCCTTGTAATTCAAGAATTTCTATGTTATCATTAGCTACTCTGGGCCTTGAATGAAATTCCAGGGTTGCATATCATGCAACCCCAATATGAACAGGTTCTGGGATAGAAGCCCACAGATGTGATGCATGTGGGATCTGTAGTGGAAAGTGGCTTTGATACTTTCCTTGAAATATGATCACTGTGGTTTCTTATGACTCTTGTCACTCACTTTATAGGATTTTTTTATGTTTGTTTCCACTTTCATTTGGGAGATGAATATGGAAAGGATAGTCTTGCATTAGCTTTTTCTGGTGTGTCATGAGGAAAGCTTAAAGCATTGTCCCTTTACTCTTTCTTATAGTTTTCCTAGTTTTCCTCAGCTCTCTAAGACAGAAATATAGGACATTACATTACAACATATCTGCATGTGTCCTAGGCCTTCAAAATCACAGCATGTACACTTAGAACTCCTTTTCATGTAGTAGCAAGGTAACATCTCCTGAATAGCAGACTTTAAAATCATTTCAGAAGAGAATTACTACCATGCTTTCCAAAGACCTGTACGGTTGCTAATGCTTTCATTAGTTTTGATTTACGTTCATCTACATTTGCTGCTAAAACTATGGCAGTCATCCCCTCCACCGAGATTGTGATTCTTTCCTCTCAAAATTCCCTTGCCTTCTCATCAAATGAGCTTCAAAATTTTAATAAAAGAATAAAGTTGGAGGAAATCATACTCTGTATTAAATTTTGAACAGAGTATTTTACTTAATATGCCCCAGCCTGAGCTGGATCCAAGTGATCTTTGAACATGTTTTTTTCAGAATTTAATGACATACTATCAGTGCTTACACTGGCATATTTTATCTTCAGGCTTTAATGTTTAAGAATGTATAAAGTAACTTTCAGATTCTTTGTTCAAGGTTACTCTGACAGTTGCTACTTTAGGAACTTCTCAGTCACATGTCTTAACTTCCACTCAACACTAGAAGCATCCTGAAAACGACCTCTTTAAAGACCCAGGCTTGAGATGAAGTGTACCCATTAAGTTGACTGCAATGGGCTACTATGAACAGAGTTTCCCCTCCACATTTGCTGGGCCACCCATGGTATGTCTTTTCCCTCAAGCAATAAAGTCATTCTCTTTAAAATTTTTTTTAAATTTTTTAATTTATTGATTTTTAGAGAGAGAAAAGAAAGGAGAGAAAGAAAGGGAGAAAAACATCAGTTTGCTGTTCCACTTGTTTATGTACTCATTGGTTGATTTTTATATGTGCCCTGACAAGGGATCAAACCCACAACCTTGGTGTACTGGGGCAATGCTTTATTCATCTGAGCTACTCAGCCAGGACTTTTGAAAATGTTTTAAAAATCAGTTTTAAGTATCCTTCTCCTTGATGTAATTTTTGGAAATAATTTTGGTTAAGAAACTATAATTTTTCACATAAGATACATACAATCAATGATGAAGACCCTGGCTCATGGAGTCTGAGATATTGTGGATGGAGAAGAGACATTCACTCGGATTACTGAGTCCTGTGGAGGAAAAGGGTGGGCAGCTTTGTTCTCAAGAGGAACCAAAAGTCATAACAGGCCTTTATTTCTATTCTGAGCACATTAGGTGATGGTCCTCATTTACTACGCACAGGTTCACTTTAGGTGGTTACCTTTTGCAGAAAACAAAGGAGCCAATGCTGCTAATCACATCACAGAAGAGGGATATTTGCAAATGAAAAGGCAAAAGTGGTTGAACTGGTTACACTCATCCTTGGAAGGTTTAGCATGGATTTTAGGAAGTTACTTTGTAGAAAATGTTTGCTGCAAATCAGGGTGAGGGACTTTTTAGCAAAAGCAAGACTCAAAGCGGCCTAGGCACATTGCAGGCCTGATTCCCCACGGGAGAACCTATCTGTGGGCGTGGGTCCTGTGCATCTCCCAGTGGGAGCTGGGTCCACACCACGCACAGTGGTCTTCTGCAAAGCAAATCCTTTTTGGGTCATCTCAGACCTTAACTGCAGATGTCTTAGGGCTTTTTTGTTTGTTCTTATTTTATTTTTTTATTATTATGATTTTTTAAAGTTTTTGCCCTTCTAGTCTTTCTCAGGGTTCTGGCAGGTTTTAACATGTTTAACATTTTAAGGAATTGATCATTTTTGTTCTTATGTGTATTACAATAAGCACAAATTTACTAAGCTTGCCTAGGTGACCCACACAAAGAAGAAATATTTAAAAACCAAACTACAAGGTGTTAAACAGTTATTATGCAACTGGCAAGATGTTCTCTGTGTATTCATGAGAAAAATTCTTCAACTTTTCTGACTTGCTTATAGTCATATATTTTTCCTTTAAGGGTTCTGTGATGACTGTGATTAAAGAGAATAATCATTGTCAGCATGCAGATACACCTGTGGTGATTTCATTATAGTTTACAAAGGACTTTTAGGGGCCTAGCAATGGGGTGTTAAGATTCTGCTTGTGCTGAGAGAGCATTGCCTGGATGGAGAAACATCCTTTGGACATGCCCTGAACTTCCATTTTTTTAGTCTTATTGTTTTAAATATTTACCAGACTATTTCTCCAGTGAAACAGTACTCTTTAAATCCCCAAAACATTATTCAGTATGCACTTGTCATTGAGTGAGGCACAGTTTCTTTGTATTGTGTAACTAATGCAAATTTGTTGCTTTGTGTTTACTTTGTCTGCCTAGCAGGAGAATGAATTGAGACTGCTATAGTTCTGACAAAAACTTCAAGAAAGTTTAGTTTAAAATAAGAACCAGTTCTCCTATGTCTACATAAATAATCTACAACTTTGGTATGAACATCTTTCCTTCATCTTTTCTTGATATGGTTCTTCATTGAATATTGCCCATACATCTTTACTTGAAAGCAGATAAGTGTCTAGGTATCACTTTGAAGTGGCCTAGAATATGCATATTGAGAAAGCAGACACTTAAGGTGGCCTCTTTTTAAGTTTAGCAGAAAGCTGTATTATCTGCTTTGGCTTATATTCTCCAGAGATAGTTCATTTGCATAAAAGAACCAGTACAGGAAATTCTCGAAGGAAAACTTGCTGGAGTTGACAGGCAGCACGAGAGGTCCCTGGAGACTGATAGCTCCTGTGCAGTATACCAATCTTAGTCAGATGTCAGAAGTTTTATTTTGCCTCATTATGCTAAAGGAAACAAGGGAGAAAAGTTTACATGTGTCCATGGTTAGGACAAAATTATAAAATTAACTTTCTTTCTGACCTTTTTCTGTTGAAAAAAAGAAGTATGCATTCTCAGTAGAGGCAATACCACCGCTTTGTAGAAGGTGAAAATATGTTTTTTAAAATGTATATAGCACAGATATACAGAAAATATATAAACTATATCTGTGGCATTCAAGTTGCATGGGAGAGGTTAAAATAAAATATCAAACAAGCCTAAGAGAGTGATAATGAAATAAATAATTCTGAGAAACTGGTTTATAGAATTCTGGTTTCTGTTAACCATCCTGGGTGTTTTGATTCATCTTAACCCATCTGGTAAAATATAGGGATCCAGTTTGCTCAGTTTTTGTAGAAAATGTTTAAGCTTATCAGAAAGCATATCAGGTACATCCTGGAAAAACAACCGAAAATCTATATCTATAGCTATATCTAATATATATGTATGTGCATATTATTTGTCTTATCTTGCTTACCTTTAAGTTATTTTGGTATAGTTATATAGGGGCTAATATATCTGACCTTTCTTTTCTAAAAATATTCTCAATTTCTCTGACATGAAGTTTTGCTTTTCATGTAAGACATTCTGATGTGACTTGTTGTGACATTTTCACACATGTGACCATCTGCCACCTTGACCCTGGAATGAGATAAGATGTAGGAGTTGGCATGAGAGAAGATGTACAATGACATTATACTTTCATTTTGTTATTCATGCTTATTTAAAATGGTTTAAAATGTTTTGTCATTGAAGCAGCTACACCAGGATCCCATGAATTCAAGGAATGCAGCTCTAGTTTAGTTGATGTTTTCAGTGAGACCAGCTAGCTGAAACCAGGCAGGTCTAGGCTTGTGAACAAATAAAGACAATACACTGTGGAAGGTGCTATAATAGAGTTTTATATATATGAAACAGCTACAACATGAAGAGGAGACAAATAAAAGGCTTTCCTTAGAAGGTAACAATTGCAATGGATCTGAAAAGTTAAGCAGAAAATTTATTGGTGAATTTTTTTAAACTCAACTGATAAACCCAATTTAAAAAGGGGCAAAATATCTGAATAAACATTTTCCAAAGAGACATACAGATGGCCAAAGGGTACATAAAAATAAGCTGGATATCCTTAGTCATCAGGGAAATGCAAATTGAACCCACAATGAGTTATCATTTCACACCTCCCAGAATGGTTATTATCAAAGAGAAAAAAATAACAGGTGCTTGGTGAGGATGTGGAGAAACGAAAACTCTTTTACACTCTTGGTGAGTTTATAAATTAGTGCAACCACTGTGGAAAGCAGCTTGGGAATTTCTTAAAAAATAAAAGAAAGAACTACCTACCATGTGATCCAGCAATTCTACTTCTGGCATTTATCTGAAGAAAATGAAAATGATAACTCGAAAAGATATATGCACCCCCATGTTCATTGTGGCATTATTTATAAGAGCCAAAACATGGAAAACCTAAGTGTCCATTGGTGATTGAATGTATGAATCATTCATATATATATATGTATATGTATGTATGTATATACACACACACACACACACACACACATAGGAATATTACCCAGCAATAAAAAAGAATGAAATCTTGCATTTACAAAAACACAGACAGACCTCTTCAAGCACAGTAAGTGAAATATATAGGACAGAGAAAGTCAAGTATCATGTGCCCTCTCAAATATGTAGCATCTGAAGAAATAAAACCAAACCAAAAAACAAAACCAAGTTCATAGATACAGAAAACAGACAGTAGGATGGGAGAAATGTGTGAACTTTTATTTATTTTTTGTTTAAATAAATTGTGTGTGTGTGTGTGTAAAGATAGCAGCTGCTCTGTATCCCAGGATGCTGAACTAGAATGGCTGCATCCTTACTCATCTTCCCCCTGCCTTCATCCAATAGAAGACAGGGGGAAAGTAGGACCATGGTGCTCATTTCTTCACCTTCCTTCCATAATGTAACTGTCAGCTGGCTGTGGCCTACCAGCTGGCCCACCAGGTGGCCCCCTCATGGGTTTCAGGAACTGCTTTCTCCCCTTTGACATTTCAGGTTGAAAAATGAAATAATTTCTAGCTATTACCAGCCCCAATATGCAATACAGTTCCTTGTTGCTTTTCCTAAACCTTGCCTAAAACTTTGTAAATAGCTCTATTTTTAAACCCCACTCAATTACCCCCACCTAGAAAAGACAATTTCTTGATGAACAAGGGGTAAAAGCCACTTAAGTTATACAACTTAAATAGGGCAGGTATATAATAATAGTCTTTTAGAAGCAAACATTGTGAAGGGGGAAGAAACAAACAAACAAACACAAACACCCACCCAGAAACAAACAAACAAACAAAAGACCACAAAATGTTGATTTACTCTGAAACTGGAAGGAGTTTAGAATGGTGAAGGTAGAATGACTAAGGGTCTGGCATGGAGGCTGGGAAATGAAAAGGTGGAAAAAGACATATGATACAGAGCCTTGCCTTGACTGCTCTGTAATTTTTTTTCCTGTAGGCCATGGAAAACCTAGTGAATGGACCTTAATACATTTTCTTTAAGAAACTTACTACCCTCGTAGTGTTGTGAGGAATGCAGAGGGGGTAGGTTCAAGGGTGGGAGGTAATGAGTGGGGCAGGGGCCATGGTAAGGTGAAAATGGAGACAACTGTACTTGAACAACAATAAAATAGAAGAAGAAAAAAGAAAATCATGACCAATAGGAAGTGGGGAAAGAATAACACAAGAGAAAGTTGGATAATCTCAGTTGTGTGGCTGGTGTGATGTAGTCAATATGCCCAGTAGACAGCAGTGTTTATGTCTCAATTTTAGGAAAAAGATATATGATTTTCAGCCCACCAGTGGTAATGCTAATAAAGGGAATGGATAAAGCTACACATAGAAAACACACAAATGGGATAAAAAGAGGCAAAATGACAGAATAATAGTTAAAACACTTGCAGGTAATGCTGTGAGATTAGCTGGATGACATTTGCATAACTAGCCACATGTATTTCAATTGGAATTATATGTGATTATAAATTATTTTATAATAAGAAAACAAATTAATAAAATAATTATGAATGATTTAAAGCATCTCAAATGAGTTAGGCAATGCTATGATCCACTCCATCCTTACTGGTTGTAAATTCTCTTTTGTGATGGTATAGAGATGTCCTAGCTTTTTGCTGCTAAACCATTTTCATAACAAAAGTTTTACTTATTTGTGTAAACCAGCTTTATGTAAACCAATCCCAGCACACTCAGCTAGGGCTGGCACTGAATTCACTGACAGCACATACTGTACTGGAAGCTATACTTGCTTCTTCTTTTACACATTCTTCACACGAAAATTGATGCAACTTCTTTTTCAGATCTGTAGGCACCTACTCACTTCTCCTTAGTGTGGCTCTCCTCAATGCCTCAAAGATGCCTGCATTCCTTTTTTAGAAAGGAGCTGCCTCAGTGACTAAAGTGGTTTTCTTTCTTCCTAATGATTAGAGAGATTTCAGAGTGGAATAAAAAAATGACAACCACACATTTAATATCTGGCACACTCTAAGAAACTTATCTGATATAAAATATCCTATGCTTTAGTCACCAGACTTGAAATTCAATGTAGTTTTTGATTGCAATAACTTTCTTAAATTTTCTGAGCCACAGTTTACTCTATGTCAGTAAGTATTTTACTACATGCCCTATTTTTCTTGAATGATTCAAGTAGCCCTTAACACATTTCTATGAGAGTAGTTAGCAATTTTTTTTTGGTCTACTCTACCTAGTCAAGGTCAAAAAGGCAAAAATAAACAGATGGGATTACATCAGATTATAAACCTTTGCACAGAAAAAGAAACCATTAGAAAAATGAAAATGCAACCTATTAAATGGGAGATAATATTTGTAAATTAAACATCTACTATGGCATTCATATCTAAAATTTATTTGAAAAAAACTTGTGCCACTTAATATTAAAAAAGACAAACAACCCAGTAGCAAAATGTGCAAAGGACTTGCATTGACACTTTCCCAAATAAGACATACAGATGGCCAACAGGCACGTAAAGAGATGTTCAATATCACTAATGATCAGGGAAATGGAAATCAAAACCAAATGAGATATTACCTTACATCTGTCAGATGGACTATTAGCAAAAAGATAAGAAATAACAAATGTTGGCAAGAATGTGGAGAATGTGGAGAAAGGAAACCCTCATGTACTGTTACAGGGATTGTAAATCGTTGTAGCCACTGTAAAAAAAATATATGGAGGTTCCTCAAAAAAATTAAAAATAGGACTCCATATGATTTAGCAATTTCACACTTGATTATTTATCTGAAGAAAACAAAGGCATGATTTGAAGGGATGTATGAGTGTCTATTGACATGTGACAAAAAAGATGTGGTGATGTGTAATGGAATATTACTTGGCCATAAAAAAGAATAAGATCTTATCATCTGTGACATTATGGATGCACCTAGAGGGTACTAAGCTAAATAAAATAAATTAGAGAGAGAAAAATAAATGCCATATGACTTAATTTATACATGGAATCTAAAACACAAAAGCAAACAAATAAATCAGTGAAGGGAAAAGTGGATGGAAGTGAGAGGATTAAACTTCAAGTTATAAAGTAAACATCATGAGTTGTAGTCTACATCAGAAATATGTAAATAATATTGTAATAACTTTGTATGGTAACAAAAGGTAAATTGACTAATCGTGTTGATTATGTCATAATGTATATAAATATTGAATCACTGTGATGTATACCTGAAACTAATAGGATATTGTATGCTAGTTATACTTTTGTTTTAAAAGAGAAAAACATCAACTGTATAGAAAAATTAGTTGGTGACAAAACATAATTAATTATCAAAATATTAGGAATTATTTCTATTAAAACAAGTAAGTATTTTATATTCAGGCTTTATAGCTCTATCAGTATTTAACATACTCTTCATTTTCACATTAAAAAATTGCATAGGAGAACCCTGTTATCTTTTATGAAACTAAAATTCTGTGGATAGTTAGCCACTTTTAATTTATTCTGCATAACTTGAGCATTTATAATAAAAATTCTATTTCTAATTTTATGATGCTATGACAGTATCTGTAACTTCAGATGTTTTTCATATTCATAAGACAATTTGCATATCCTTTAATATTCTCCTGCTTTGCTACACTTGTTGTGATATGCTATCTAAATTACCAGCTCAATTTTCAAAGAGTGTTGTTTAAGTGTTTAGAGGCAATGATATGCAGTAGCACTTACACAAAGGAATCAAAATATTTTCAGAAATGCATTGAAATGTTTTTATGTCTAAGTCAGTTTCTTTCCACTCTAGGTGTTATGTAAAATCAGATTGCCTAATAATTTAGAAATAACACTTAGTACTTGCTCTTCCACAATGTTTGACTCTTTATATTCAGTCCCTTTAATTTTACTCCATTAGCATAGTCTAGGCAGGTTTTAAAATCATCTTTTCTCACTCTGTTCTAAAACTGGCTTACAGAGTATAGAAGACTAGTGAAGAGTCAAAGTATATTCTGAAAGTACTGCACTTTCAATTCCTGGACAAGCGAACATCTTTAATTTTAAATTTTTGCCATATTATTTTTTATTGCACATCTCTTTCATTACCACTATCAAGTAAAACTCAAGAAACTCAAGAAGTTCGAAGATAAAATAGTTCATTGTTCCCAACCATAATCTGCTCTTGTCTACCATGATTTGATACCGCCCAGGAACCTGGGTCAAAATGGTGAAAATTAATTTAAGTTCTTTTTCTTTTCTCATGTCTTCTATCCTCATGATCTAATCTAACACCACGTGCGTGACATTGATATCACATTTAAATATCTCCTGTCATTCCCCCTTTTCCATTTCCATTTATTTTGTCCTGGTTTGAATTTTTTTATTGTTGTTATTTACATTAGTGACCCCAACTGCTGTCATGGCCTTCATTTGCAAACTTTATTGATTTTATTTTAGTAATAAACTTTTCTCTGGGGAAGGAAGTATTAGAGTTATAGAAAAATATGAGCAAAAAATAGTTTCATCCTCACTCCCATTCCACAGTTTCCCCTGTAGTAATATCTTGCATTGGTGTGGCTCATTTGATATAACTGAGGAACCAATAGGCATTATGGAGTTTATTATTAACTAAACTCCATAGATTACATTAATGCTCACTTTTTGTGTTAAATAGATTTTTGGGGAGATGACAAATTTGTAATGTCAAGTACCTATCTTTATAACGAGTAATATTATAATGAGTATTACCATGAGTAGTTTCCCTGCCCTATGAGTCCCCTGTGCCCTGTCCATTCATCCCTCTCTCCTTTCCCTCCCAGCCCCAGGAAACCTAAACTGATCTTCTGTACTACCTATACAGTATCACCTTTTCAACAATGTTATATATTTGAAATCACACAGTATACAGTCTTTTCAGATCTGCTTCTTTCACTTAGCAATATGCACTTTAACTTCCCTCCATGTATTTTTGTGACTTGATAGCTTTTTTAAAAATCATTGAATGATATTTCAGTGCAAGTATTTACTACACTTTGTGTACCCACCAATGAAGAAGCTCTTGGATGGCAATTGCCAAGTTTTGGCAATTATAAATGAAGCTGCTAAAAATGTTTGAGTGCAGATTTTAAGTGGATATATGTTCGAATTGTTTGGGTAAATACTAGAAGTGACATTGTTAGATCCTATGCTAATAGGATGTTTACCTTAGGAAGAAACTGCAAAGCTGTCTTCCGAGTGGCTGCAGCATTTTGCGTTCCTACCAGCGATGTGTGCAAGTTTCTCTTATTCTACATTCTCATCGACTTTTGGTTTCGTCAGTGTTTTGGGTATTGGCTGTTGTTATAGATAAGTAGGAGTAACTCCTTGATGTTTTAATTTGCATTCCCTTGATGAGATATGTTGTGAAGAACTGTTTCATAAGTTCCTTGATTATCTGTAAAGCTCCTTTGGTGAGGTGTTTGTTAACACTTCTTTCCCATTTTTAATTGTTTGTTTTCTTATTGAATTCTAAGTGTTTTGGTGGATCTTGGATACAAGCCCTTTATCAGATATTTGCTATGTAAATATTTATTCACAGTTTATGGCTACTCCTTTTTTGTTTTGCTCTTAACAGTATATTTTGTAGAGAAGTTTTTAATTTTTGTGAAGTTCCACTTACCAATTTTTCCTTTCCTGGATTTTGCTATTGGTATTATCTTTCAAAAACAAGTTGCCAAACCAAATATTGACAAACTTACATTATTGTCTAGAAGTCTTATAGTTTTGCATTTCAATAGCTAAATTTATGATCCATTGGGAGTTAATTATAATGAAAGCTGTCAGGTCAATGTCTAGATTCATCTTTTTTGCAGATGAATGCTCAAGTTTCTCTAACAACATTTGTTGAAAAGACTATCATTTTCCATTTGGTTGCCTTTGCTTACCAAAAATCATTTGGCAGTATTTAGGTGGGTCTATTTCTCTGCCCTATATTCTGTTTAATTGATCTATTTCCCATTCTTTCATCAATGTCATACTGATTGTCTGGATTATTATAGCTTTATATATAGTAAGGCTTGAAGGCAGGTAGTACTCATTTTCTGAATCTTTTTTTAAATATTGTGTTGGCTATTTTGGATCTTTTATTTTCCATGGACTTTAGAGTTAATTTGTTGATATTCATAAAATAACTTTCTGGGATTTTGATCGGGATTGGATTGAATCTATACAATGTTTGTCCGGAAAAAGCCCAGCCATTGTTAATGTAATGAGAACAGTTTGGGTGACATTGATGTAACCTGGCAGTCAAGGAGAGTGGACTGGAATGCTCATGTGTGAACAATGACAACCTCACCGTAATAGTCATTGGGGGCAGTAGATGACACCGAGTGAGCAAATGTACTGTATAACCATCACATTCAAAATGACTGAGCAAGTAGAGCAATGAATCTGCATCAAATTTTGTGTTAAGCTCAAACAGTCCTCCACAGAAACTAGTTCAATGATTCAGAAGGCTGCATCTATGGGCAACTCATGATTGGCAGCTTCATTACATCAATATGCCAGTTCATACATCTTGTCTTGTGCAATTTTTTTGTGAAACATAAAATCACCCAAGTGATTTAGCCTCCCTACAGCCCTGACTTGGCACCCTGCACCTTCTTTTTCTAAAACTAAAATCACTTTTGAAAGGGAAGAGATTTCAGACTGGCAATGAGATTCAGGAAAATATGACAGGCAGCTGTTGGTGATTCCAACAGAGGATTTTACAGTGTTTTGAACAGTGGAAGAGATGCTGAGAGAACTGTGTGAGATCCCAGGGTGCCTACTTTGAAGGGGACTGAGGCATCATTGTCCTATGTACAATGTTTCTTGTATCTTGTATCTTTTTCAATAAATGTCTCTATGGCTCATAGTTCATGGCTGGATACCTTCTAGACAGACGTTGTAGATCAAGTTGGGAAGAGTTGACACCCTAACAATGTTGTTGAATCTTCATATTCATAAACATGGAATAATTATCCATTCATTTAGAACATCTTTGATTTATCTGACTTTTCATTCATTATACTAACACCTCACTGTATTGTTGAAAATTTGATGTGATAATATTATTTTAAATTTTCTCTTGGCCATCTATGCTTACTACAGCAAAGCCCAGGCTTCTCTCAAACCCAGAAATTTGGTGACTTTCCAGCCTTATTCTCTGATACTCCCCTTTTTTAGTTTACTTCCCAGTTGTACAGATATATTTCTTTTCCTTAATGCACAGTTGGTAGACTAGTTGAAGTGGTCTGAACAATTTTATTCCTCTTTATTCTTGACTATCACTTATTAAAGACACTTCAAATTATTTGCATTCTTAGACTCCTTTGAACTTCAAAATAATGATATAGTCCAATAAGTCAAATACATTTAATTGGAAAATTACTAAAGCTCCTGTGAAAGATGCTTATTTCCTGATAAAAGATACGGCTCAAAGGGAAAACTGGACACAAGGACCAGAGCTATGGGAGAAATCGTACAACTGTGAGAGAAAAGTAAAATGAGAGTAGATATACTAATGCAACACCCCAAATTAGTGGAGTTACTGAAACACTTGTAAAACTGTTTATCTTTATGCAATCTATAAGTAAGCTCATGATTTAAACTCCTGTTAACCAGGTTTTCTGTTCCTTGTAGCTAAAAGAATTCTTAAATGGTTCATACAATATTTTTTTTGTAAATTTGTGGGTGTTATGATTTTTGCCTGGAATGCATTTCTATTTAATATATTCTTCAAACTTCCATTCAGTTGTCACATTCTTTGTGAAATTCAATCTGATTTTCCTACAACACTCAGAAAATGAAGAACTTTCTACCACATTTTGCCACTTTTGTTATTCTGTTTATATGCAAATTTTTACTGAGTTTGTTATAAGTAGGGATCAGTTTTATTCATTTTGAATCATCTTTTCTAAGATGTGTAGTAGATATATGTGATTGTTATCAGTGTTTGCCTCAAAGCATGTTGTTCTTATTAAAGGACTTATTTATACTTCCAAATTTAAACTAAAATCAACTAAACAAATAAGTTTATGTTCAATATTTTCCAACAATGATTACTTGAATCTTGATCTGTTTTTACTTGTTAGATCTTAATAAACACTGAATAGGGTGGGTGGGGGATGGGTCTAATGCTGTTTTCAGTCAAAATGTTTTGATTAAGACATTTTTGGTCAAAAAAGCTCAGTGCAATCTGAGCAGGTGCGTTCATAAATCACCTATCACAAAATGGGCAAACATGTTGAACACAGTCTTCAGAAAAATTCATTGAAGCTGAATGCAGCCTTGCACAACAATGCAAACTGGTACACTGACAGAGAAGGGTTTTTAGAGCACTCATATAACAAGGGAAGCCTGTACTACAAGGGGCCTGCAGTCCAGAAGATAATTCCAATTTTGGGGGTCACCCCTTAAAATTCTTTGTTTTATGAAAATCATGACTGAGGAGGAAGATAAATAAGTTCATTTCAGAGTAAGATATTTTATAGCATATTTAATGGAATTTTAAAAAGGTGAATATTGTACTGAGTATTCCAAACACTATAAAATGGCTGCTATTATCATTTATCTTTTTCAAATACCATTTTTGTCTCTTCCTACCTGTCTGCTACCAACCACCCTATTGCATTCTCATTTGAATACAAAACTTGTTTTTAAATTTTTTTCTCACCTTTATCATCTTCAATTCATTGCAGTGCCACTTTCTCCTGTGAAATTTCATTAAAGTGACTCACAGGGCATCAGTGCCCTCCTGCTGGACCAGTCCGATTGCCTTCTATTTACTCCTCATCTTTTTTTCTTCTCCTACATGGGGACACTCATTGGGAACCTCAAACTTCTTTCCATTCACATTGCCCATCTGTGCTTGATTAGTCTTTCTCAGACATAAGACTTCATTTAGTTAGTTAGGTTATTATGAATTTTTTCAAAAGTGTATAATATTAAAAATAATATTATAACATGACTTCTTATCCTTATCAGCCATGTCCCACGGTATATCAATATTTTGCCATACTTGATGTATCTATCTTATCCTTTCATTATCGGTTTGTTTGCTTTTTACCTTGTTGAATTATTTTAAAATAAATCCCAAACATATCACTATATTGTATGCATTTTAGTATAAATTTCTGACATGGAAATTTCAATATTGTAAGGCATGTAGATATTTACTTATATAATCACAATGCCATGAACCTACTCAACAGTGTCTAGATGTTATTCAAATTTCCCCTCTGTGATGGTGTGAATGTTTGTGTCCCCTTCAAATTCTTATGGTAAAATTCCAACCCCCAGAGGTGGTGGTATTAGTAGGTGGGTCCTTTGGGAGGTCATTCGGTTATGGGGGTGAAGCCCTCATCAGTGGGATTAGTGCTTTTATAAAAGAGATCCTACAGAGCTCTGGAGCTTCCTCTGCCATGTGAGGGTACAGCCAGAGCTGTGTGAAATAGATCCCTCATCTAATCCTGCTGGTGCCATTATCTTGGACTTCCAGCTTCCAGAACAATGAGAAATAAATTTCTATAGTTTATAACATGCTCAGTTTGTGGTTTTCTGTAATAGCAGCTTGAACAGACAAAGATACCCTCCTATTTAAAAAAATGTGTCTTTATTTTAGATTGTTAGAATCAGAATTCAAATAAAGTTCACTCACTGAATTTGGATATAATGTTTCTAATTTTTATTTTTCAGTCTAGTGTTTTTTATCATCCTTTTATTCATGATATAATATTAAAGAAGTCAGAGTAGTTGTCTTAAGTGACTATTGGCTTTCTACGTTGTGGTCTTGTTTATATTGTTTTAGTATGGATATTAGCTTTAAAGTTTCAATTACAAATTATTTGGGAGGAGTGGATTTGGCAGAAATCCTTTAATGGTATTGTTATAAAATGAATATTGCACATACATGCATTTGTTATTTTATTGTCTCAAATTTAGTGATGATAAATATGAAAGCACATTCAGGTGATTATAGCTTGATCCCTTCATTATAAAATTTCATATTGTCTTGATTTGGATTAGTCCTGACTCAGAATCTGAGACAATGATTTGCATTTAGGTAGTCTGTTTGGGAGATAATCTATGAAAATTAGAGTGAGAGAAAAGGGAAAGTGGGGTAGGAAAGGAGGATATATAATCTTCCTTGAAGATTTTAACTTTGCATTCTGTTTTAATTTTTAATATAGTAGGGAGGAAAAGTCTTTTCTAATTGTATGAATTTGGGTTGTGAAAGCTCAAGAAAATTGAATAGTTAATAGTTTTTATTATTTATTATTTATTATTATTTATTTTTTAATGCAGTTCATGTTTGTATTCTGTTGCATAAGGGTTTTGTATCTAAAGAAAATTTTAGTAAATTTATAGTGTAAAATAAAACAATTTCTTATGAATCCTTTTCTTTACCTCTCACTCAGGATATACAAAATTGTGTTCATTTAGTTCATTTCCTCTGTTGATTCCGATGAAAAGACTTCATGAGCTTGGCACTGTAGACACATTTTAAATCCTCTGCATTTTCTCTGCTATTATGTTGACTTAATGTGTGATTTATATGATTATGCCATTGAACACTTTCTGCTTTTCTTTGCTCCAATATTTGTCTTCAGCTGCTCCTTGTTGAAAGTTTTGTTTTCTTTTCCACAGGAAGGAATATCCACCCACACCAGCTTCAAGCACTTTATTAATGTCAACTAAAGATGTAAAACAGAAAGTACAATTCTCAATATCAAGTACATTTTTTTAAAAGCAAAAGAAACTAGACTGGAGGCGTTAAATGATATGCATTGCATCACTTCTTTAAGTCTCACACTTTAGATAAATTATTTCATTTAATTCTCACAACAAACGTTCACATGGCATGCAAAACATAATAGTTATAAGATTTGAGTGTCTTATGAATTACCAGTTAGGTAGTAATTCTGGATTTGGAATGGAAATCCAGTTTTTCAATCTTCAGAATACATGCTCTTTGATCTTTCACTTTCTTCATTATGATAGATGTAGTGGGTATTTACTGGCTTTGGTCACCCTGTATTCAAACTTAAGTTTCTGGAAAACAACATGATTCTCTGCCTTTTAGAGTGTACCCTGGAAGTTCAATACTTGCTTTCTACAACCCTTGAAAATGGGTGGGGGCCCATGACCTAGATTTGGCCCATCAGGTATACCAGCCTGAAGCTTTGAATCTTCAGGGGAGTTGAGAATTTACTTCTGTGGTTACAACACTGCCATCCAGTGTCCAAAGGTCCTGGTGGCCACTGGAGTGGCAGTGGCAGTGGCAGTGAGTATTTTGGTATCTGGCTGGTTCAGCTCTCTTTGATTCTCTGGATTTTCAGTATCCATTTCTCTAAGCTGATCCTCTACCCATTTCCCCATCATATTGGTGGCCTACTAAAAAATACTCTTTTAATTCCTGTTCTGCTTATGTTAACTAGAGTTGATTTCTATATTTTGCAATCAAGAACCTGAATTAATATGAGATAATAAATAATATTTTTAGAGTTTTATACCAATAATAGATAAAGGAAGAATAATAAATAAAAATGGCATTATTACCTCAACTCTTAATGGTCATGACATTTGGTATAGTGTCACAGATAATAGGAAAAAAATACAAGTGTTGTAACTAAAGTATTTATATTATGCTATCATTTTCCTGAATATATTTGTGCCTAGCGATTTGATATCCACAGTTTAGCAACGTCAATGCAGTAAAACTTTACTCATGCTAATTCATACAGCTTTTGTTTTATGAGCTAATTCTAGTTCTCATTATGCAATTTAAAAACTAATTCCTAATTTATTATTTTTAGGAGTCACTTATTTATATTTGTTCAGAAGCAGAAAGAAATGTGTCTTTGTTGAAAAACAAGCTTTATTATCTGTCTTAAGTGCTAGCATATAAAAGCCAGTTCTAGTTTTCTGTGTTCTGATTTTTTGCTTTCTAATCTTTTTTGAATATATATTTTAAGAACCTTAAGATGGTTAATAAGACTCAATAAATTCAATCTTTTCATTTAATAAGCATACAAACTGTTCAAGAAATTATAATCTGGCTCTGAGCAACTAGCTTCTCCTGGAGATGAGTTCAAATCTCTCAATTTTGTTTGTTTAGAACACACTATGTGTTAAGACTTGCTCTTATGCTAGGGATTGTTCTTAAATAGGTACATAGAAATGCTTTAATTATTAACTTAATCTTTCTAAAAACAAAATGGGTTGTATCATTATATCCACTATACAGGTAAGGAAACTTAAGGCACATAAAGGATGGGTAACTTGTTCAAAGTCATAGAGCTAGCCCATGTCAGGGCCAACATTCAAACACAAGTAGCCTAGACTTAAACTCTGCTCTGCCAGCCACCACCTCTGCTGCCTTCCAGATCTTTGGGTACTTTCCAAAAGCATGGTGTAAGTTATTTGGCCACATGTTTATTAGATTTGTGGTTTTATTCCCTAGAGACATGTCTTATTGCTCTTTGATTTTGATTGGATTCCACAATATAATTTCTAAGATCGACCTTTCAGGTGGTTTATTTAAACAAATTAGAATTTATATATCAGGAAAGGTATTGATTGGGTCCTCAAAGTAGCCATTTAACCACTGACATTGTTTTTATTTAAGATATATTTGTACTGCAATTAGACATAAAGTCTTTATTTTTTGGAGCTGACCTTGGCTTTTTGCAAAGACACAAACATTTTTCAAATGTAATTCTTCTTTAGGTGATGTGAAAATATGTTAAGTATTATGGACAAACTATATTCTGCTTTTTTTGGTGTGTTTTTTTAAAAATGCAATCTAGAAAACGTTCCAAAGAAGCTTCTCTAGATGTTAGAGAAATCATAGCATTCTTGACGTTAGTAGACATGGTTCCGGGATTATGACACCAAGAAAGACAAGCCTTGTCTTTTGGATACCATCAATTATATGTCCAATAATACTGCATTATAAGGCCACTGAACATAAATCTTCATTTGACTGCTAACCTTGTTTGCTGCATTTGCTTTATATCCCTGATATTATAGATGTAGAATATGGAAGGAACACGGATTAACGGAGTCCATTTTTGGTAAGCAAGGACATTGAAAAGAGCAGATGGTGTGCCAGAAGATACAAGTAAGAAGAGAAAAAAATTCATTGCTTTACTTTTACCTTTTTACCTTAAAATAGATAATAAATGGATTAAATGTAAAATTATGTAGTTTTTGATTAAACAATAAAGTTTATTAAAATTTATTACATCATAATGTCTGAATTTACTACATTTGTCACCTCAAATCTTCCAATGTAGTCTATAATTCCTCAAAGTCAGCATTTTATGTATATTACTTTTATGTATATCACTTTTACTACAGTCAAAGATTTTGATTAAATATTGTTTCTGGAAACTCATTCTTTAATACTTTGCAAGAATACATTTACCTTTACATTAATATTTTGTAATAATACATGTCAAAATGATTTATCAGTATTCATAAATACCATCTTTTCCAAATCAGGAAATAAAACTAATATGTAGTTCAGTAAAACACACACATAAACAGAACACTTTCAAAAACATTTAATCAAATAGTGCAAATATTTTTTAAATGCTAAATTCCAGTGACTATTTGTGAAATAATTAAACTCTGGTACAAGGTTATATTTTCCATGCCCTCTCAGCTGATTCTGTAGTCCACTTATTCATTTTAGTAATCTAATTTAATTTAGCATCAAGGGTCAAACTAAAAAAAATATAATAACATTTATGTTACAAGGAAAAAGAGGCTTACATAAAACAGTCAGTTGTATTTCAACTTAGGTATAGTAAATATATTTTATATGATTAAAAATTATTACCAAAAGGAGAGTTCTAAGTTCAACATTTAATATAATGAAATAACTTTCCATAAATTATAAAACCAAAAACCTAACAAAGCTCTACAGGGAATTTATTTTCTTGTTATCTTATTACTTCTGTTTCATTTGCCTCTTCTCAAAAGAGGGTGAAAAAGGAGATAACTCATTTTCTGCAGCATGAATTCATGTTTCCCAAGTCATGGAACAGTTTGCTAACTTGGTTGGAATTTATAAACTGGTATGTTCTGGAAAGAATCATTCCTACTATAAGAATGCCTTTTATATAGTACTCTACAGAATATAATGAATAATCATGGTTTAGTGTTTTGAATAATTTCTACAGAGGAAAATTTCAGACAGATGAACTTCATGGACAGAACTGTGCTTTGCCCCTTTATAGTGGTGTTTATATACTGATCTCCCTCTACTGGATTTAATTTTCCAAGTGTTTTTTGGAATATGATCAACTTTGACAAGATGCCTTAGTGGAATCACTGGAAATTTAATTTATACAGCAGGCAGAGGACCAATGAAAACAGCCACTCTCATGACTCTGGCAGGCCATCTTACATCTTCTAAAGCTCTTCAAAGAAAGAAATTCACATGTTTGAAATTCTCCCCTCTTTGATTTTCTACTGTGTCCTTTGGACTCTACTTTCAGTTATACTTTATTTTATATATACCTATCATTATTTATATAAAATAAGTGACTTGAGATTTCCATTTTGACTCAAAATATTCTAAAACACATTAATTGGGCAGTTAGTAGTCCAAAGCACCATGACTGAGCAAGAGCTTGGACTCTTTTAGAAGTAGTTTTCAGTGTCCACGGGCTGCACGCTGTTACAGCTCATCCAAGTCCAAATTATCCTTCTGCTACTTACCTCTCAACTTTCATATTTTAAAGTAACCTCCCTTTTGGCTAGTTGACAAGGATTCATTCATTCAAATTTTTATTTAGTACATGGTATGCTTTACTCATATTCAAAAGAAATATCAAGGAATGTACAGTTATTCAGTGAAATAAGCAGATAAACTGACATGTTAAATACATGGGAAAAAATCCATCAGGCATTATATATATATATTACATGTTAAGCTAAATAGATGGATCCCCGATGATGTAACACAGCAGGAGGGGGAAAAGGGCCTTTATTTCTCCTAATATTTTAAAACTGCTTCCACACATTCTCCTCAGGTGAAGGGAGACCCAACTCTTTGCTCTATATATAATTTCCTGATTAAAACTAAACTAAAAATAATGTCTCAAAATAAGTGAAGACTCAGTTCCTGCCTCCTGAACCTATACATTATCATAACATAATTTTCAGTGACCATAACTGAAATATAACTAAATAAAGTGAATACTTCATGTGATATTGGGGGTATGGCAAACATTATTGGTTTTCAGAGTAATTTTTGCAGTGCATTATTTAAATAAGTGGGTTGTAAAGTTGACTGCTCTAACAACCAAGCTAAGCTGATGTGGTACTTTCTATATAGGAGCCCAAATCTTAGAGAGGAAACACTGATGCTCAATGACATAAGGTCAAAAGGACAACAGAGTAAACAAACACAATTTTGTCTCTAAATTGATATTGTGCACAAGAAGAAAAGATACACCTATGCTATCAGGGACAACGTAAGCAATATGACAGTAGTCCATAGGCGAAAGAGAAAAAGAAATGCTCTTTCAATTAGCCAAGGATTTGTAGAAGAGAAACAAGTTGGGGATCACAGTATACAGAAGAGAGACTGTTCCATGAAGTGATTACTGTCTGTCCCATGAGCTGGAACCAGGCCAGAACACAGATTGCTTACTGTAAACTGCCCTTAGAGACTAATCACAATTGGTATTTATTCTGACATAAATCAGCACCCCTCCTCTGCCTTCTGCACCATGCTGGTTCCTGGAAGAAGCTGTGGTCCTGACCTGGCCAAGTACATAAAGTAATTTTCTGTACCTGGTAACATTCATGTATTAGTATCTATGGCTATTCCCCTCCCCCTACCCTCTATAATTCTTTGGCACCTGCCAGGCAGTGCAGAGAATATCCATTTTGCCTTGAAGTAACACAAGATATGCCTTCTCTGTAAGTTTCCCTTAATAAATTCAATGAGCTGCCAGACTAGAATGGCCTGCTTCTCTCTTCAGTCTTTTCTCTGACCTCCACTACGGAGATAGACTTTCAGTCTAGGGGCTTTTCCCTGGGTCTCTGTGTTCTAACAGAGTCACATTGCAGGAATAAATGCCATGTGGGTATCAGGAGAAAATTCTATATATACAATAAGAAGAGAAAGGACGATGCCATGAAATTATGCTTGGTCAGTTTTGTGAGGTAATGGGCAAACTCCTGGCTAACTCAGCGGTGCTATGTTGAGACTTGGATCATCTCCAGTCATTCTCTGGGATCACCTGCTCCTGGGGGCCACAGGCAATCATGGATATACAATTCAATGCTATTGTTGCCTAAGACACATTAAAATTTAAAGTAGTTCTAACAATACTAAAGAACTTTAGGAAGAAGAAAGATGAATACGATAATTGCTAATTTTATACAATCTCTTCATCAGGGACATTATCACACATTTGAACACCTCAGTGCTTTTGAAAGTATATCTGATCACACTATTCCTAAACGATGATATGAGCAAAGAAAAGGAGAAGAAAATCATTCCATTTTCAAATTCATTTTAAGTGTTATGTATTTTATACACATTTTGAACACCTACAATGCACATTCATGTATCTAAGGGTCCTAGGGTCACTACCTTAAAAAAAGTCTTAACTTAGCTAAACTAGACATTTAAACAAATTATTTGACAACAGAAGCCAAAAAAATCACTTAATGCTTACTGATATTTATTGAATTTTGATAACACACTTTGTAAAGGATTGGTCTGTTTCTTATCCTAGAACACATGGATGTATTTCAAAGGAACTATTAACTTTTCAAATTTATTTTCATACATTTGGATGTATTTAAATGCTTTCATATATACAGAGATTTTATTCATTATCAAATATCTATGACTATTGATGTTGAAAATCACTTAACTAAGAAAAACTTCTTAAAAAGCAACAACAAAATAAAATATTTTTAATGTATTTCTTAGCACTTTTACTGGTAGGAAACTATGTTAGCCTTGGTTGTGTGTAGGCAGAAATGAGTAAAATCATACAAAAGAAATGTCTTATAAAGTGCTAAATACCGAATGATACTTTAATAAGTTTTAATTATTTTTAAAACTAAGATTATAAAACAAAATTGCATCTCATATTCTGAAATTTTTATAGCACATATATATGCAGATAAATATCTTAGTCCAAACACATCTCTTTTTGGATTAAATATGTTCCAACACTTACCATATAGTCAATTTTTGTTTAGCAAATATTTTCCCAAAGAAATAATAATAATAATAATAATAATTTTTATTTAAAAGAAAAAGAACAAAATGCAGGACTTCATTTCTGACTACTTACATAGAAATACATATAATTTTCTAAAATATTTTTATAAAATGAATTTAATAAAAGTAATAACTTTGTTTATCATTGTTCCATGTTGTACAATGAAACAGAAACTAAATAAATACTGACAATTAAAATATGCTAACAGGGATGTGGAGGCGGGGTCCGAGAAGGAATAATGGTGCTTGCTCTGCTCTCTCTAGGACCTCAGACCCTTCTGCCGCTTTCCACAAGCTGCCGGAGCCTGATTTGGTACTTTTGAGTGAGCGTGTGTGAGGATCAAACTCACAACATTGGCATATCAAAAGGACACCAACCAACTGAACTACCCAGCCAGGTCAAGAATTTGATCTTTAGGGACCTCTGAGGCCCAGGCCCCGGAGGTAGGAGAAGTGGGCGCCCCCGGGGACCCAGAGGCTGCGCACCCGTGAACCCAAAAAAGCCCAGGCGCTCCGCGGGACCTGTGAGGCCCAGGCCCTGGAGTATTTTGGCACTCCTTTTTGTATAGACTTCTTTGTTTGGCTGATTAAATTAGGAGGAGGAAGCTGTGAACACCTGGATACCAGAAGGAGACTATACCACTGAATCTCACCAGTACTCTACAACAGAGGTTCACACCATAAACCCAGGGAGCCAGAACAGATCAATTTAAGAAGCTGAGGCTAGCAAGAGGAGTCTCACGAACAATGAGAAAACAAAGAAACAATCCCCAAATGAAGGGAAAGGAGGAAGCCC